>JAWNOB010000074.1:600000-1039584 GCA_035046265.1 Drosophila bunnanda
AGTGTACTGAGCACAAACCTCAGAGTGCCCTGGAAAAATCTTAGCTTGGTTTATGGACTTCAAAAAATGCAAATTAAGTTGAGGAGAGTGAAGAAATTTTGCCTGATTAAGTCTCTTAGGAAAAAGAGAGATTTATTTATTATTATTATTTGTCGTGCTATTATTATATGTTTTGTTATTGTTTAAACCTAAGTTTATTCCAAATAAAAAGCTCTGTTGAAATTTTGACATCTTATATTAATATTTCTTTATAAGATAATGGGAAATAAATCATATTTAATTAAACAAAAACCCTATTATCTTATGGATAGCCTGTTAAATTGATTTGTGGATTTACCATATCATATATCCGCATTATTCCAACTCCATCGCCTCCATTAAAATGTAGTTCACTTTAAATAATATATATCATTAGACAATTTATTCCCTATGCTCTCTCTCCCTACCTGCGATCTGTGTACAAAACGGTAACAATCTGTGAGAAATCACTTTTAAATTATAGATTCTGTTCGTCATGGTGACTGATCAGCGGCAGCATCATCTCGTCTATATAATTTTCATGTCGGTTAATTGCGGGTTGAGTTGGCCAAGGGAAGAGTTCGCCCTCCGCGATCCCAAATGAATGTCTCACATTTCTGCACACGATTCGAGTCCAGTTGTATATGCGGAATCACTTTGAATAATTACGATTCAAATGTAAATCACTTGCGGTTTGCTTTCTTTTCAAGTTCTTTTCAAGCTCCTCTCAAGCTCTTTATTGCCCCAAAGTCATCGCCTTTGTTTGCATTTTTCCCAATAATTCAGCTTAGTCTTGTATATTTTTGTATATATTTTTTTAGTGTTGTTTTGAGTGAGGCTAAAAGAACATTGAACCTTTGGGGGATTTGTTCAAGTTCAGTTTGATATTTATTGTTGGTAAGAATAGTGCTGAAAATCGAACCTAACAAACTTTTGAGGAATAGTTCTCAGGTCTTTTAAATTCGGAATTAATAATATATAAACTAATTATTATAATGTAGAATTATTTTTTAAATTGAAGTATTTAACAGATTTTTAGAGTGAAAGTTTCCCTATTAAAATACTACTTTTCATTGTTATTGATTAAATTTTGCCTGATCTTTCTTTACTCTAAAACCCAGCGCACTTTGCCTATCTCCCTAAAAAATATTCCAACCTTGACCTGGGCTCTAATTTTTTTGTCTGCGTCATCTCTGCCTTGATTAATTAGCGATCTGTGATCCCCAGCTAATCCCGGCTTATCAGCGCTCTTAATTAAGTCGCAAAACACAGATCACGAGTCCAACATCACTTGATTAGGCGTTTATTCATATTGATCACAAGAAAAAAAAAACAAAGTAAGCAATAATTATGCAACAAGGGGAACAAGGGGCAAGGGAAGCGGATCCTGCGGCCATTCCGGGACTGATGAACTCCTCCGGGATCCCTGGAGCTCCTGGCACTCAGAGGGCTGGCGGCGGCGAGCCGCCAATGGGGGCCAGGGGCACCTTCTCAGTGGGTGCATCGTAGGCAACGGGCGTCTTCGGCGTGGTGGAGGCATCGTCCGTCAGCTTGTGCTTCAGCTCGTCGTACTTCTGGGCCACCGAGCTTCCGAACTCCTTGGCCCCCTCGCTGATCTTGTCCGTGTAGGGCTTGGCGACCTCGGCCACGTCCTTGGCCCCCTGGTTGACCTTGCAGCCCAGGTTCTTGAAGAAGTGCTTGAAGTCACTCTCGTCGGGGGCCTTCTCGTCGTCGCACTCGCCGCGCACCTCGGCGACGGCCACCAGGAGCAGAAGTCCGATCAGAGAGTACACCACAGACGATTTCATCTCGACGCTTTCAGTTTGGATTCACGACTGAATCGCCACCGGGGCTCGCCTCTCCAGATAGCGTTCTCTGGTCCGAAATATTCATAAGCCCCGGTCCCCGGTCCCCGGTCTCCGGTCTCCGGTCTCCGGTGACTCTCAGTGCTGGGGAACAGGTTCCGCTTCCGAGCCCCGCCGGTAATAAATCCCAATCAAGTTGCGTTCGTGTGCGACGCTTTGTTTTGCGTTCGAGCAACTTACCGACCGACCGACCGGCCTCACTCAATGCGAACTGCTCCTAGGTTTAATCTACTCGCAGCTCCAGTGCACTGGACGGAATATTATGGAAGTATTACTAAGATAACTCTAAGATAACTCGAAAATATCTCTAAGATACCTTTAAGTTGACTCTAAGATATTAATAAGATATCTCTAAAATATCTCTTATAGATATCTTTAACATATCCCTAAGATATTTTGAAGACATCTCTAATACAACTTTAAGATAACTCAATGATATCTCTAACATATCTCTAAGATATCTTTAACGGAACTCTAGGATATCTCTGAGATATCTCTCAAATAGCTCTAAGATATCTCCAAGACATATCTAAGATATCTCTAAGATATCTCTAAGATATCGCTAAGATATCTCTAAGATATCTCCAAGATATCTCTAAAATATCTCTAAGATATCACTAAAAAATCACTAAGATATCTCTAAGATATTTCTAAGATATCTCTAAGATATCTCTAAGATATCTCTAAGATATCTCAAAGAAAAATCGAATATATCTCTAAGACATCTTTCTTATCTCTTAGATATTTAATAATAAAGTAAGGCACTAAAAAGTCGATTACAATGCAAATTAGTAGTAGTTTAAGTTTTAAACTTCATCTTAAAAGAAAACTATATATATACTTCAGTAAGACATTTTTTAATTGAAACCAAAAATGAAACTACCTTCGTGAAAACAAAGTTTACATACCCTTGCAGTTTCCAATTAAATGATATGATCGTATAGATCGTAACTGAGGTTTCAATATTGGCAATCTTTGAATCGATATTTATCGATAATATTATATGACAATTTTTTTCCACAAATTACAGTTTAATAATCGCATAACTACGATAAAAATGCCTTAATTTTAATTCGGAAAGCTTTCCTATGCTAGTTTTCATTAAATTAATAAATCTGCTTATTTAATTTAAAATGTTAATGCTGATCAAGAATATGTATATATGATGTATGGGGTCGAAAATGACTCCTTCATCGATTTACAAGTCTCTGACTAAAATTATAATAAACTGCAAGGGTATCAAAATAAATTATATTTTTTTCCAGTGTTATCAATTAAATCAAAACAAAACAAACTGTTAATTAAGCTTTTTTAAAAATACATTAAGAATGCACAACAACAAAATTTGTTTTAAGTGAAGCTAGGGCTTATGATAATAATGAAAATTTTTCATTTGTTTATAAGAAAATATGGATAAACTATATACTTAAATCTTATTTTATCTAAAAGCCCAAAATAATAAATAATACAGGTTACATTCATATTTAATTGTATTTATATTAAAATTATTTATTATTCAACCAATAAACCCGTATTATTGATATTGAAAATTCCCTGAAAAGTCAACTGTAGTTATATAACTATTATTTATAATGCAATATAAATATATATATCCCATAGTATTAATATTAGAAATTCTCTGCATTGTATTTTTCTGTTTCTTTTTTTAGATTTATTTATTATTTAACACATTACCTTATATTTATTATATATTCTCTGTAAGTTTCCTGTACTTATATTAACTTTAATTATTTTTCAACAGATATAGAACCCATATTATTAATATTTTAAATTTCCTGTATAGTTTCCTGTATTTTTAATTCATTTATTTATTATGAAATAGTAATTGAACCCATTAATATATATGTTCTCTGCATGTTTTCAAGTATTTATAATACCTTTCATTATTATTCGTTGAAAAAATCACCCAAATAGTTAATACAATATATAGATTACATTTATTTATAATACAATAGCACTTATCCCACAACAAAATTTCCTAAAATAGCTTTACAATCAAGAACTATATATGGCAAATGTCACGCAGGTGCCATTATTATTTCAGACAATTTCACCACTCAATCAAATATTATTCGCACCTGTAGATTATTGTGAACAATTTTGTTTGCTCTGTAAAGTCAATTATAAATTTATGGCTTTATAATTCCACACTGGCACTAAATAGTATATGCTTAAACTTGAATTTTGAGGAGAAATAAACTTAAGACTTTAGTAAACTATATTTCTGGCACTCTTTTGTGATTTTTTTGCAATTAAAAAGAAAGTAATTCCTTTAAATTGAAGCTCATTGCAGTTCCTTCTTTAATTTTGGGGCACAGGGCGGTCTGAGCTTCTTGGGATTCTGCCAGTTGAAGCAACAGCCGCGATGATCCCTTGTCGAGCAGCCCCATCCCGACCAGGCCGTGGCCTGGAGCGATGTCATGGAGACCAGAAAGAGCACCACAATGACCAGGAATCCGTAGGTGCTGCACAGGAGCTGCATCTTCGCCGACTGGAGATTGGCAAGTGAGTCTCCAGAGGCAAAGCTCTGAATCACTTGACCGCAAATCTCCATTAAAACCGGCTTCCCCAGGCTGGCTAAGATTGCAGGGCTTCCGTTTATTTTTGGCCAGAACAGAGGAGAAAGTCGGGGAAGAGTCTCATATTAGCAGTGACTCACGGCCGCTGAAAAGAAGCTCCAAGAACTATAAACCAAATGGTTTGAAAACGGGTTTCAGAGATCGAGTTATGCTTAGTCAGGTGTTTCTTTGTTTGTTTTGTAAACAATTTCAAAGTGTAAAAGTTGAACAAAATAGTAAGTTTAAAATATAAGTAATTATATATTGTAGTTTAGTTAAACAAAAAAGAAAATATCTTCCACTGAAAAATAATCATAATAATCTCCATTATATTTATAGTTGCTGAAATTTAATAATGACAACTATCTGCATAATTACAATAAATAGGAAAAGCCTTGCCCCAAGGGCTAGCAGTTTTATTAGTTAATATAAATATTTGTTAAAATATGGTTCAACTACATTTACACTACTTCGTTGTCATGATCCTCCAGCCAGTCCATGTTAATGGGTGGCGAGGCGGTGGTCACCTCCTCCTTGATCTCATTTCTGGCCGAGCTCGAAGGCTCCTCTGGCTCTGTGCTGATGATGGCAGTAGTGCTGGTGCTGGAGGTCACCTCCTCGGGATCCTTGATCTTATCCTTCTCAGTGTGCGAGTTGGCCGGCAGGGTGAGCACGGTGACCAGCATGTTGAAGCGCTGGAAGAGCGATCTGGTCACATCGCGGGCCTTCTCCTCCAGAATCTTGGCCTCCTTCTCAATGTTGGCTATCCAGGGCTTGGCCTTCTCCAGGGTGCATTGCAAGCTGTGCACGAACTTGTTGACCTCGCTGGGACTGGGGGTGGTGGTCAGCGTCTCCAGGTCACCGCCATCCAGGGCCTTGGCCTCCGAGCCACAGACAATGGAGGCAGCCTGGAGCTGGCCAAAAAGGCACAGACCGAGGCAGGCCACCAGGGCGACAATCGCCAAAGAGTTAGTCATCTCGAAGATCGAATATCAAATGCGTATCTCTTGGATATTGCAATCGAAGTGGGCTCGGGTATCGGGTCTACAGGTCCGTCGCCGTTGAGGCACCAAACGCAACTGAAACCCGTTTGCAGCCGCCGCCACTTGACCAAGTTCTTGGGTATCGCGGTGTCTTTTGGGCTGGGTTTTGTGCCCCGCCGAGAAAGTCGTCGGGCAACTAAAATGCATTTCGCCTCTCTCCATTCCAAGAGAAAGAGCGAAGAGCAGAGAGATAGAGCAGAGAAATAGAGAGAGAGAAATTCTCCAGAACGGGCATAGAGAAATGTACGCACCTGGTACACTTGATACACTTGATACACTTAAGGCAATTGCAATGGTGACTAATCCATCAGGCCGATCACTCGCCATGTCTGCCTCAATTGGACTATTAAATTGTATTTTTATAAGAATCTAGAATGAGATACTTGAACGGGTTTATTTTTGGGATTAGTCACTGAAATACTTTAAAAAGAGAAACACAAGAAACCTGTTGGGGTTTTTACTACTCCTTTTGAAGTGTTATTTGTTTAGGAAAATATTTTTACATGATTGAATATTTAGATAGATAATTATATCCTTTCAAATAAACATTAACTTCTTATTAGATTCTTGTGTTTTAGAGTTCAGAGAAGCGATTCTCAAACCTCTTAAATATATTTTTATAATAAGAAAAATAATATAAAAATACAACCATTACACTAATAATTATAATATATATAAATCCAGGTTTTTGAAATTTGGGTTTTATAAAATGTTGTATTATTTAGTTATACATTTCCTTGTTCAACAAATAAATTTAATAGAAAAGAAACTAAGTCTCTTTTAACAAAAACTAAATAAATTTTAAACAAAATCGATGTCTAATAGTTAGTTATTAGTCACCAAGAAATAAAACTAATGACTGAGAGCTACCTTTATTTTAGGGCTTTAAGTATTTAATTATATAGCTATCAATAATATAGTTAAACCCTTTTAAGAAATATATTATTATTTTTAGATATTTAAGTTTGTACTTAAGTGTTATAAGGATATGTGTAAAATGTTGTATAAGCAATGAAATCAATCCTAAATAATCAAAAATACGGAAACCTATCTGAGAAAGTTTACTACAGTCATAAAAAGGTTGCTCAACTTTATATATAATTCCTAGCGAAGTCAATACAAAGAGGAAAGAAAACAAAAGCTATGCCATTAGATATATAAATTCCGATCTCAGGTACAAGTGTAGCTATAGAATAGAATACATTTCCCCTCGCACAGCTCGGAGCATTGTCGTCTCATTTTCCCAACTCAGGCACATTCAATTCACTTTCGTTTTTTATTTACACAAAAAAAGCACATGGAAGGAAATCAAGAGAACAAACAAAAAAAAAAAAAAAACAAAAAGAAACTTAAATATTTACAGGACGAGGGAGGGTTTGGAATTTCCCGGACTACTTCCTCAACTTGCTGCAGTTGCCCAAGGCGTCCAGGATGTGTCCGTGGCCGCATTGCTGCTCGCCCTTGAGGATGTCCGGGTTGATGATCTCCACATTGGCCAGGAAGCCGCGATCCTTGCTCATCTCCTCCGCCGAGTCCTTGGCCAGCTTGTCGCGGAAGTCATCGAAGCGATCCTTGAGATCACTGCCCAGGACCTTGGCCTTCTCGCCCAGCTTCTGGGCGCCCTCCTTCAGCTCGGCCCCCAAGTCCTTGGCCTTTTCGCCCAGCTTCTTGGCACCCTCCTTGATGTGGCAGCCGACATTCTTGAAGAAGTCCCGCACCTCGTGCTCGGTGCTGCTGCTGCTGCCGGATATCTCGGAGATCTTGTCACCCACATCGCTCAGGCCGGGTATCTTATCCTCGCAGTCGAAGAGACCCGCCTGGACGCGGAGCAGAGCTCCGGCCAGCAGGAGCAGGACGAGCGATCCTTGCAGGTAATTCATCTTGCCGCTTCTTGATTCCCGGGTTCCTGATTCAGATTCCTTGATTCTGACTCTCTGTTCCTGTGGCTCCTGTAAGACCAGACTGAACGTCGACTTCTCGGCTGAGACTGACCTGCGCGCCCCGATTTCCAGGCGTTTTATTCGCCTCGCCGTCGCCTTTGTGTGTCACTTGTCACTTGCCTCGCATTTTCTCGACCCGTCGCCGTCTGTAATTCAATTTGCGCGCAACAACAATCATCACAGATCGTGCCCAATTGTGCGCTGATTTATCTCATCTGGACAAAAGGGAGCCCCAGCATAAAGATCTTTGCACAAAGATACTTGGAGAGATACAGTATCTTTACGTGCAGGCTGGCCGCACTGAGCTGGTCACACTGAGGTAGTCGGGTCAAGGCTGTCACATAAGGTTATAACCCTTATCTAAAAGAGCCTGAAGTCCTTTAGCTTTCATTATAATTAAAAGTTTTAAGGCTTTAAAGTTCTTTATAAAAGTTTTTACCACATTGGTCACACTAAGCCCCAGGGGTCAGGGTTCTTTTAAAAACATGTTAGTTCATGTTCACGCTTCGTTTAGGACTTGAATTTGATTTAAAAGTGACCTTATTTTAGCAGGGTTTTTAAGGATATTATTGTGCGTTGGTCACACTGATATTAAGCTTGCCCAAATTACTATTGATACTTATCCCATTCCCTCACCTCGATTATTATCTACCCGATTTTGATAGCTTCTGACATTTCCCAACATATTACGCACATTTTTTTCACCGAGCCGGAAGCTCTGGCAAATACGGAATATAAATAGACTATAGAACACACATATATATATAGTATATTGCATATGCTATTTAGTATTCATTCAATTGGTATTTACACGCGGACGCACTGATCTGGAATTGACCCACAATGGCACGAGCTACGAGTGATTGCATAACAATTGGCGAGGCTGAAAGTATCTCAACTTCTGCTGCTAATAGCTGAGAGGTGAGCCAAAAAGATAATCGAGATCTAACATAGTTCCCCCATATATTTGCTTCCAGAATATGATCAACTTGGGACGAAAAACATTGCCTTTATTTCCGCTATTTTCAGTTAATGGCAATTTAGGAAACAAACTGTCGGATTGCTTATGGAAATTCCAGGTTAATTCCAATCGGACTGATCGTTGTAACCAATGGATCTAGTTTCTCCCTCATTAAAAGCATCGATATCGTCATCGTCGGCATCATCGGTATAATCGATCTCAGGATCGATATCGTCGTCACCGGTATCCTCTACCAGTTCGATCTCATCCTCTGGGATTGGTACGGATTCAGGATAATCAGGCTCCTTCTGTTCGGGTTCGGGCAAGGGTTCGGGTTCGGGTTCTGTGGTTTCCGGTATCTCAGGCATTTCCGTTGTGGTTGTTGTTGAAGTTGATGTGGTTGTTGTGGTTGAAGTGGTTGTTGTGGTTGAAGTGGATGTTGTCGTTGAAGGAGCGCCTGAAATTTAAAATAAAAACCAATTTTCAATGCTGTACAAATACTTCCTTGGAAAACTCACATTTCTCGAGAGTGGGATTGAATTCACAATCATCCAAAATTGGCTGAGGAGTGGTGCTAGTGGTTTTGGGTCTCAATGTGGTGGTAGTAGTAGGTAGTATTGTTTTCCTGACTAAACCTTTGCCTGAAAGACAGAGAACATATAAATTTAATCAAAATACTATTGATTAAGGAAAGTGGGAATTTTTAGTTGTGTTTACGTCCAGACGATGATGCTGTACTTAATCTAATCTAATAAATGGCACGGATTACTGCGAATTGAATTGAATCACTGGCTAACTTATTGTACATTATACACATTCTATATTAAATAATCAAAATAAAGCAACCCACACTCATCGAGACTCGGATTGAAGTCGCAGCGTATGCGCCAGTCCACCTCATCCTCGTCTATGGTGGTGACCACCTTCTTGGGCCGCCGCACGAGGTACACATCCCTGACCTCCACAATCTCCACATCCGGGTCCGTGGGCGACGGCCGTCGCCGTATGTACCGCCTGTGCGCCCTGTCCGGCAGGAAGCGGGCCTGCAGGAGCTCCAGGCCGGAGAGCGCCAGCAGAAGGATCAGGATGTGGGATCTGCTCATGGCGTTGTCTGCAGCTCGACTATTCCAAGCTGCCAGAGACTCACCCGGTCGACTGTCGCGGCAGCTTATCGCTGGCGATAACCTTCTGACCTTGTACCCGGGGCTCATCGCGACTCGCTTCGTTTCTTGTGGCAATATCCGCGCTCCTCGCATGTGTGTTGCATACTTTTGGACCTGTGCCCCTTAGTTGCGGCTCACGCCTCGTGACGATGCATCAATGTCCGCATAAATTACATTTTCGCAAACAAATTAGCCGCAAACATAATTGCCATGAGCTTGACTAGAAGGGGAAGTCCCACTTTTTTTGGGGGGAGGGGCCGAGAAGCCAGTGGCCGGAGAGGCCTTGTGGAAATGGCACAGAATATATGGGAACTTGGCAGGGCACACTGCCGAGTCGTCAATGGGGCATATCGGCATTAGCCGGGGTCTGGGATTATTATATTTAAAATATATGCGGAATATAAGTATTACCTCAAATATAACATATACAAAATATCCCCTTTTAATGCTTTCATTCACCTTTAAAGAGTTAAAAATGATATATTTCCTGATAACCCGATATGTAATCGATACTTTCCCCAATTGAATCGCATTGCGTAGTGAACATTCCCGGCAGCTGAATCACTGGCAAGTGTCAGCAGGACCCTCAGCTGATGAAAAATATGCGAAAAGTCATTTGCTTTTCTATTTTCCCACTTCTTTTTCTTGGCTTTTCTGTTTGTTTGTCATTTTTCAATGGCAAAATGAACCGAGTGTGCTTGTGTGTCTGGGAGAGTGTGTGCAAATTAGCCGAGCAACGGCGGCCACATATGTTTCAGTCATTTCCCAATAACATAACAGAAAACCGTGTGTTTTCCTCGACTCGGCCAGATAGATAAACAACAATTTGTTTTCTTTCTTATTTTTTATTATTTTATTTTATGAGAGAAAAGCACACTGAAATTTGGGGCAGGCATTATTCCTTCGATCTGCGGTTAGTATGGGCTTAGGATGAGATTTATGATCTGTCTTGCAAACTGACAAAGAGAAGTAAGTAGATTGTTGGGAGAGAGTCTAAGGGAATTTTTATTTAATATTAAAAATTAATGGCAATGTACTTTAAACCTAATTAGGAATATTTTAACAAAGGGAAAATTAATCTTTGAATAATTATAAATTAGCTTATTCTTGATTTTTAGAAAAGAGCTCAAGGTAATTTTAATTTAATATTAAGAAATAATATCAGTATACTGTAGGAAAGTTTAGGAATATTTTAATTTAGTCATTATTCGTCATTGAAAAATAGTAATAACAGGGCTAGTTTAAATTAGCTTTTTTCAAGGCTTTTAAAATAGAGTCTAGAAATTTTTATTTAATGTAAATAAATAGTAACAATATGCATTAAGCCAACTTAAGAATATTTTAATTTAAGAAAGGAAAAATTAATCTTTTAAAAAGAATACTAATAATATAATATAACTATAAACTAGCGTAATTCAGATTTTTAAAAAAGTGTCCAAGGGAGTCTTTATTCAGTATTAAGAAATAATAAGAATAATACTACAAACCAATTTAAGAATATTTAAATAAAGGGAAAAATAGTCCTTAAATAATACTAATAAGAATAATATGATAAAAATATAAACTTATTTATTTATTTTCAGATTTTAGGAAAGATTCTTAAGGAATTTTAATTTAATAATAATAAATAATAACAGTATACTTTAAAGCAAGTAAAGAATACTATAATTCACTAAATATTAATCTTCTAATAATAATAATAACAAGGAAAGTATACTCTGGTTACCATATTTTTTTAAAAAAGAGTCTAAGGGAATTTATGTTTAATATAAAGAAATAATATAAGTATACCTTAAGTCAAATAAATAATATAATTAGCAATATTATAATAATATAACAAGCGCTAAATTAAGCTTCAAGAAATAATAACAACAAGGCTAGTATAAACTAGCTTATACCATAAACCAAAGTATTTATGAGTTTTCGAACAATTTCCACCTTATGAAAAATAGTTTACCTTGCACAACAAGTTTAAGTTAATATTTTGTTTAATACAAAATTAATAAGAAATAGTTTTTAGTTAATGAATTTATATATTTTTGGGTCTTGAAGGGTATTCCCCGGCCGTTTTCCCACCGATTTAGGCGCCTCGCTCGCCGTGCGAGAGCGTGAAATATGCGGAATCCCAGTGAGGGGGCTTCCGGGGCCAAGGGGAAGCCTCCGCTCGTTGTTGCGGAGGCGCTGGCGGTCTCCGCGGAGGAGGTGCCACTTTTTGGGGCCCAAAGGCGAGATGCTGCCGCAGCGACCAGTTGGCTACGAGGCACGTTGGCGGGCGGAACAACAGAGGTCCAAAAAGTATCTCACAGATCGCAGCTGATCGTGGGGGCCACCGAAACGACAGAGACGGAGACGGCGGCGACGCCAGTTGGAGCGGGACAGCAGCTGTTTTGTTGTTTGCCGCCAGCCCATAAAGATTGCTTCTAATTCCCCTCCAATATTTTTTTTCGGTGTCTTTTTCGGTGCCCCCAAAAGAACAAAGTGGCACAGTGTGTCGGTGTTGCATCGTGTGTCCCTCTGCCTCTGTCAGGGAAAACTCGCGGAGCCAAGGAAAATTGGTTAATTGGGAAATCCGAACGGGAACGGACAGTTTCTGGGAGCGGATCGCCTAAAAATAGCGAAAACATAAAAGAGAAAGAAGCCGAACGCGAGCGAGAATGCTGAAAAAAAGATCCCAAAAATAATTGAAAGCGTGGGCAGCATCCAAAGGAAAAGACAGTGAGCACAGGCTATGGTGGAGTTAAAACATTTTCCACATAGAAAAGTGAAAAAGTTCAAATTGAAACCCTAAAAAAATGATATAAACTACATATTTGTTTACATAGAAACATAGTTTACATAGAACAAAACAAAATAATATGCACTTAAATGAGCTGAACAGCACTGAATATTTCCCTGACTTATAAACCTAAATAAACAAACAAAATACCGGCTGATTGAAGGCACTGAAGACTGTCCAAGTACCGCCCAACGAGTGCCACCTGTACAGACATAGTTGAGATAAACAATAAATTGGCCAAAGGCCAAAGCATCTAGAGATCACAGCCGCCGGAGAAGGGGAAGAGCCATTGGATAAAGGCAGAACCAGAAAGAGAAACGGACAACCAACAGGTGGAAGGAAGAAGGCAGAGTCCCAGAAAATCAAGAATCAAATATATATATATATAAATATATAGAAATATTTATAAGAGAGAAGATCCTTGGCCCATGATCTGCCATGTCCCAGGCAGCTGAAGGCGAGGACGAGGAGCCCCAGGCTTTGGAGGAGGAGGAAGATCCACTGGCCAATCTGCTCAGCCTGAAGCTGAGGAAGCCACCGCACTGGAACTGGGAGCTGAGCACCTCCCGCAGCTGCAGCAACATAGCCCTGCCCCGGATCCTGCTGTATGACCATACGGGCAACCTCCTGGTGGATGCCCAGGGGTTGCGGGAGGAGACCTACAGATCGGGCGACTCGCCGCGGCGACGCAAGCGATCGGCCACCTCGAATTTGGAGAGGAACTTCCATGGACTGCACATAGCCGAGGCCACGCCCACGCCCACGGCCACGCCCACCATCACGCCCACGCCCAGCTCGAGCCGGGAAAGCGAGAGGCGGCGGAAAACGCACGGCAGCTGCATTGACTTTAGCACCCACGAGCTGCCCAACTGGGAGCCCTCGTCCAGTTCGCGACGCTCCAGCTCCCTGCGCGGCGTCCGCTTCCAGGAGGAGGCCGTGGAGGATCTGCCCACATCCACACCCACGCCCACGCCCACGCCCACACCCACCTATCCCACACCGCCCTCGACCTCCACGCTGAACTCGTCCAGCTCGGGCCCCAGGGAGAAGCGACGCTACCGCCGCTCGCATAGCTCCATTCTGGAGCGATTCAGCCTCTCCAAGGGGCGCCACTCCTCGCCGGAGTTCGCCCAGGAGGAGGAGGTGGCCAAGGCGCCGCGCTATTACCTGCGCACCAGCAAGGCCGGCACGCTGGTCATCCGCGAGGAGAGCTTCAGCTCGCACCGCCTGCGGAACCGACGCCGCCGGCCGCCCAAGCACTCGTCCAGCGAGAATATCCTGCAGGAGCAGCGGGTGGAGCAGGAGCAGCAGACGCCGCCGCTGGGAGCCAGAGTCGTGCAGGCCGCGACGACACGGAGGAGAGTGCCGGAGAGGACAGTGTCCACCTCGGAGGAGGAGGAGCAGCAGCGGGATGCAGAGCGGGAGCCACGAAGGTCGCGTGGCAGGCCCAGGAATCAGGGACAGCACAGTTGTGGCAAGGATGCAGCTCAGGGTGAGTGGGAAGCGGGATTAGGAGTTAAGCGTAAATTAAGGGAATATAAGGATATGCATAAAATAGGATTCTAAATTATGAAATCTTTCACTAACCCCTAAAGCAACTTTAACTATGACTTTCTTCAGGCTCTCTCTGAAATATTATTCAAGCTCATGCTAGTGAAAAATATATGTATAGTAATATATAGTAAAAATTACAATTACAAAAGTTATCCAAACTCCAGTCTTAAGATCTTCTCTTAATCTGTTTCCAGAGCTCATCACCGTGGATCCCGATAATTGTGTTTATCGAGCAGCGCCGGGCGCCACCGCTCGGTAGAAGAGAGAGACCCAACCCCCCCTAAGACCAGAAGAAAGGCGCAGAAGAATTGGTCCTGTAGAAAGCAGAGAGTCAGGATATACAGGCAGTACGAGAACAGACAAAAAAAAATATATACAGTTCCTCCTTGTGATGTAAGACGATAGAACATGTGAAAATAAAACAAATCTTGAAACCAGACAAGTGCCTTATAATCTGATACAAATTTGCACTTAATTGAGATGAAATTATGCATTTTGGCGTCAAATCAAATGTGGAAATATGTGTGTGTGTGTATTAAACCATTTAGAAATGCATTTTTACATTGTCAGAGGCATTGTGACAGTTTTCCAATTAAATTTCATTTGCCAAAAAGGTCTGTCAACCTTTTCACTCAAAGCGATGGTGGTATTTTTAACCACGAAAATGATTTAAAGGGTATGTTTTATAATATTTTATTTAGGATTTAAGAAGGGAGAAGAATCTAACCGACTTTGAGATACCTATTGACCAAAGGTTTGTCTGAAGTTTGAGATTAGAAAGCAGAAAAACAAAGTATTTTATTTATATATATTTATATTTTTGTTACTATTTGAAATAAGTATAAGCAGAATAACAAAGTATTTTATTTATATATATTTATATTTTTGTTACTATTTCAAGTAAGTGCTTTTATTGCTGCTCTAAATATTGTATCCATTCTCTGTGAAAGAGTATCTGCAGTGTCAGAAAGAAACCTCCGCCGCCGCCTGAAAGTCTGCCGCGCTTTCTGGGCCCGCCAACCTGAACAGATCCAATCCGGAGGGACCGCCAGAGATTTGGGAGTAAAGTGTGTCCAGCGGCGAGATTTAGCCACTCGTCGCGGCTAAATAAACAACCTAATCAGGGCTGATAAGATAGATCGTCGGGCCAGCGCGAATTGCGCAGAGCAGAAGAGAGCTCAGTGCGATTGGGACCCTTGGCTCGAGATGCGATCGATTCTGTCGCTCCTGCCGCTGTTGGGGCTCCTCCTGGTCCTGCTGCTGCTGCAGGGCTCTCCGTGCAGCGGTACGGGCAAGGTGATCTACTTCAACCACCTGAATGCCACCCAATCGAAGAAGGCTTTCAAGAACGAGACGGATCTCCTTGGCAAGTCCATGTTGTTCGACACGCGAGGGAATCGCTGCCGACATGGCTTCATCCGGGATCATCATGGCCGGTGCCGGCGGGTAAGTAGAGAGCCGGGTCTCCGACCCAATTTCTCTAAAAAAAAAAAACTGTTTACACTTACAAAATCATTTTATCTTCTCCACGCAGATTGTCTAAATATGGAACATTCCGATTAGTCTAGTTTATTTTTAGTCTGTGTTTATGTTAAGTCTGTGTTGGTCTCCGTGATTAAAGTGAAATGAAAACAAAATCATGTAAATCCCATAGATAAGGCAGAAGATTGTCTTGTATCTGGCAGATATTTTATTTCAAACTCAAAGCCCAGATTGACATCATTGAGATACCTTTTAACCTCTCCCCCGTCTGAGTTCAGTTTCTAAATGGCGCAGTTAACTAACTGATCGACTTTGGACCGATGCCGTCTGACTAGCCGTGTTTCCCGGAAGGCTGGAAAGACCAGAAGCCCTAGAAAAGCCCAGATGGAGGCACCTGGATGGACGTTAACCCTTGCGCCTCGTCATGAAATTGAAACTACGTCACATCACGTGTCGCCGGGCCTCGTTGCCTCGTTGATGATGAAATACCGCGAATTCTGGTGTACCATAGATACCGCAGACGCCAGATACAAGATACAAAAGACAAGATACACGGGGAGATAACGGGAATCGACCCGCTGACTCAGCGCCATATTTATAGAGAAGCGCCCAGATATCCGGCGACCCTTATTCGGTCACATTTTCGTGAAATTTCACCGCAACGAGTGACTTTACTGGCGATAAGACCAAAAATCGTTCAACAAATCTGTGACGTCTCCCGTGCCCCTGCGTCCCATAAATGTGGAACGCTCAATGGGGGAAGTCGCGTGGTCATCACACCCCAAAACACCTCCCAATGACGGGGCACAAACGGGGGCCACTTTTACACGGAATTTCGTATGGCTCATTCGGCGATCGTTGCGAAAGCTGAAAAGTCACCGCGGATCTAATTGTCAAAGTTCATGGCGCAGCGGAAAAGCCAGCTATCTGCTCCGATCGGGCAGCGATTGTGTCTAAATCACCGAAAATAGCGAAACACGAGCCAATTAACCCACGTTCTTACTCAGCTCTAAAAATACGGGGTTATCTCTCTGGGCCAGGCGTATGCTTCCCCCAAAATTGTGTTTGTTAATCTATTTGCCAACTACTTCAAATGGAGTGAAGTTTTAAATATTTATAAACAAAATAGAAAAGGATTTTCAAATGTTTGTTATGGCAGAAAATGTGGCACAAACAATGACATTAGATGGAACCTATAATAAATATTTTCTTGGTTTATAAACATATACAAAATATTTTTTATTTTATATAGACAATTTTGTTTAGTTTAAATTCATTTTCCCTTTTTTCTATTTATTTCTTTATTATTAAATGTAACCAAAATAAATGGTAATTCTTTCTCCTCAAAATTAAACCTAAGTTTAATTTACTTCTAAATACTTTTTTGCTCACAGCTTAAAGCAGCTTATTTTACCATAAACAATATTAAATCACTATCTATTTTCGTTGAGCTCAATTATCTTAAATTACCTCAACCGCTTATAGTAGTTAGTTCCATAAGTGATTTAAGAGTTCCGCCAAAAGTAGTAAAAGCTTCCGAGAAGAGCTTGGAAAAATCCCCTTTGCCGTGCGAAGTTCTTCGCGGAATATCCCAACCCCCCCGAAGAAAAGTGGGTTAAGCCCGCCGAATCGCGCAATAGGCCACGTCCTATGCAAATGCAGTGCGGTCTGCCCTGATGATGATAGCATTGTATCGGGTATTATCGGGACCCGTGCTCAAATAGATATCTAAAGGCGCGCTGTCGCTCGGCAACGAAATCAGTGCTGGGCAAAGGCGGAGCACTCAATTACACAGATTGCAAATGGCATGGAGGCAAAGATAAGATTTCCCCCCGAGAAACCGAGAGGCCGAGAAGCAGTCCCCCCAAAAAGAAAAAGAAAAACAGGGTGACGATTGGTGACGTCTTGAGAAAAGAATTGATCCTAAAATTTCCCTAAAATTGTTTTATTTTGTACACTTATTTGTTCACTCATTTGTTCACTTCTTTGTTCATTGCATGTTTCACTTCTTTGTTCACTCATTTGTTTACCAATTGATCACTCCTTTGTGCCCTTATTTGTTCACTCAATTTGTTCATTTATATGCTCATTAATTTATTCACCCATTTTTTTACTGATTTGTTCACTCATTTGTTCACTTACAATTCACTCATTTGCTTACTCACTTACTCACTTTTAATTACTCTCTTCCTCTATTGTATACATATTTATTCACTGAATAGTTTATACAATTCTTCTTCACTTATTTGTTCACTCCATTATTTATAAATTTGCAATCCATTTTTGCACTTATTCACGCTTTTTTTCACTCACTTGTTCACCCATTTGTTCACTCATATTTTTACTAATTTGTTCTTTTATTCATTTTTTTCATCATCCTTTTTTTTCTAATTTTTTTACTCAGTTATTCATTAATTTGTAAATCATTGTTTCACCTATTCATTCACTCTTTTCTCTCATTTGTTCACTCATTTCTTCACCCATTTTTTTTACTTATTTTTTCTCTCCGTTATTTCTCAATTATCTGTTCACCTATTTCTTTACTCTTTAGATCAATCATTTATTCTCCTTTGCTTACCCATTTTTCCAGTCATTATTTTCTCATACGTTTTATTACTTTTTTAATAACTCACTTCATTACTTTGCCAAACAGTTC
The DNA here is from genome assembly GCA_035046265.1 of Drosophila bunnanda. Lineage (NCBI taxonomy): Eukaryota > Metazoa > Arthropoda > Insecta > Diptera > Drosophilidae > Drosophila > Drosophila bunnanda. Next base: position 618,038 of record JAWNOB010000074.1, read on the forward strand.
TTCATTTATTCAGTTGGTCACTCACTAGCCTCATTTGTTCACTCACTTTCTTAGTTCATTACTCAACTACTCGCTTAGGTATTCACTCATTTCATCCAATTTGCAGTTGCTCACTCATTTGGTTCACTTATTCAATTACTGATATACCCAACTCGAGTGAGTTTTGGTAAGTGGGACACCCTGTGACGGGTTTATCAATTCAATGAAAAGACAAGCGGGCAGAGCACTTAAGAAGTGCTACCCCAAACTCGTATAAAATCAGTTAACTGCCGGCATTGGAGCAAGCCACTCACTGGTTAGCTATATATACACATAAATATATAAAAATATAATTTTTTTTTTGGTAAAACGGACCCTTTAGGCCGGACCAAGTCGTGAAATCTAAGAGAAATAAAAAGAAAATATTTATATACAATAAACCGAGAGATGTCGATGCACCAACTGCTGCTCTATTCGCTCTGCCTGTGGGCCGTGATCTTGTGTTGTGCCCCGGCGCCCACCGAATCGCGTCGCGTGATCTTCCTGAAGCCGAACGGTATCCATCGTGGCCAGATTCTGGCCACGCACGGGATGGAGAAGCCCTGCCCCAAGTGCCACATGCACGATCATCGCGGTAATTGCCGTCGCATCATTGCCTACAATGCAGGTGGGTGATATGGCCATATCACGTATACGCATTACGTATACGCCCCGCTGACAGTGCGTCACCTTAGATTACAAACAAAAAAAAAAAATAATGGAAAATAGAAAAAGTGTCGCGTCCCGCTTAAACCGTTCTCTGTCTCTGTCTTGCAGATGGCGTGCACTGCTGAAGTGAATCGAAGTGAATTGTCATCCCCATCGAACGAATCTCCAACTCTCTCAACAAACAAACAAACAAACCCTATTTATTTATGCTATTTATCTGCCTCGCACGCCATACACCTAACAATAAAATACAAAAATTACAAAAAATGCAAACGGAATGCCGTGCACTTTTAACTGATAATTCTAGTTGCAACTGGAACACATTCCAGCGAAGGTCGCATTGCGGCAAAGGACTTGGTCGCGGCCAGAGTATCTTATCAATTAAATGTGCATTACGCGGGGGATTTCTATAATGGCTCATACGCGATATATCAGCTGCTCGAGTGGATTCGGAAATATTTTATTTTATTAACAATTATAATGCCGACTTGACGCAAAACGCCGTATTATTATCTGTGCGTTAATCGGTCTTTGCAGGTGGCGCTTCTTGCCGCCTGTTTACCTATTAAGACACCTGGAAGTCGTTTTTATCTTAGCTTAAAGAGGTGCTCTAATTGTTTTTAAATTGATACTTAATGGCTTTAGATTTGGTATATCCTATTAAATTTATAAAATGCCTAGTTGAAGTTAAATAAAATATAATAAAATTAACTAAGACCGCATTTAAAGCATTTGTTATTGATTTAAATTTGTCAAATTTACAATATAAAAATTATATTTATTTGTAAAGATATACAAAAAAAGCAATTGAAAATAAACAATAATTTTCTTTATTACAAAACTAATTTTATATATTGGTACGGTGAACTTATATATGTAAAAATTCACCAAAAGGTAAACTACACTGATAAAAATGTAAGACATTTGGATTGAGAATTGATCACGAAAGTAACGTAAGACAATTTTGGTTTTATTTAAAGACTTCATATTCTATATTCAATATTTTTTTATGTTTGAATATAACCATAGAATAACCATATTTTAGAATATTTTGTCAAAAATTTTCGTTCTTATATTTATTGTGATTTAAAATGAGAAATACAAAAATTTAGTATTATTTTTTATCAGTGTATATTTTTAGAAACATTAATAGGCGCCAGAAGTATTTTCTGTTAATGTTACTCTTTGGATACCTCAACAAAATGCATATATTATCTGCATTTATATATGTACATATGTGTATATATCTTTATTACCCAAAGGAGTAAGATCATTGCATTTTTAAACATATCACACTTATTATTCATAACCAATTACTTGCCAAAAATAAACCCCATCAATCCTCGTAATCCCCTCAATGTTTGGTGCATATAAACGCAGTGTTGCATGCGTCAGAGCCTGTTTCGATCCAAACGTCATCCATCGATCACTCGATCCGAATCCAAGGGCCGCTCGTGAATGGTATTACCAAATTACTGGCGGTTATGGCCAGGTCCACTGGTCAGACGTCCGGCAAACTTTGCACCGCTACGTCAGCTGGGGGGCGGGGCCTCGCCCAGTAGCACGTTAATTGTAATCGGAGAGCCTGCCAGGTGATTCGGCTCCAAATCAAATTCATCAATCGCCTTATCGACATGTCAACGGAGTCTGAGCTAATTACTGAATGAAATTCTGATTTCACAACTGCCAAAATGTGCTCAGGGATGGACACAAGTCGCTGGATTAGAGGTCGTCGATGTTGCCAGAAGGCTGGGGCTTTTTAGATCATTAAATATCCTAAAAAAATATATAATTTATTAATTGTGAATTATTTTTTGTCTAATTAGAAAAATTCGTATTTAGCTAATTTTATTATAAAATCTATTTAAATGTTTGTTATTTATGAAATGTTTTCATTTATTTTGTATTATTAAGACAAATAAAATTAGAGTCAATAGATTATACTATTGCCTTTGGACTGAATTTTAAGATATCATCATTATTTTTGATTTTAACTAGCTTATATTTTAATTTTTAACTTATGTTATTACACAATATTCCCACATTTTTGTATTTATTAATTTATTTATATTTAGTGGAATAAAGAATACAATTCTTTATTGCAATGATGTGAGCCACAGGGCTTAATTTTAGGAATTATATTTACTGCTTAGATCAAATAAAATATTTATATTTACTATACTTTAATTTAATTGAACTTATAAATTTAGTTTACTATTTTTTATGACTATTTGAATTCTGCAATAAAATGTTATGCGTTACAAGCTTATTTATTACTAACTTTGTTTACGGGAATTGCTGATAATAGAGTTCCCTTTAATTGCCTGGCAACCAATGTCAACTTAATCTTAATGAGCCATTGATATTTTTAGCTGCTTGACGCAGCCTTTAAGTGCCTTGCCTAGGTCAGTTAAATGTTTTATTTTAAAATATATAAATTATATTAAATATATAAAACGTGTTTATATAAAATAATAATTAATATTTTAGGTGAGGTATATATTCCTAAAAAAAATCCATGGACAGTATGTTCAGCTTGGCAACAAGTCTTTACTGTTTGTATTGACCACTTTATATTTTTATCTGTCTTCAATTGGTATTTTCGAAATATGCCATGACTAGGTCAATATTTAGGAGAAGAAATTTCTCACAGATTCCAGAAGGAATCTTTACTCTCTTACCAGCTTGTAAGCCTTCTGAAATAAGGCTTAAATAAGGTGCCATCTTCCAGGCTTAACCACATTACCATCTTTTAAGAAATTCTTCACGAATCTACTAGATCCTATAATGAGCCATTGGTATTTTTAACAGCTTGACGTAGAGTTCCATTATGATTTATGCTACCAAAAATTCTACTTGACAATTCCCAATGGGGATTGCATATTTTCGGGCTGCGACTTGCGAGTGGGCCATAGATCACAGCCAGCTGCCCCCTTTCGATGCGACCGGATGCCGCGTCACTGATATGGAGCGCTGGTCAGTGATCCATCCGGTGACGCAGTGCCTCCTTGGAGTTCGCCAGCAAAGGGGGAATCATGACAGTGGAATTTTACTACTCGAACGCGCGGCTGAATCGGTTACGAGAGCCGCAAATTCCCCCGCGCTTTCGTCATACGGCGACCGGTGTGGTGTTGTTAGAGTAAGGCACCAAAATAGCAGCCAGTGAAAAATCGGGGCGATCCAGGGGCAGCCCGTAGACAACGCTATAGCTATGGAGACATATACACGGCACCGGGCTATAGAGGTTCTATCTTATCGCGTGCCAGCGGAATGCCTTTGGGGGGAGCTTATCTTATCGATAGCAGGGCGGCGGGCGGTCGCCGTCTTTGCCTATCGACGTTGAATATCGGCGGGCGCAATATCGGTGAGCGGGCTCAGTAATAAAAGCGAGTTCCCAGTGAATTGACCTATAAAAAACACAGAAACCCGAACGTTGCGGCTAAATATTTCTGAAAAGTCACGACTAAATACACGAAAATCGAAGGGAATCTAAGCTGAAGTTCCAGAAGGATTCACAGGATATAAGCCTATAAGTCTCAACATTTGCTGGAACCGCCCCGGGAAACTCTAGCCACGAAATGCAACTGCAACGCCTGCTCGTTCTCACCTTTGTGATCATCGCCTTGGTCCTGGCCCAGAGCCCTAGGATTACGGAAGCCCGTCGTCTGGTCTTCTACAGCCCCAAGAGCCGCACTCTCACCAGCCAGCTCCTGGTGTCCCGGAAGCTGGCCAAGCCCTGTCCCGCCGGCAAGATGCGGGACCATCGGGATCGCTGCCGCCGGGCCCTGATCTTCGGACGCAGCACCTGAGCAGTGAAATCTCCACGAATTCTATTATTATTATTAATTTTTTTTTTGTCACACAACCTAGTCGTAAGCTAATTTATTTTAGGCTAAGTTGCGTCACAATGTAACGCTCGAAGTATTTATTACATTATTTATTTGTAGTTGCTAATAGTGATAGGTACAATAAACCACTGTCGATGAAGATAAAAACTGCATGCAATGTTTGCTTTCAACCTGTGCCGAGATATCTCAAAGTATCTTGGAAGTGTAAATGTAAATAAAACTATGTATTCCGCACCAAGTGGCGGGAGTTGCGCCAGAAAAATCAAATTAGAGTCAGATAATTTTGATTAATACAAGGGAGAGTAGCAAGAGAAGCGAGTTGCCAACAGTTTAAGCGATATATTTTTCCTATATATCGATGTAATAGATATATCTACAGACCTATGCTAATCATAGTGGAAGTTATTTTATAGTTTGACTTGTACGTACCCTTGACTTTATCCCAACTTTCTGGAATGCATTTTTAAGCCATTTACTAATAATTATATATATTATATATTTTTATTTATTTTACCTGCATTCGTAAACCGATATTAGCCACAATTTATTCCTAATAGAAACCATTGTATGTTAATGGCCATACAAACCCAATGGGCACCGAGTGAGAGTGGTGATCTCAGGGCGCCCCGAGGAGACCTCATCAATTTCAACTTTTCGGTGACATGAGCAAACGGCCTTAATCTGGGCAGAAATCAAGATTGGGCGATAGAATGTGGGAAACATGTTGGCTAAATTGCCCGCCGGAAATCAGTGACGTCAGTGGACACTGTGACGGCTTAGGCAGGGCAAGCGCGAAGAGGGAAAACCTCAGCTGGGGGAAATCCCTGCCGCTCAACCCTTTCTTGGTCGTGTTTACTATATATTTTCATTTTATCGGATCTTGTGTCTAGCTGTCTGAGTGATAATTCTGTACTCCACAACTTCAAACAAATGCTCCTTGACTTTAGTGTTTGACCCGCCCTGGGGGGCGGGCGGCCAGTTTCAAATTGTTTCATGTACCTTGAACATCATTTTCAAATTATTTTCCGATAATATCCTACTGAATTTTGTACCGCTCGAATTAACTAACCCTAAGCATGTCCAATCCTCGTGGCAAGAAGAATCTCGTGATGAAGGGCAAGTTCCTCTTCACCAAGCAGCAGTCCTTGTTACCGCGCCTGTGCTACATGATGCACTTGGTGACCGAAATGGGGAGACTATTGAAGCAAGTCCGAGACGATGTTCGAGGGATGCAGAGTCGCGTTATGCCCCGAGCTCCCGAGGAGGCCGAGAGTTTCGAGGAGGCGAGGGGACCCAAGGATCAGAGGAGATCCCCCGATGAGTAAGCGATCGCATTCCCGGGGAAATCCTTGAGTCGCCCACTCGAAGTGCTTTTAAACTATAGACGGTGATAAAGGATAAACTAAATTGGAGCTTAATAAAAAATTCATATCGGCAGAACCACCTTTAAATCTGTATTCAATTGGTTTATTTCAAACAAACCGACAAAAAAAAGATATATAATATATGTAATCAACGGCTATTCGCCCGGATGGTCTCCTCGATCCAGTCCATGTAGCTGCTCACCCGCGTATAGACCCCCGAATACTCCGATTTGCCGCACTCATCCAGCCCGAATGAGACGACCCCGGCCAGGTAAACATACCGATCGCCCCTCGGCGTGCTCGCCTCGACCGTAAGCGGGCCGCCGGAGTCGCCGCCGCAGGAGTCCACGCCCACGGTGCCCCCGGCGCATATCTGCCGCTCGTCCACCGGGGCGTTCTTGGCCCGAAAGGCCTCCTGGCAGGGCTCCAGCGCCTGGATGGTCACCATGGCCTTGCGCTTCACCTTGCTGCTCTCACTGGCCTCGGTTCGTCCCCAGCCGGACACATCGGCGGCGGAGCCCACCAGCTGGTTGGCCTGCGCTCCACGCTCCGGCGGCAGGCACACCGGCTCCACGTGCTGCATCTCCGGCTGATGCCACATCACCGGCCGGGAGAGTCGCAGCAGGGCAATGTCATTTGTCAGATTCTTCCGCTGGAAGTTGGCGTGCGGCAGGATCCGATCGATGGTCACCCGGATATGCGGCGGTGCGCAAAGTCGCGTGCCATCCACATGGGTCTCGCAGTCGGGATCCTCGTCGCGATTCCACTCGCCCAGCCGGGCTGCTGTGAGTGTCCTGCTCGTTCCCACTATCTGGGCGTCGACGCAGTGCGCCGCCGTGAGGAGCCAGCGCTGGGCAATGAAGGCGGCGCCGCAGGGAAAGTCCAGGCCGCCGCCCCTCACCGAGTACTCGAGGAGCGTGGTCCAGGGGAACTCGTACAGACCGGCCACCTTGCCGCCATAGACGCGCGAGGAGAAGGAGGTGCCGCAGTGCGGATGCTGGGGCAGGGTATCCATGGTGGCCGGTGCGGGCACCAGCCGGAGGGATGTCCGGAGCGGTGATGGTGTGGCAGCAGTGCCATTGTTTATCCTGGCGCCCAGCGAAGGGATGAAGTTCGTCTCACGGGGGCAGCAGACCTGGAAGAAGGTGGTTTTTACTATAAGAGATCTATGGCAACAAAGTCTTACAACTAGGAAACTGATTTTAGCATTGATTAGGCAAGGAAATATATTATCAAAAGAGGAATATCAATTACAAATCAAGATTAAAGATTAAACAAATATTGTACGAAAAACATATAGTGTGTAAGAGTTCTCCTTTACTTTAAGAACATTTTATATTTATATCTTTATCTCAAAGTATTAAGATTCTAAATTGAAGTGCATGAAAAATAATTTCCTAATCAACTACCGAAGAATTTCAATAAATATCAGCAGGCAAGTGAAGAAGATCTCGTTGGGGGAGAACGAGTTTGGGAAATTATATATGCCATATACCCATATTGTTCCGTAATTCTTACCAGATCGGGTCGCTGGCGGGAAAAGCACTGCCGCTTGCTCTCGAAGTCCGTCAGCTTGTCCACGGCATAAAAATCGCAGTCTGTCTTCTCGATGCAAGTGCCACGGCCATATTCCGCCGAATTGCAGTTGCCAAAGTGCATCATGGCCTCTGAAAAGGATTGAATATGGGTTAAACCCTGCGTTTTCTATACTTTTCGTGGGAGATATAGTTCTTACTGCCCACACGCTGGGCCTGGGCCAGGCCCAGGAAAGCCACAAAGAGGATGTATAGCATCTTGGGGTAGTGTGTCGATTGGTGGCTTAATAATTTCCGAGATTTTCCAATCCAGCTTTTTCCGCTCTGATGGATTCTCGAGTCGCTGGCGAAGCTATCTCCCCGGTGGCTGGCAATCAACTGATCTCTGGCGATCGGCGGCCTCGTTCCGCGACCTCAGGCCGCTCGGAGATCGATCGGAGATCTCTGGTCCGCGCTTGGCTTTTCCAGCTGGCGCATTATTGAAGGCATATAGTATAGCTTATATTCTCATTGATTGCCGCTGCTGGGAAAACCCGTTTCGCGCCCCGCTCTGCCAGTCGCTCCTCCCTCCCAATAAAAATCGAATAATTATTCGCCAACGTGTGCCATTTAATCCACGAACAGCAGTTGCAATTCGATGTTTTCTGTTTTCTTTTCAGCTCAGTTATCAGTCCATAAAGTTGGCCAAGTGTGAGTGCCCATGGTTGGGGGCAGAGTTACCAAAAGATTTTATAAATAAAAATGCAACGCATTTTGTTTGATAAGAAGATTAAATGTGGGTAATTTTTAAGGGTCTCGAACCCCTTAGAGACTTTGAAAGATAATAGTAATAAATATTTGGAAATAAAAGAAGTGACTTTGAAATATATTTAAGAATAGTTACTTAATTATTTATTATAGAAGAATTTCTCAATAAAAATTGTAATCATTAATTGACAGTTTTTAAATCACATTTATATATAATTAAAAACCATCAAAGTTAGATTTGTTGAAATTGAAAAGAAGATGCGTTAATGCAGCAAATTTGTTTTTATTTACGTTAAACATTTCTAATTTCATACTCCTCGATATTCCGCTGCTGATAAAATGCATAAAATAAACGTCTTGATTTATTATATTTGTGGTTGAGCCAATAAATGCATTTGAAACAAGTTTCAGCCACCGATAACTCTCGGTGCATCTCCGGCCGTGGCATTTCCAAGGCATCGCATTACCCGAGAAGAGCTCCGGCGAAACCCCGAGGCGGATGCAAAACCCCAGACGGGAATCGATAGAATAATACCCGATGCGATCGATGATATATAGCAGCCAAGTCGGTGCGTATCGGAATGGGTAATTGATAGTGTGGCCCCGCTGCGGTTGGCTTTGCATACGAGTCGTGATTATATTTGTATAAACTTTCGCTTTCTGTTTGCCAGAAATAAGTTCGAGAAGCAATAAAAAATAGCGGCAACAAAAGAATAAACATCAAAATAAAATACATATGCATCTATGCATATTTATATAGAAATTTGGAAACTTTTGGTTTCAGATTTCCCAGACTTTTCGCAGCTAGCGAAATCTATGAAAATGTCACTGCAAAAACCGCACAAAAGTTGCAACTTTTTTGCCCCAGTGGGCGTGGCAGCTGGCGCCTCTTCTTCGGCAGCTTCTTCTATGCTCCATTTGAGACTCGCTTTTTGTGTTGCCTTTTGCATAAATGCAAAATATTCCAGGCGCAAACTGTGCCCAGAACGGGAAAGTGGGGAAAATGGTTGGGCGGTGGGTGGTGGGTGGTGCTGGGGAGGGTAGGGGAGGGAGTTAGAGCGGAAAACCGGGGCGATATGTCCGCACGCAGGATACGAATTTTGAAATGTTGCAGCTGCACGGTCAACAGCCACAATAATTGCAAAAGTCCAAGGAAGTCGCATGCTAGGTACCTTGGAAAAAATATATTTTTTATGTTTTATGATTTATTAAAATTTAAAAAGGAATTTATTAAAATAAACAAATAAATTATTATTTATGTTGTAAATTTAAAAAGGATTAAAAATGTGAGATGCTACGTATTTCACATTTTATTTGTACTTTTATTGCGCTTATTGTAAGTTATTAGGTATGTGTAATAGCAAATTATTCTATCCATAAGACCTTAACTTTAATTATAATATTATACAAAATTTAGAAAATACTTTTAGCAATCTTACCATATTAGTTAATATTTTAACATGTTTTTCTTGGCTAACAAATAGCTTTAAATAACTGTAATATTTTTTTAATTTTTTCTAATACAGATTTTATTTTAAAGAATACGAAAAGAAAATTTTCAAAAACTTAAAGGTAAGAAAGATATTAATATGTAAATGTAAAAGTAAATAAATGCCTGCATTCGTTTTGCTATTTAATTATTTTTGTACAAGTTCTATGTATTTTTTGAATTAAATTTTGTTTATTTTATTATTTTTACCTGTATTTATTAATACTTAAAAGAGGTTAACTTACAAACTGCTTGTGCTTAACTTACATTTGTATAAAAATTGCATTTTTAAAAACCATGAAATAACTACAAAAACAGCTAAACTAAAACAATTTCCAAATATATATGGCTCTTATTTGATATTTAAAGTTTCAGAAACTATAGCTTTATGGATTATGAGCTGCTAAAATTGATCCAAATGCATTTTGTATTTATGAAAGCATTTTAAAAAAACCTCCAACCGAATTCCTATGGATCCTTCCGCTTGATTGGAGTTGCCAATTTCTAGGCCACAACTCGAAACGGAAGTTTTTCTGCCCATCGAGATGCGTTTTCCTTGGCTTTTCCTTTTCGTACACTTTTACCCTGTCCACTGTGTTGATACCCTTGGAGAGGGTATTACAATTTGAATTAGAAGTATGCAAAGAGGTGTATAATCTTTATTTTAATGTTGATAATGCATATGCGTTTTTCCAGTGTAACATATTGCTTTAAGAGTAGGAAAGACTTTATGAAAGTCGGTGAAATAATGTGCCTATCTCCAAGAGGGTTTTCTTTTTTTTTTCCATGTACTTTTCAAGCTGCAAGGGTATACAAATTTCGGCTACCTTGAGTTGGCTTCCTTCTTATTTTTATTTTATTTTAGTTTTTCTTATTTCTGCCGCATGCAAAACTTTGTCCAGGCACTCTGACTCAAAAGCGCCCAAGGATGGGGCCGCAGTTCGGGGACAGGAGACGGGGGGAGCGGCGAGGAAGGCAGGAAGCCAACTTTGAGGCAGAGCAGAAGTATCTGTTGCAATGTCACCGACTTGAAATGACCAAAAAGGACGCAGGGGGGCAGCGTTCGGTAAGCGATAATGAATAATGTTGCTGGTGATAATGTTGCCGCCTCCGTCAGCAACACGAAACTATGCGGAGCGACTTAGAAATGGCAGCGTGACTCACGCCAGACTTAACTCAAAAGTGTAGTAAGTTGAGCGAGGAAAAAGACAGAATTTTAACTAAAATTAAAATATAGATTAAGAAGAATATTTAACCCTAAATGGCCAGGCTTCGTTGATTCGTCGACCATATTTTAAAAACAAGGAAAGAGGTTGATTTTCATTTTTAAGTACCTTATCAATGCTAACTTGAGACATTCTTTTTAATTTTGAGTTGGTAATAATACTAATGAAATGCTCTCAGAAAATATTTACAATTTTGCTTATGGTTTAATAATTATATTAATTTTAATTTAATATTTATGGACAAAGTATGACCTGGACTTACCAAAAAAACGCATTGTATACATTATTTTGTAAACCGAAAACCTAAACTCTTAACTCAGACCTTGCTCTAGCATAATTTTTTAAGAAACTATATTAATTATGAAGGTAAAAGATCTTTTGTAGTTTGATATACATTTTTTTTGCAATATTTGCAGACTCACGCCTTCACAGCCTCGAACTCTTTAACCTTTGTGGGGGCCAAAGTTCACGAGAATTCTGATAACATTCCAGTGGAATAATTTCTGCTACAATGACTGTCACTTGGCCAGACAACCATTTGGCCCCCCACACCCCCTGCGCCTGACCACCCCCATTAACCCCCTGTTGCCCCACAAACCCCCTTTCTGGACTTTGGACTTTTCAGCATTGATTCATGGCCCCGGCAGCGTGCTTATGAATAACCATTCAAAAATGTCCCCACTTCTGCGACTCCCCATGCAAAGTTTTTTTAATTGAAAATTCAAGTCGTCATCGTGCCAAAGTTGGGCGGCGGCGGCGGGGTGTTGGGGGAGGTAAGGGAAGGGAAAGCCTGCGCCGGTAAGCGGAAACACTTTTATCGCCGCATAAACAAAAATCGAACAAAACCAGCCAAAGAAAAGTAAATAAATAAAAGTTTCCAATTCAGTTAAAATCAACGCGTAATATTTATGCTCGAGCAAGCAGCGTAGGGGGGAGGTGGGTGCGGGGAGCGTGGAACGGGGAGCGGGGAGGTGTGGCAGGAGTTCCAGGTACGTCTGGGATATACCTGCTTCAGGTGAAATCGGTGGCAAACATAAAGAAATCGCACAAAGGATGAAGGCGAATGTTTATCGCACGCTAATCACAAATCGCGAATCGGAAATGCGATTATTTTTGCACAGGCAAGCACAGGGATGGACAGGGGGGGGGGGCGGGGGTGGGTGTTATTCAGGGGGGTTTTTAGGGGGGTCACACACAGGTGAAACAGCTGGCACACACACACAGGGGCTACTGAAGAAGGGGTTGACCTAAGCAGAGATACTAAGAATAAATAACTAAAGATACTTTATTGTGTTATATCAAGTTAGGAATCTTAATATATATTATTAGTTATATTTGCCTTTTTTATATGGATAAAGTTTCCTCTTATTTTTTAAGATTATATAAGATATATTAAGGTTATCACATTACATTAAAATAAATAAGATGCATAAGGCGCATATTAAAGCAGAAATTCTAAGACTAAATAACTTCAGATACATAATTGTGATATATACCTTTTTTCTTTTAAATATATATCTAAAAATATATTATATTTGCCCATTTTAAGAATGAAGTTACATCTTATATATAGAAGATTATATAAGATATATTCAGAATGATTATCTAATATAATATACTAAATTGAATAAGATGCATAACGCTCATTTTCAAGATGAGATTCAAAGAATAAAGAACTTAAGATACTTTATTGTGGTTTGTACATCTTTTTTTGGAATCTAAAGTTATTTGTTTATATATATTTGCTTATAAATATTTACCCTTTCTTTATAGAAGATTAAAAAATATTGATTTATTTTTATTTTGACAGAGAGCCCTAAATGTGCCCAAATATCATCAGTGGCTACGCATCTTATTTAATATAAAACTGTTCTTAGGATTAAGGCCACAAAACAGGGCTTGATTTAAGTATTTTAAAAGTTAATAAAATCATTTATCGTCCCTAATTTTCAGATATTCTAATAAAGCATAATTGTCCCCCCACTTTTTTGTAATAACATTATAGACAATTTCCTATCCCCCCCTTGGAAAAGCGACGCCTCTGGCCCCACCCCGTTAAGCAGTTCAAACACGAGCGCACACACAGAAAACATTTCAATTGTCAACAATGTGCTCAAATGTGAATGCATCAGCTACTGAAACCACTTCAGGCCGTTCCACTTGCCTTTTGAGTGGGTGAATCCTGCCAGTGGCGGGGGAGGGGGAGGGGAGGGGGTGGTTTTTGGGGAAGGATAACCTCCTAGAAGGGGAGTGGGAGTGGGTAAGGTTAAGCTCTCTTCATGCGCGCATTTTATGTTTGCCTTGTGCATAAAACGCGAATCCCGAAATTGATTTCGCTTCGATTTAAATAGACACGGCTCCCCGCTGATTCTAAGGGTGGCCCAAGCCCCTCACCCCCACCCCAACCCCCTGTCTGCATGACGCACACAACAAGCAACACACACATGCCGGAGACACAAAGGAGGCCGGCAATTGTTAAGGCCAAGTAAAAGTAAAAGTGTGCATAAAACGGCGAAATAAATAAGCCAAATAAACAAGGCCGAAATCATGGGGGGAGGGGGTTGTGTGTTGAGGTGGCTCTGGGGGCTACAGTTGGTGTTTTTTTTCGGATACTTTTCTTCTTCGGATACTTGGGCTGGGTTGTTGACAATCGAGGCGGAACGCAAAATGTCTCACGGAGCTCATTTAACGGCCTTCTATCCAAGCAAACGATATTTATGTGCTCTGGGCGACAAAGGCGCACACACAAGGTGTGCGTGTGTAAAATAATGAGTCATAAAATTAAATTTCATTCTCAACGCAACTTCGATTCTTGGGCTCCCGGAGCTCCCTAAGCCTCCTCCCACATTGTTTTCCCGGAGTTTTCTCCAGAGAAATGATCTCTGTGGAAGGCCTTTTTCGCTTCTTGCCGCTTCGAGAAAAATTGCAATTTCTTGTGCCAGGCCCTAATTGTCACTCGCATCGATTATACCTGTCGCCCGAAGCTCTTTTTCCTGGCAAATAAACACATCAACCTATTGACACGCACCTTCTGCTCGGCAAGGAGCGCTTCCGTTACGCTTTCCCGGCTTTTCCCCCGGGCTCTGCTCATATTTCGAGGTGTGACAAAATGAATATGTTAACTGCGACGGAAAACGCATAACAACCAACACTCCCTTACGCTTTGCGTGTGTTTTTTTCGGTCTCGCTTTTCCAGGGACGGGGGGGAAAAGTGTTTAGTAGGCCTTAAACTTTCGCCGTTTTTAATGAGTCGCTGTCGAGGAAAAGCGAAGTGGAAACAGCGGGGAGGGGAACGTACGGGAAAGGAAAAGTCATGGCTCAAAGCGACAATTGACATGCAACTTGAAAGGCAAACAGAGAGGCTTTTAGAGGTGGCAAAAAATATGTGAACAAAATAATATTTTAAAAACCTGAAATTTTTTAAAGGGGAGGAAAATTTTATAAAGAAAAAGATGGCTTAAATAAATAATAAAAAAAAATTATAATGTAGAATTAAACATGCGGTTTTAACCCCACGGAAAGTTTTGATATATTTACCTTTAAGGTATACTATACATTTTAGGCATTTACTATATTTCTATTGATCCTCATTAAGTCACCGGTTTTCCTAGAATTTTTCCCTGATTTTTTCCCAATCCCTGCTCCCTTCAGGGTTTTCCTTTTCTTGGCCATCACGCTGCCATCTCCAAGCGTGCCGCAGCTTAACCTGCCTCGACTCGCAGTGTCAATTTGCGTATGACTGAGTGGCAATGGAGTAGGGCTTAGACAGTGGTGTTTAGGTACCGGGGCAAAGGTCATAATCAAATTTTATGGCAAACACTTGAACCCCTCCCAGCCCAATACAAAGCTGCAGAGTGACTCTGGGCTCTGCACACTTTGTGGCATCCAAGCGATTGGCAATTGCATAAAAGCCAATTTGCCATGGCTGCAAAATAGCTGCAAGTGGCAATTTATTAACACATTCAGCACAAGGACTCACGCACACTGGCACACGGTCGCACAGGACACAGGATACGGATACGGGAAACGGGAAGCGGAAGGCGAAAAGGAGCACACACGCACACACACACTCTCGCAGAGATACTCGCACAAAGGATTTTTGCATCAATTGCAAAGATGGCAACGCAGCTCGATCGAAACAATTTTATCTGGAGAACCGCAACCGGAGCTGACTTTTCCAGGTGGCAGGCAGCATGTGCCAGGCTTTTTCCCCACCTCTCCTTTCTCCGATTATTATAAACGCTCACCTGCCGCACACACACACACACACACACACAAAATGAGCTATGCAACTCAGACGTGGCTGCTGGCTGCTTCTTCACTTGCCACCTGCCACCTGCCACTGGAAAGCGGTGGCTCCATGGCAGAGGGCAACATGGGTTAAACCAGGGTCAGGGGACAGGAGAAACTGAGCTGAGACTGGCCCCCGTCTATATGAAATAAGCAAAACTAATATTTCAGCGCCATAAATCATAAAAAGAAATAGAAATTGCTGCAGCCATGAACTGCTCCTGTTCCTGATGCTCCCCAATGGGATCCAAGGAGGTAATGGGAATGCGGGCTAAGCAGGGGAGAGAGGTGCAGGTGGTGCACACTACAACAGGCTGAAATGGAACCGAACCTCACCTGCAAAACAGTTGCAAAAACAGTGCTAAAACAGGTGCAACATTGGCCCTAAAAACAATCGGAAAAATATTTTTAAAAAATAATTCTTATTATTAAGTCAATAATATATTTACTATATGATATTACAATGCTTATAATGAGTTTCTAAAATCTGTATACATATTTATATTACGAGAAAAACCCTCAACCTCTAGATCCAACTCGCAGACCACTTTCCCATAGTCTTTCCTTGGCCTAAACTTAAGGCCAAAGCAACTTGTGAAGATTCAGGAGGATAAAAAAATCCTTTCTAAATGGTAAGCAACATTTTACAGTTTACAGAAATACAATTCACCATGCTTTCTAAGCGAAGTACCACTGTAGACTAACAGCCAGGATGCGAGACCGAACAAGGCGAGTCCTTGCTCGACTTTCGCCCCGCGGCATCGCAGGTGGGTCGCAGCAGGCGGGTCGAGGGGTGGCCGGGTCACTTGTTCATTGTCATAAGTGCAGTTTACATTCAATCTAAACACTCACCACTGCCCTCCGCTCGGGATCTGCCCGGCCGGTGGCCCCTCCAGGATCCTGGGGTCCTCTCGGTTCAATCGATTTCTATCTGGCAGCGCATAAATCGTTTTGCCACATGCCCCTGGTCACCTTAACCCTAGGCAGGCCCACTGTATCGAAGCGACTGCACACCGAACACCGTCCAGGAGCATGTGCATAAATCGTGGGGGAATCTGGCCATATATATATATATATATATATATATATTTATTTATAATATATATAGTGGGGGAGCAAGGGCTGGCAGGCCATAAGGAAATTGTATTTGTGGTAAAATTTAATGCGAGTGTCTCAAGTGCTGGCCATAATAAGAGTACGCTGGGGGAATTATGTAAACGGAAGTCAAGTTTTATGGTCAGTTGTTGCAGTTTTATGAGACTTAAAGGTTTAATTTCATTTTTTTAGCATTATAAATTAAGGGAATTACATGTAATTATAACTATTACCAATTAACTTAATAGGAAATATTAGCAAGCAGGCTTTGTCTTCTTGGGATTCATAAAGATAAATCATTTAAGTTTGTTTATATTTAATTTTTGCATCGATTTTAATTAAAATACTTTTAACTTTTCTTATTTATTTAAAATTATATACTATTAATTCTTTAAATTTCTCTTTAGTTTGTCACAAAAACAATAAACAAACATTAGAAAACAACATTTTGGTGCAATGCCTGGTTAAACCTTTCCCCTAGTGCGATATGCACTGGCTTCCATCCGCCTCACGGATATCCAGGAGCAGTCGGGTTCCCCCTTCCCGATGACCCCTGTTGACCGCAACGCCACTGATTAGCCGGGAACGTGACCGATTGCGAGCTGCTTTTCCGGGGAGAGGGTGGAGTGCTGCTGTAAGTATAAATTCCAGTAGCCGTAGGCAATGACTCTTGGCCAGGTTTCGATGGGCGCCGCCCATCGATCCGTGCTGCCCGGCATTATTTACTGTTAGTAGTTTTCCCGGGACGGGAGGGAGGGAAAACCGGGAACGGCCCCTGACCCGTGGCATGTGACTCGTGACCCCTGACCCCCAGCACCGAACCCTGGAATCCGTAACCCATTGCCATAGTCCATAGTCCGAGTCCGAATGCCCGAGATTTGCATATTTTGATGATACATGGCCCTCTCGCTCCGTTGCCACAAAAGAGGCGGGTCGGGGGGCGGGTCAGGGGGCTGGTTCAAGGGCTGACAAACGGACAGAGGGACGGACAAACGGACAAACGGACAAACGGACAGACGGACAGTTGCAATTTATGCAAAAGCGTGGCCCAAAAACGCGCGAAAATTCAAAACGCGCGGTTTTCGGTCTGCATATTTTAATTTCCTCTTTTGTTGGAACCCAGCCCCCACCTTTGCCACTTCCTGCTGCAGCTGCAACATCCGGCTTCCGAGGCCGGCGAGAAGTCGTGCCCAGCACCTGTCCGGCAGTCCTTGTTGATTCGCCCACCAATCGCAATCCGAAAACCCACTGCCCAGTTCCAGTTTTCGGTTTTCGGTTTTCAGTTTGCAGTTTTCATATTTCCAATTTGCCGGCCACGCGTTTGACAGCCCAGCCCGCACCATGGCTCGCTCGGAACCCGAACCGGAGTCCATTAGCTTTGTGGCGCCGGTAGGAAGCGTTCCCTAATCAAAAGTGGGCCCGAAAATTGAAATACCACAAACTAATCACCCAAGAAAATCACAAATATTGCACAGAGAAATCTTGTTTCAATTTGTAAGGACTTGCGGTTAGATTTCCATTTTGTGTCCAGAAAAGGCAGGGTTTTCTTTCATTCTTTTTGTAATTAATTATAAATTGAAAGAGGTATTTTATGCTGCAAGCTCTGTAAAATGTTAAACAAAAGAGCTTCAGCAGAATTGTTTAAATGTATTTCAACTATGAAGAGCTAGAAGAATACTCTCTAGCTAAGTTTTTCAAATGATTAATTTTTAAGCAACCTTTTACTTACTTTAAGCAGTAATTTGAAGAATTATATTTTATTTTATTTCCTTCTATTATTACTTAGTAAAATTCATATATATTAATTTCAAAAGTTACAGTTTAATATTTATAATTATCAAGACATTTTCTCTATTCCCCGCACCTTGCAGTTTTAATAAAAAATATTATAATAAAAAACTTTCAAAAATACCAATTAGTTTCTATTCTATTTTTTAGCTACCCATAAAAAGGCATAACCAGAGTAAGTTGAGCTCCTGGGATGCTCCTTCGGGCATCCTTCCGCCAAGGCAATCCGATCCAAGTGCATTCATAGTTTGGCTTTTCCGAAACTTTTCCGCCGGCTTCGATTTGATTCTGTGGCGCTTTTTAGTATCGAAATTGTGTTTCGTTTGTGTTTGTTTTTCCTCCAGGGGGGGCCTTCCCCTTGGCCATCGCCCCTTTTTTGCTTTGCATGTGTAATCCGATTGCAGGCGAGGAAAAGTGAAATGTCTGGGAACGTCATCGTCTCCTCTTGGGTTTTTTCTCTTTTTTTTTTGTGTTTTTATTTTTATTTTTTTTTTTTTGTTCTGTTGATTCTTTTTTTCTTAGCTTAGCTCTCAGCCGTTTTTTATTTCGGCCCTTGTGTTTGCCCGTGAAATTGAAAACGGCAGCCGCAAATTAGAGGGAGAAATCGAGGCTGCCAAAATAATCGATAGTCCGGCGGCATGGCCATTGAACCCGGAGGAGTCGCGACCGAGAAATCGAAATGCGGCAAATCTATTAAAGCCAAGACTTAGGACCTCGGGGAGTCCCCGGCAGGGCGTTTGCTTAACAAATTTGCTGCTGCCTATTAACACGGCTGTTCCGAAGTGCCCGCCCGGAATCCCCATTGCCCCGAGTCCCTAGCCCAATATCCCCGTATCCGTCGCATCCGGGACCGGGTCCGGGTCCGGGTCCGTGTCCAGGGGCTGGCAGGCAGCCGGAGGAAGCTGCGCACCAGAGCCAGGATATCCGGCATTTATTTCGCTACTCCCGGTGTCTCGTCCTCGAGCTTTTTTATGCCTTGATAAGACGCGTATGCCTCGCCGGCAAATTCAAATGGGAAATGAAAGAGATTTTTATCGTCTGGCGGCGGCAACATAACGCATAACGCATAAACTCGGCCAACATGAAAATCCATTTTTTTTTGTTATCATCTTATTATTATATTTATATTATATTTGTCGGCCAAAGCAAACTATTAAATAAAATGTTGTTTGCTCTGATTACAGGTCCGACTCGCAGGATCCATTTGGGGATCATTTTGGAGATATAATTAACCAGATAAATTTATGTGTTATTGGTATTAGAATCTGAAATTAAAACTAATGTTATTTATTTTATGAATTCGAATGTACTTATAAAAACAATGTAATCTTTAAAATTCTAGAGAAACTTATGATTCTCATTGGTTCAAATATATGTATGTGTGAACTATGATTTATGTAATGTTATCTAAAAATTGCTTAAATGATTTTTCTTTTCTTATTTATTTTATCAAAATAGGAAGCTAACTTCGGCATGCCGAGCTTTGTACATTCTTGCAGTTTGCGATTTCAAAAAAGGTGAAAATATACTAATAGTGGCGACATCAGATTTTTATATAATTTTTTCAATTTCCTGATCGTTAGCTATATTATATAGCGGACTTATCTGTACTAAAATATAATAAAATGAATATAAGGAACCAGCTGTAAAGTATCATTAGCATAGCTGTAAAACTGAATGAATGACGGACCAACAGAGGGACATGGCTAGATCGCTACGGCTGTTGATGCTGATTACGAATATATGTTGTATATACTTTAGAATATCGAAAATGACTTCCTAAATGCTTTGCAAAATTCTGAATAAAATTATAAAACCCTGAAATCGTATGAAAATGTGAAATATAAGTACAATTTATTAAAACTATAAAAGTATACAAATTTATTTTTTCAAAGATCAAGCTACAGCGAAAAAAAAACTAACTAAATAGTTAAGTAAGTCATTCAAGAAAAATTGAAAATTAATCAATAATTCTCTTTTTAATTTAATTTCATTAAGTGTTCACCTTAAACTATACAAAACAAAAGACTTTTAGTAGTTTCTTTCTAAAAGAAAATTTCTACAAAATTAAAGAAATAATTTATAGATGCTTATTAACATAAAAAATATATAAAAAATGAATTGTTTTTATTTCAATTTATTTCTTCTCTGGTTAAGTTAACTAACACATTTTTTAAATATGCATTTAAATTATTTTTTAACATACTAAAAATATAGTATTTTAACTAAATAGTTTATATAAAATTCCCAGGGTGATTTCGTGTCTTTCTTTATTTTCCACCTGTATCTTTTTTTTTAATTTGTTCCTCAAATGGCGACAACGCAGCTTTATTGTTGCTGGTGGGCGTGGCGGAAATTAGTTTTTTTTTCTGCTGCTTCTTTTGCGGCGTAGTGTGTGTGTGTGTGTGCGCTTACCTGTGCCCGTGCCACGCTCCCAGGATATGGCGTCCCCCTCCGCCATTATCCTGCGCCTCCTTAGGCTTTTGTCATTAAAGCGGCGGGGTGAAGGCTTTCGGAAATAAGTAATTGTTGCTCTGTTACAGGTAATTTCCTCCAGGGCCGGGGATTAGAGCCCGGCAGAGACAAAAAGAGTGGAAAAACGGAATGCTTTCGTATATATATATATAGTCGTATATTTGTTGTCCTCATATACATATATATATTGTTTTAGGGCTGTTTGTATATAATTATATATAATTTGTGGCCTGCAAATCTTTTTACACATGTCGGTACAGTATATAGCACTATATTCGAGGGGTTTAAACACACAACAAGGGGCAAGCTGATTCTCCAGTTACATTCGGTTATATCCATTCGTATTTTTATCCATATTCGATATCGCTTCGGCTCTCCGTTTGTTTTTTACACTACACACTTGGTGTTCGCCTTGGTTTTGCTACTTAAATCGTTAAACATACAAAGCATTAGTTGGTTTCACTATGTGAGGAATATATGTATATCTCGTACATGTTTAATTACACTATATGTACTATATATAGGATTATTCGGCGGAGTTGTTGCTCCAAAAAAATTTACATTACGCCGTACAACTGTCTACTCAGCTAAGGATTTATATATTATTATTTATTATTATGTTTTTCTGTTTGGTTTTTCTGCCTAGTTACAGTAGATATCATCTAGTTTGATAGGTTATCATTGGGTGCTTCCTCCACACCCACTATATCCCCTTTGTTTCCGGCTCGCCAGCGTGTGTGAGTGTGTTGATATTTCCTTTATGTCCTTTATTTTTCTTTTTTTTTGTGGTCTGTCTCAGGGCCTTTGTGCAAACAAGAAATCAACAGAATTTACCCAACAATCAGCGGATTGTGAGCACAAAATTTGTTTGTGCAAATTAAACAGTTTTTGGCAAATTGAAA
Organism: Drosophila bunnanda; assembly: GCA_035046265.1. Taxonomy (NCBI): domain Eukaryota; kingdom Metazoa; phylum Arthropoda; class Insecta; order Diptera; family Drosophilidae; genus Drosophila; species Drosophila bunnanda. Next base: position 639,484 of record JAWNOB010000074.1, read on the forward strand.
TCCAAAAATGTGCGACCCTTCGCTCGGAACTCGGAACTCGGAACTCTATTATTTATTTATGTGTGAAATGGAAGCCAACCTCATCGTCCACTTTTCCTATTTGCTGACCTCTGCGATGGGTGCACGTTAAAAAAGATATAGTATAAATGTGGATACATTGTAAATTTTTATAATTCTTTAGCAAAGAACTGTAACCCATTATTAGGTTTATATTGTAAAAATGCCAACAAGTCTAGAGAAATGTTTTAGAACTTTAATCAAGAAGTAAACGTGTAAGTTCAATTTATTTTTAATGTAAAAAATAAAGATTAACTCATTTGAAAATCCTTAAGAGCTTGGAATATTCAGAACATATTTAAATATAAAATTTAAAGACATTTAAATATATATTAAATTTAATATTCAATATTTAACATAATCAAAGTCTAAGGAGAAGTGCTTTCAATGTTAAAAACATATTCAAATTTAATATTTAATGCCATTTGAATGTATTTAAAATTTTGCATTTAAGGCTTTAAAAACAAAAAGTACTTCGAATACAAAAAATACATCTTTAAAATGATCATGTAATATTTGCATTAAATATAAAATAAAAAATACTTAACAATCCTTATATGAAGATTTACAAATAATAGGATTATTAAATATTTGCATTATTTTTAAAATATTTTCTTTAATTAGAATTAATTTTTGTCTGTGTGTGGGCCAAATATTTGATTTGGCAATCAGGCACAAATACAACAAATTTGCCACTGGCATGGATTGAGGGGAGGACGATGGATAGGTTTTGGCCTGGGCCGAGGAGGGCGTGGTCTGGGCAATTGCCTTGTCCAGTTCCTGTGTCAAATGCATGTCGCACACACACTGAGGGACACACACTCAAAGTGTGAAATGAAAACACGGCAGAAACCGAAACGCGTTACAAAATGTTAATTTGCAGCGACATTGGCGGAAAAGGGTCTGATGGCCGGGTGGGAGGACTGTGATGAAGCTGCGGCAGGTGCCTCACTTGACCGCAAGGCAGCAGCATCAGCAGCAGCAGCAGCAGCACCAGCAGATGCAGCAACAGCAGCAGCAACAGCAACAGCAACAGCAACAGCAACAGCAGCAGCAGCAGCAGCAGCAACAGCAGCAGCAGCAGCAGTAGTAGCATCAGCAGCAGCACCACCAGCAGCAGCAGTAGCAGCAGCAACAGTAGTAGCAGCAACAGTAGTAGCAGCAGTAGCAGCAACAGCAACAGCAGCAGTTGCAGCAGCAGCACTAGTAGCAGCAGCAGCAGCAGCAGCACTAGTAGCAGCAACAGCAACAGCAGCAGCAGCAACGGAAGCAGCAGCAGCAGCAGCAGCAGCAGCAGCATCAGCTTTGTGCTCTATAGGCATTAACAAACAGCAGCAACTGCAACAACACTCGCAATCAGCCCCTGATGATGACGATGACGATGACGAGCAACCGCTAACACCAACCGAGCTGCAACCAAATGACCAATGAGCCAACCACTGCCCACACACAGCGCCACACATTGGCACACTCGCACACCCACTGGCACACACACAATCGGGCAGATAGAGCGGCAGATAGGCAGGCGGAGAAGGACGAGGACGATGTGTCAGGGCAAGCTTGTCGTTGGTAATGTCCCTTGGAACCCATTCAAAGCGGGTATAAGCGACATGTAATTCGTTTACTTGATCTTAAATTTAAATAAAATATTATTATATTACTACAAATGCTGGAATACACATATTTTATGTACTCGGAATTAAGCGAAATATTGATAGACTTTTGAGGCTAGAGTAAGTACCCTTAAGGAGGCAAACTTATACTTTTTCTTGGGCAATTCCCTCTTGATATTTAGCTGGAACCTTTATATATCTCAACCGATTTAATAGGGTACTCCTAGATCTGATCAATATCTATACAACTTCAAGCTGGCTGTGGCTGTGCTGTCGCTGGGTCAATGTTGATGCTGATAAGTAGCAAAACATGAGGTCGCCTGTAATTATGCGAGTGTTGCAAGTTAATTGCAATTGTGTGCAACTGACGGTAGCGAGATTAATTAAATTCATCCCCTGCACGGCACAACGGTTCGGTCTGCATCCTCCACAGGCAGATCCACATCCACATCCACATTCCTACCCCCATACCCATCCCCACATTCTCATCCTTATCCCCGTCCTGGCCGCCATCACTCAATGCCAGGACAAGGCAATGGGGACAGTCAATCTGTTTATTTGCTCATCCACACCGTGCCACACACCACAGTGCACACACCCACACCCACCCTTGACAACCCCTTAATACACCGCACAGCCCGCGCATTGTTTAAAGTTCACTAATTTCATGCATATGGCCGGTTGGGCGCATTTGTGTTAGTTAAGTGATTTATTGTCGCAAAATTGTCATTATTAAAAATTAATGATGTCATAATTAAGTGTGCATGTTGCCGCCGCCGCTGCGCTGCGCTGTGCTGTGCTGTGCGTTTTATTGTAAAATGATTTACACGGCGTCACATTAGCTGCTCCGGACAGTTTAGCTGCGAAAATTTATGAACTGCAAACAACAAATATGCTCGATTCAATTTAATTTCCATAATTTAATTAGTCTCTTGTGTTTGGGCTCTCCCCATGGGGGTGGTGGCATTTCGGGGGCCGTATTTGCATAACCCGTCGGTTGAGTCCAAGGCTCATCTGCCTTGGGGGTTCGGGTTTCGAGAAAACAAGAAATACACCGAACCGGATATGATAATGCTTTGGGAAAGTCATCCCCCGATCCCCCAGAACGCTGTTACATCATAAGCCATAATCCATTCGTAATCGGGAATAGGAATTTTCACTCTCTCAATTGATTTTAAACTCAACATTAATACGTTTCGACTAAGAAAATTGAATTCAAAATATATAAATTAATATTGCAGGAGGCAAATAAATGTAAAGATAAGAAAATATTAAATATTAACAATTAAATGAATACAAAACCGAGTAAGCTCTAAACTGAAATACAATGATTTCAGGTAAAGTCAGAAACTTAAAACACATGCAAATTAGAAATTCAGACAAGTAAAAAATGTACAAAACATTTGATTTTGATTTATTTTGTACAGGATAATCCCTCGTCGACTCCTCATTCCTTATTCAGCATAAACGAATGGCTGGGAATTTGTCACTTTGTCAAATTGCAATATTTGCAGGTCTGGTCGGAATGGGTTTTGCTTTCGCTCCGACGGCCATGATCGATGTAGTCTTTTATCTGCGGGTGTGTCGGGTCAGGAAAAGCGGAAAAGCGACCACCCACGACTTCAATGTATTAAAAATAATCACCAAAATGGCCAATAGCCGAAATGGCCGACTGCAATCGCCACTGCATATGCATGAAAATGAAATGATGTAAAAGAAAAAAGGAAATACAATTCTACGGCGGCGTCAATAAATCTTTCAGCCGCAATTTTTATGGCAGCGATAAAATGGTAGTTCCTCTCCCCCGAAATGATAGAATAAAAGCTACCCTATACGAGTATTTTCCCAGAGTTTTAAATGAATTAAGAAGGCTCTCGGGGGGTGCCAGGGGTTAATTTCGTGCCAACATCCGCTCGGAGCCTGCGGTTGGCAGCTTCTGCGCTCCAGCCAGTCGCCCGCCAATATGTGTCAGGTTAGACCTGTCCTTTGGTCCTTTCGGCCAGATGCAGTGGTCAAGCCCCGACCCCTGCCCTCTGCCATGCAACATAACTTCGTGCACAACTCACCGCAAATCAGTTTGGCCAGAGAGTTGCCATCCTACCGCCGCCGCCGCCGCCGCCCGACCAACTGATTGATTGAAAGTCAGCCAAAGTTGGAATTGAGTTTGCAGCAAATAAACTGATGGACCTGGCCATGCCCTGGCCGGGCTAATTAGGTCACCAAAGTGGCCAGTTGATTGCAAGCCCAAATACCCTGGACAAACCAGGGCTTAAAAGCCATTATCGATACAATAAAAGTCTAGCGACTTCAGAGTTAATTAAGAGAAATGTAAATATAGTAGAATTTACTTTAGAAATCTTGGATTTGCTTGTAATTTTTATCTATAGAAACTTTAATTAAAACAGTAAAGTATATAACATTATGCAATATAGATTGCAAGTAACCAAAGTAACTCCCTTGCAGGGTATCAGCCCTGGGCAGCAGCTGCCTCTGGATTCATTCAAATAAATTACACTTGCCATGTATTAATTTAAGTAATAATTTCCCATTGGCAAATCCCTCGATGCTCGACAAAAATAAAACAAAACAGAGCACAATGCAATGCAAAAACTGAACGAACACTAACAATGTGAAACAAAGAGTTTGCAAAAGTTTCATCCGAATGCCAGGCAGTCCAAACTATGAGTGAGTATGGGCAAAAACAACTGCAAAAATGTCAACTTGTGCAAATAATGCAAATATTTATACAAATTATTATGTGATTTCGATGGGGTATTTAGGAGAGGGGGCCGGAAAAAGTTATGCAGCTTTTGGCCAGTTTTCGGCCATGTCCCTGGCCACGCGGCGTATACGTAACCATTTTCCTTTCGGCCATTAAAAAGTTCATTTTAATGCTGGGCAAAAAATAAAAAATAAAATACAAAACAAGAAAAAAATAGCAGAAAGCAAAAACCCCACTGAACCGACCAACGACTGGCTGCACTTTCGCATTTAAACGTGATTTTAAATAACCGCAACAGATTTTGTGGTTTCATGTTGCATTTGCCGTTCGATAAGCGACAGCCTGACATCCCCGTGGTGGCTCTGGGTGGTGCAGGGTGGCCCCGAGTGGCCCATGCATCTGGGTGTGGTCCTGGGCGGGTCCTGGGTGGGTCCTGGTCCCGGTCCTGGTTGAGTTGGCTTGATAAGGTCCCCGGTTACACAAGCCGGTGGGAAACTGGCACTGGAACTGTGGACGCTGCGGTCAAGTGCATTTAAAATGCAAAATGCACGCATTTGCGGCAATGCCTCCACACTGGGATTATGTGTTAAAAGTGTACAAATTCATAATTTTAAAATTTCAATTAAATGCATGAGAATGCCACTTTATAGATATTTTTTTGGGGTGAACCTATGATAGTATTTTCTCTCAGTTATTTGGTATTAAATGTGGAATTGCATGGAAAGACTTTCATCTTCGGAGATATGTAGAAGTCTGTGTAATTTTCATACTTAAACTTGCAAAAATTAGGAAGCAAAAGAAAACTTTTTATAAATTAATGCATAAACAACTTTTAAGAAATTTAAAATTTGTATAAATCTTTCAGTTAATATTCCAAAAGCACTTTTAAAACAAGGAAATTCTAAATGTGTTGGCTCCCTTAAATTATTTCATTGAAAAGAGTATTACTATATATACCACTTGGAATATATACATTTCTATCCAATAAAATTAAGTATTAATTAATTTTAAACATTGATTTCTGGTTAATTGTTATGTTTTCGGTTAATGAGATTACCTAAGTTCCACAACACACTTACACACACGCGGAGGTAGAAGCCTCTCTATACACAATTGCGGGGCAAATACAAATGGTTTTTATATATAGAAATCCACCGATATATTATACACGATATATGCGTGGACCTAAAGTCTGTTATTTTTGGGTGGGTTTTGCATAATGCTTGCCATAACACTTCGCAGCCAGCCGGGCACGAATACTACAAATATGTATGTATATATAGTCCTCCGGTCACCGTATTGGTATTTTGATATTCTTTCACGCTTTGTCAGACCTAACCTTAAATATACAGTATTATTCGATTGTTGGGGATTACGTTAATGGTTATGCCCGGTAATGCTATCATTATCGTTAATGTACTTACGCTACGCACACTTAAAAAAAAATATATATGTGTTACCCCTGCTGACTGCAATCAAGGTCTGATTGATTTTTGGGCAAGAGACAAAAAAAAAATGCACATTTAATTGCTAATTATCGTTATCGTAATCGCTATCGATATTATTTCTTTTTTTGTTTATTCTCTGCCTATGTATATATGTATGTGTATTTATTCGCCAATCGCCATTTTGGCCATTGCGCTGCTCTGATACCGCCTTGATCCTTCGCCCTCATCATCCTCGTCGTCGTCGTTGTCTTCCCTTTTCGTCCTTTATCCTCGGCATGGCCATGTTTATATGTATGTTTAGTGGAAGCTCCTGTTGCACGCCGCTCGCTACTTACGTCATACGCCTACGCTTACGTTATGCTGCGTTACGCCCTTACGTCATTTTTGGGGTTTTTCTCTTAGTTCTGTTTCCAACTGGTCGCTGTGAAATATGAGCAAAATTTAAGAATTAAAAATTAAGTAAAAGGAAGAATTAGCAAATGGAAACTAATCATAAAAGGATACCTCAAAATTATATTCTTAGAAACCTATTTAGAGGTATATATATTAATGGACTCACCTTTGTAGTAGACCTCGCGGTACATGGTGGGGCAGGCGGCCTTGCCGTTCGTCTTCGTCGTCTTGAAATCAATATTGGTGCGAATGGGCCGATGCAGGAGCGGCTGTGGCGGCCGGTAATTGTTGCCCAGGGGCGCCTTCGGGTGGTCGGGGCTGCCCTGCATCAGGCGCCGCAGGGCGTGCAACTAAAACAATATAGAATATACTTTTTAGTCATTTAATTATCTAAATAAATATTTATGGTAATATGATATTTTCCACAGCATTAAATATATATAGTTCTGCCATACCTGGCATACATTGCGTATACGTAATTTTTTCTTTTTTTGAATATTCAGGCAAAGGCAACCTTTGAAATCTTTCAAAATGCAACTTTTTAATCCCATTGAATTTCCTTTTTTTAGCAGGCATAATTTCCCTAGTGCTTCTCTCGAGACACGGAAGTAGATCAACAATGCCAATCCGTAGATGAAGATAAGCTCGGCAACCCATCATCCCCATCCGTTCTGCTCAGGCAGTCTGCCAAGCATTTAACGTGCATAATTATAAACTTTTTCGCACACAAGTAGCAGCAGCAGCAGCAGCACACCAATCATCGATCCTGCTTGGTAAAAAATCACGCTTGACACAAATTGCTAATCCTAAAAATAAGCGCTCGCTGAGCAAAAAATTCGAACCACGACAAAAAAAATATAGGAAAAATATCCTGTGAAGCCCAGACACAGCATCGATGAGACAGCAGCAACAACGAGTCAATAACACTTAATCTACTCAATCTGTTTATCAATTGACTTCCGTCAAAATCGCTTTTCACGACAACGTGGCCGGGTTGATGTTGATTGAGGAGAGCGCCAGAGCCACGTGGCTGTGTTGGGCCAAGGGAGGGTTAAGGGTACCGGGTGGAGGGTGCAGGGTGCAGGGTGCAGGGTTCCGGGTTTTCAGAGGATCTCCGTGGAGTGTCCGTTCAAGTGTGAATTACGCTGGATACTCGCATGTGTGTATGTATAGCCAGAAAGTATGCTACACTAAATGGCACTCAAGGATTAAAGTCTGTTCTTAGGTGAATTGCGGTTAAGGATTGTGAACTTGCAATTAAAAGCAGAAACCACAGTTAATTCAAAGGGAAATTTAACAGTAAATTCATCATAATTAAATATTTTAACCAATGAACTAGAATTATGAAAGAAAACCACACTTAAAACAACTTAAAATAACGTAAAGTTTAGTCATATTTTAAGTATTCAAAAAACTTCTTAAGCCTATTTTTGTTGCATTTAAAATAAAATATAATAAAACCATCACTTAAATTCCATCTTTAGCGACCTTCTAATTTTTCAATTTAAAGCAATATAATTGCTATATTATATTATATTTATCATGTTTAAGCTCTAACTTCTCTACAGCATAATTACATGCTGGTTTACTGGTGACTTTTTCCTGGTTTCGTGACTCGGTTTACGTTTAACCCTATAGCCCTCACCTTCCGGAGTGCACGTTAATGGGTTAATTGCAATTTCAGCTCATGTCGCGCAGCTTCCTGTGCTCTTCCACCAACCACCCACCCGCCCGCCTGTCGGTCCACGGGTGTTACTTTAATTTGGTAAATTATGCTTTGCCAGCAAGGTGCAGTCGCCATCTGGCCTCTCTTTCTCCCGCCGGCTGCACTGCTCCTTTGCCGTCTCTTTCTACGACCCCTCTCTTTCTCTCGTCTTGCCTTCGTGTGCGGTGCAGCCAGTAAATTACGGAGTCGTGGACCGGAGTCCGGGGTCCTCCACGGCTGCCACAAGTTGTAATCATGTGCCCATGGGTGCCATTGAGCTTGTTGAAGTTTTTATGAGTCTGCCTGCTGCAGCCGAGTGTGTGTGTGTGTGTGTGTGTGTGTGTGTGTGTTCCTGTCTCTGTCTGCCATTTCTCCCATCTCTCTCTCACTCTGTTTACATTGTTTACACGTATGCCGCTGCTGCTGCTGCTGCTGCTGGCCACCATTCAACCGCTCCCGAATCCTTTGCCTCGTCCTTTTGGCGTCTTTATTACAGCACTGCACTTAATAAACATTTGTGTTAAATTTTTCTCTCTCTCTCTAGCTCTATGTGTGTGTGTGTGTGCATTTTTTTCCACCATTCCTTTGAGTTATGGACACTATCCACTTTGTTGCTCCTCCAGCGGCGGCAACTTAATTTAAAACTTAAATGAAATTAGCTAATAAAACAGAAGACAGCCGTCGAGCGGCGGACATCGGAGGAGCACTGTATACTAATTAACAAACATTAAGGTGCTCATCACTCAAAAAGTTCATGGGGGAGGAGGACAAGGGAAGCAACTTGATGAATTCGGTTGGAAAAAATGAGTTCTTGGCTTTTACTTTGGCCAACAAAATGCACTCCCCAGAAGCCTGTTTTACCAGGAGTTTCTTAGGCCATATACCTTCTGAAATACATCATAGATCTATAGCCCACCTGTTGCTTTGTTATGTAAATGGGCTTATTGAGCACCACCCAGGTGACTGTCTCATGACAGGCTGGTGCCGTTGTCGATCCATCGTATGTCATATAGTGATCCGTATCCGGCAGTAGTCCCCGGATGGAGAGTCGCTTCACGAATGCCTCATCGCCGCCGTACCGGATGCGCTCCAGCTGGTCGGTGAGCATGCGAAGCTCGGGGTTCGAGAGGTCACCAAGCTGCATAAGAAGGAAGTAAGGGTAAAAATCACATAATATATATTTATTTTTCACTTAAGACTAAGAACTAGCTATATAATTACTAAAGACTAGTTATCGAATTTATCGGAATGATCGATTAATTAATATTTAGTCACTGTCTGAAATTCAAGTTTTCGCAAATAAGAAAAATGTTAAGTCTGTTGATCTACTTAAATTAATTGATATGTTTAACCAATGAAATATACACCCAACTAATAAATATATAGTTCATATAACTGTTGTGAAGTTTATTTATCTTTTTTTAATTAATTTAAATTTGCTAAAATTGCTGATATCAAATAATTGCTAATATATTGTTATAAATATATATATACAAATATATAAAAAATATACTTCTAAAATCAATTCATATGTTATTTTTTGGGTGGTGCTACAGTTTTTATACAAATATATATATATATATTAAAAACATTTTCGCTGTTATCGAATATATCGTGCTTATTTATTTCTAAATATTTCCTTTTTAAATCTTTGATGTTATGTTATCACTCAATAAAAATCGATTAAACGATATCCTACTAATATCGTGGTAATCGCTTATATAAGTATGTACAAACAGCGAACCATATTATTTTTGCATTCTCCATACAACTTGCGATGTATGTACGATATCGGTCGATAATCTATTTATCGATTGCAATTTGCAAATCACCTTCGGGGATTACTCACCTGCAGCAGAATGGAGACACCCACGATTCCCTGGGCGCGATTGAGGGCATCTGAGAAATTTGCATACAGCTGGGAATTGTATCCGAATATTTGTATCTGCGAAAACAAAGGATAAACTTTGCGTTAACAGGGAGAAGGAGATAGACATACATAACTATATATGGAGACGGGAGATATCCTTTTTTTTTCTGTGTTTCTTCTATGCCTTCGTTCTTTATTTCTTGTGTGTGCTGTGGCCAAAACTTTATTGTTGCTCAATTTAAGCCAAAATGCATACAAAGGCGGCGACAACAGGCAACACAGCACAGCAGAGCACAGCACAGCAGGGGGGCGTGGCCCGGAGGGGGGTGTCGGAGGAGGAGAGGAGGGTCAACTAAGGCTGGCGCCTTGTTTCGCATAAATTGCCCCAAAATAATCCCAACTATCAACAAAATGCACACAAACACAAATACACGTGGGCAAACACTACTCGCACGTTTGCAGGGGAAGATCAAGCAGCATAAACAACAAATATTTTGCTTTTAGCCGAGACACCGAAAAGGGCCAAGACGGGTGGAGACGGGTGGACGGAGAGCCATGTCTCCTCTTAGCTGCTAAATCTTCCATCTGCCCTCCCGTTCGCTCGCATGTGCATTTGCACTTTTGTTTCACGTCGCCAACAACACGCCTACAAAGAGATGGAGAAGAAGAATCAAAGGAGAACGGACAGGCAGGTGGGGAGAGCAGCGGAGAAAGGGGTGGAGAAATGGGCAGAGAAAGCGCCAGAGAACGAAAGGGGCCAAGGAAGAGACAGAAGCAGTCGGACACCGCAAATGAATCCTAAAGCAAAGGCTTAGGGCGAGGGTTGCATCAGAGGTTTATCGGTTATCGAAAGAGGGGACAATCGATGAACCTTGAGTAACACATAAGCTAATAAGCTATTGCAAACGTACAGTATTAGTTAGTTAAATAGTTATAAATTTTTTATAATTATATTAAGTTCTTAATTCATAAAAAATTAAATAATTATATAGGGGGTTGCATTAGAGTTTATCGGTTATCGAACGAAAGGTGAAAACAATCGACTAACCATGTGTATTATAATATGACATTGATAAAATACTGCTTTACATAATATAATAATAGTAAAAAAATTGTATTTAAATATGTTTTTTAAATGAATAAAGATGAAACATTACTTTAACGATACACTTTATTTAAAAAACATAGAAAATTAGCTGCATAATACAGTGATTATAAAAGAAACATTTAAATAAATCAAAAAAAAAGCTGATATCAAAGATTAAATATTTGTATTGAGAATTTTACCAAAGATATATGGCTTATCGATAGAGAGTATGAGATAATGGACACAACATTTAGACTATAATATATAGAAATTAATAATAAATTACTTATATTTCATTAATATCCTTTACGGATAAAATTATTTAAATAGAATACATTAAATTGGTTAAATAACCATCGCAAGGAAGTGTAAAGTTCGTTTAACGATACAAATTATTTATAAAGTAAAAGATAGTATCTTAAAATATTTAATGAAATGACATTACCATTAATTATTTTATAAAAAAAAATATTTAAATAGATCATAAAAAGACTGATTTCAATGATGCCTTTCCAGACAGAACAAAAAGCTCTTACGAGAAAAAGGCCTTGGCCCCTAAGAAAATGTAGAAAATTCAAAGTAACAAATAAAACTTAGGCAAATATCTTCTAAAAAAACTTTTACATTTGTTTTATTTAATTTAAAGAACTCTCGAATATTTACTCTTTTCTAGAATGATATTTTGCCTATCTCTTTTCGAACTTACTTTTCGAGCTTCCCCTGCAAATGTTTGTGAGCTTGTGTAACATGTGTACATGGATTTTCGGGGGGATTTCGGTCTGGGATATGTTTGCCCCTCTGCATTTGAGTGTGTGGTGGTGCGGTGTGGTGGTGCGGTGTGGTGGTGTCGTGGTGCGGTGGTGCGAGGGGCTGTGTGTGAGGCTGCACTCGCTGGTTGACCAGGCCAGACGCACCGAGCGGAAGGAAATGCTGCAGACAATAGTGAAAATAATAATAATAGCAGAGAGCGCACACACTCACACACTCTGGGAGGTGGGCGTGGCCGTAGGCGCTGGGCAGTTAATAGTCGTCCTGCCCCACCACCTCGCCCCCTCCCATGCCGGAATCCAGCACATGTCCTGCCTCGATTTTTAACCTCGTCCTGGGAATTCCCTGGGAGGAGAACGGCAGAAAAAGAGCAGCAGCGAGGCATGCATTTAAATATTAAAAAACTACATGCTGCAATTTTAATGTGTGCCCAGCAAGGCAAATAAAAATTAAATTAAATTAAAATTTCCCAAAGTTCCTTTCCCGGAGTGTTTGGTGAAGTTGCAATTGCTGGAGTCGCACTGGCGAGAAGGCGACGAGCGGTCTAGAGTCCTCGAAAAATGGCAACTAATGCAAATAGAACTAAAGTTGCTACCAAAAATGAAGAACACGGCGCGTACAGTGCGTTTCGCAACTTCATTTGGCCTAACAGTCAAAGTTGAGGGTAAGAACACACTTTGGAGCTAAATATCGGTAATGTTTTATCGAAATTCTTATCGATAAGAGAGTAGAAGTAACTTATCTCGAGTAAAAGTAATTCGATTATAGATAAAAATTTCGATTATTACCATTTACCATTACCATTTGAGTTGAAATATAATTATAATACAAATTTCTATATTTTGACTTGCTAGTCGACTTAACAAATACAGTTTGGAAATAAAACCCATTGCAGAAAATATAATAACTTTGTAATCAATTGATTTATATCGTTTATACTCAATATATCGATAACAAGCAATTAAAAGCGTTTGAAATTGTATGAAATTGAATACACTTTCAACTTTTATTATGAGCTTACATTAAAACCACTCACTTAATTTGTATTTCAAACATATGCGTCAAAAAGTTGCATACTCCTGTGCAAGAAAATTAACGTGACATGTCATTTGTGAAACGCACTGTCTGCATGCATATATGTATGTACTTGCGATTTGTATGTACATATAGTTATGTATATTTTGCTATGCAGATGCAAATGAAATTTTGACGAGAGCGTTGCAAACTGAAGATGGTTAGTTCCGTAGCTTCCCCTTCATGGCTGCGTCCCGTTCGCCGGTCCTGCCCGCCCTGCCTGGGACCCCTCAAGGATTCAAGGACTCGAGGACTGACCACAGTCCGAGCATAAGTTATGTTCACTCACAGCACACACAAAAGCTACTTGCCCAGGCACCGAAAATAGGAACAGATCCCGGGCGTTAACTGCATGACCAAACTGAACAACTAAGCCGGAGCAGCTCCGCCACTTGAGCGGCAGATGGCGCCAGCAGTTTCCGGCACTTTTTGTTGGCTAATTAAAAATGTTGAGGAAAATAAGCAATGGAAGTTAAGAATCTCGGAACGTAACGCTTTTTAAGCACGATGTTTGCCTTAAAGTCAAGACTGCAAAATGTGTAATTACATTTTTGGTAAGGTAAATGAAGAGATTACCAATGCTGAGATATTTTAAATTCGTATATAATTAATAATATCAATTTATAATTAATAGGTTTTCCATTAAGAAAGCGCATGAAATGTCATTAGGATTTTAGCCGATTAAAATTACTAATAAATCATGACCTGAGAGTCCTGATAGCTTTAATTTCTTTACATTTTCGCCCACTTACCCTTGCCAGATTGTTAACGCTTTCACACCTATGGCCTAATATCTTTGAAATTGAATCATAAAGGCAATGAACCCCAGTCCCTCTTTATTTGCCTGCCTCTATGCGTGTGTGTTTGTGTGTTTAGTAGCAAATACCGGGCAACAACAACAAGAAAATATACAATATTTGACCACAAACTAAAATGTTATATTTCCGTTTCATTAAACAGCCAAAGCCTGTGGCAAAGCAAATAAATACAAGCACGGACGCCGGCAACAAATACATTTGCAGGACGAGAGGGGAGGAGAGCAAGGACGAGGACAGGGACAGGGACCGGGCCGGGATCAGGGCAACAACAAAAACAGAAAATAGTGTAAGTACCAGCAAATAGCCGGACAACAACTCGGCCAAAACGCAAAGAGCCAAAAGCCTAAGCGGTGTTAGGGGATGTCCCTGTCCCCCCGCCCCATTCATCGTCGGCGTCTCTTTCGCACTCGGTGTTTGTTTGTTTGAACAAAGCAAGCTCCTGGCATATTTCTTGGTCCACACACACACACACACACACGCCGTACACACACTTGGGCAACACGCAGGACCGACACAGATACAGACACACGCAAAGCAAAGGCAACTTAATCAGATCAATTACACATGTTTTCACTGCATGGATTCCACAGACCGTAGAGCCGAGAGCCCCAGTCCCAGCCGTACTCACAGCCGTGCCTTCCCGGCCCGGAGTCCTTCGTCCTTCGTCCTTCGTCCGTCGTTGCCCCGTTCTCCGCGTCCTTTGCTGACAGCGAGAGACAGGACGAGCAGGAGCCACGCCAGCTGCTGAAACTTTGCCTGCCCGGCACAGTGCCTTTCCCTAGTCGGCACAGTGGAAATATACCTTAAAATTTGACACATAATTCTTTCCAGATTTGCATTATCTAGCATTTAGCTTGTAAATTTAATGATAGCTCAAATCAATTATCAAACAATAAATATATAAACAAATATCAGTTAAGTATTATCAGCACTGATTTCTGTTTGTGCCAATTTATGACCTTTACTTGACGATTACGATAAGATATATGTACCATACAGCTTTCAAAACAAATCAGCCATATATAAAGGTTATAGATTGTAAAGACTTGAAATTGATTCTAAATAAAACCAGTTTTCATGCCACTGTGCAGAATACTTTGCCGCGCAGAGGTAACACTGGGCTTATTGGTTCGGTGGAGGCCGAACATTGTGGGCAGAGGCATTCTTGGCCCTTCAGCCGCTTGACTTGGCTTTCGTGCTGCACTGACCGGGCACGATAATATTGGCCATGGCCAACAGCAGAAGCACAAGCATAAGCAACAGCAGGAGCAGGAGCAGGAGCAGGAGCAGGAGTAGGAGCAGGTCCTGGTTTAGGCCGAGAACATGGCCTCATGTCAACACTTTGCCGCCTATGTCTGAGCCTCTCTCTCTATCCTCTCTCTCTGCCCCTAGGTCTGTGTCAGTTTTCTAGACAAATGAAGCAAATTAGCTTAACAACGCACTGGGGACATTGTCAAACACGCACACCAGCAGGGATGGGTGCAGGAGGTGGCGGCAGGAAGGAGCAGATTTACAGGACCTGGATCGCTACATTTCTGGCCACAGTTTGTCATGGACTGTCCAGGACCATGGAGCACTTTGGCGTTGCACTTGTAGCACTTTCTGCTAATTATGCCCTGCACATCCTGCCGCATCAGGATAACGGCGGGCCGAAGGATAAGCGAGGCAGCGAGACGCATTTCGCTGGCGTTTTGAAAACGCGACCAAATGGAAACGCTGAGAGTGCACCTTCAAGGATAATGCGGTAGCGAAAGGATTCTCTAAAAAAAAAAAAATGACAAAGTATGAACTGAAAAGGGAGAGATATTGTATATTCATAAAATGTAAATTGTGGATATAATAGGATAATATCTAATAGATCAGAACTTGTCATAAAAAATTCCAGCTTCTTTTATTCTAGAAACTTTTTATAAATTTAAGTAATATGTTTCTAGGTTAATTTAGTATTAATAATAATACTTTCACCGAGATTTTAGAATTCCTTTCCTTAGAAAATTCCCTTTTCCTGTCACTTTAAGCCGCCTTTGCACCTGAGGTATTCCACTGACTTACCCCACTTACTCAGCCTCGTAATCCAATCAGGAACTCCGCCGAACTCATTACCCGCCCCCTCCGGCAGCCGCCACCACTCCTCCGCTCCACCAATCCATTTAGGCCCCATTAACGACTTAGTAGCGTTTTAAAACGCCAGCGAAAAAAACGCGCTTTAATCGCTGGTCGCCCTTTAAGGGGTTAGCTTTGGATTCCCATGAGGGGCGAAGGGGTGCGGATGGGGTTGCTGAAATTACAGCACGACCTCATTAGCAGCAAATATTTTGGCTTTCGTTCGTGCTCAGTCACTCAGCCTGTCCGGGTTCGTCCTTCTGCCCCCCGATTGTCCCGCTGTGGGTGAGAGTGCAGTGCACAGATAGAGAGACACAGATACATTTGTATATTTAAGTACTTCATGGTTAGCGCGTAAATTAATGGTTAAGCCATCGTCGGTTGTTGGTCGTTTGGGTTGCCCGTGGTTGCCGACCACAGCGGAGGGGGCAGGCGGGGTCGAAAGACCCCCCAATTTGACCATAACGAAGGGGGTTAAGTGGGTAAGTCCATTATGCGGGAGACACTGTCGAAAAATATGTTTTCTACTACTAATTTTATTTTGTTTATTTCTTAATAAGTATCAGATATTATAATTATTAACTCCGTGAAATCAAGGTTTAGTGGGAAATCGATTTTTTTAACCAAAAATGTGTTAGTTTATTGGTGTTAAAATTCCCAAGTACGTATTTTTAGAACACACAATATATATCTAAAGATTATTTTGAATTATTTAAAACAATTTTAGCAAAACATAATTACATTTAGGTTGGAAATTCATTTAATTATCCCTTACTATTTTAAACTGTGTATTATTTATATGCTGCTATAATTCCCAAGTGCATATTTTTAAAAATACATAATACATATATTGCTTCTATTGACAAATTTGACAAGTTCTTTTGACTGAAGTTACTCTTTCCATTACAAACTAAGAAATATGTAGAATCATAGAAGGTAAAGTTAATACCTTTATTTAAAAAAAAGCGCCTTAATTAATACCTTTTATAATGTCTAAATGCATATTTTACAGACACCCAATAAAGAAGTTTCCCATTCCGAAACCACTTAATAAACACAATCAAAGCTAGCTAAGTTATGACTCTGCTAACATTATTATTTTTTGGACAGTGTACCCCCGGGCACGTGACTCGCAGACAGATATTTGCTCCCCTCCCCCCGCCCAAGGACCCTGTTCCGATAGTTGCCATCACGAACTCATCGCTAAGTCACGGACCCCATCCCCTGGCAACCGACCGATGGTGATTAAATTTTAGCCACAAGACAAGTGCTAAATTACCGCGAACCAAAACAAATCAAAATCAGGCAACTGTGCATTGCAAATAGAAATAACGCATTGGCGGGGAACCACCTGGCAGGCACCACCTGTCGGGTGAAAACCCCCATGAAAACCCGAGGCCCCACAATGCCCCGCAGGTGTGCGTCGGTGGCGTCCAATGACAACTGCTGCCGAAATCCAAGACATGGCTGCAATCTTGTGCGGATTTCATGGGGATTAATTAAAATTGCCAATTACGAATTCATTAAGGCAGATCAAATTGTAAGGCGCAGCCCATTAAGGCGGCTTTCGTTACGGCCCGTATAGTACGCCCTACAGTTGACTTCCGGCGAAACGGTCTTAGCCCGAATTCAGCTAAAGTATCAATTGAAAGTTGCTGAATTTCTTCCTTTGTGTGTTTATAATATTAACAAGTTTGGGACTACTGCTAGCTGGGGTTCAATTGAGTTTAGGGAAATATTATTTAGAAATAAAGAAATTAATCTCTGTCTATTTATAATAACGAAAAATTGCGGGAATAGGAAACGGAAGTTAAGCGTTTTTTTTTTTGACATGAAGCCATATGTTTATTCTAAATTTTGCATATTACAAATTACTCATATTAAATTTAGAACTAGTTTCCATTTTCTCTATGATTTTTTAAGCTAAATTACAGGAAATTGACTTTATATTTCCGCAGGCTTGACTAATTAGAATTTAATGCCAACTCTGTTTCAGTATTTCCAGATTTTTTTCTGACTTCGACTCTTCATCCTTTGCTCAGCCTGTATCTATTTAGCGATTTTTTTTTGCTGGTCGTTTAAAAATAGTTTTCCTCGTTCTCGAATCCGATTTCAACTTGGCAATTGTTTGTCACTTTGGGCCCAAATCCGAGAGAAGGAGCCAGACTGTCAGAATGCGTTTTAATCACTCGATTGTTGGCGCAAGTGAGGGAAATCGGAGCTGAGTCGGGAAATTGGAGTCTGCGATGCCCCGCCAGTTGAAGTAATTTAGCCAAAAGACAGGGCATGTACTTTGCACGGTCTTGGGGGCGGTATTCTCATTAATTTGCGTTGACATTGGCGGCGGCCAGAGGTTGGAGGAGGGCCACAACTGCTGACATGCAACAGATTTATAACGTTATTTGTTTGTCGTCTGCAGTCTGCTGTTGCAGTTTGTTGTGGCAGCTGCGGCTCACTTTTTGATTGCCTGCCGCGGGACCCGAGACGTGGGGGGAAATCGGATGGGAAAGCAGACAAAAGCGCCGCACGACCCAAACGAAAATGGAAATGAAAATGGAAATGGAAATGGAACTGAGAATGAAAATGAAAACTGTGTCGCACATCACTCAGGCAAAACTGGGAAACTCAACCCGTCTCAGCGCAGCTCAACTCAACTCATCTCGAGTCGAGTCGAGTCGAGTCAAGTGGCCAAGGACCAGACAGAGGCACGACAGGATTAACCCTCGGGAGCGAAGGACTCTTTGCCGGCGAAAGGTTCTTAAAAACGCGCCAGAGAGCCATCTTGATTTGGGGAATTTCCTTTGTAGCGCAGCAGCTCTGCAGAATATCATCATTGTCACAAGAGCTTTGAGTAGGTAATTTTTAAACTCAAAACCCAATTTATGCTTCATTATCCCTTCTATTATATTTCATTTAAGACCATCAAATAACTATTTAAATACGTTTTCTTTTCACACACAGTAATAACTCTAAAAATGTTTATCCATCAATCAAAAGATATGATATAAATCCTTCTGATATTGAAAGAGATACATGAAGCCAATCTGTTCGAAAAATGCACTCTTTACGGCCATAACTCTTGCCAATCTGCCGGCAAACACAAGTTATGAGTTCATTAACACTGGACATTAACTAATTTGAGCCGCAACAGCTTGTGTCTCAATTAATGGCCAATTGGCCGGCCAAAGATTAGAGATTCCGGACACATCCTGGTCGGATCCTTGAGTTACTTGCGGCAATATATTTTTGCAACCGGCAGAGAGAATCCTTTGTTCAAATGCCACCTTCAAAGGCGGCTGGTATTTACACATTTTTAATAACGTCCTCGTTCGCAAATCAACTGAAGCTGAAGCTGAAGCTGAAGCTGGAGCGAGCCTGTGTGTGAACTTGACATCAAAATGAACAAAACACTCGGCTCCCGGAGAGGTTAAATCATATTTGACAAACAACAAACAAGGGGGGCAGGGGGCACGCATGTGTGCCTTCCAGGAAAATGCAGAGGAAAACTCATGGCCGGGGAGGGGGAGCACAGACAAGGTGTCTGAGCGAGTCGCAACAACGCCTGCCATATGACACATAAATATGTCCTCCTGTCGTCCTCCCCCAAAAACAATGTACAAATAAAACAATACAAAATCATCAGCCATCAGGAGCAGCAGCTTTTGTGTAAATCTGAGGGTTGCTACCTCACCGATATCATTCATTCTTGAATAAAATAATTAAGAGTGAAAACTTAAGCATGGAAAAATACAGCTGCCCAAGGAACTGACAAGGATATGTCTCAAATTGAGCAAATTTAAAATTATAATACACCCTCTTAAGTTAACCTTTTTCAAGGACTGCAGTAACCTGTCTAAGGTGCCTTTGCATTTTCCCAGATTCGGAAAAGTGTGAATGATGACGCCTGTGGGGGCTTCGGGGAGGCAAATCAAAGCCCCAGACAAGTGGAGAGAATTTCCAACATGTTGAACCTGGCGACGACGACGACGACGATGATGATAACGTCGAAAACTCGAGGACTCGCAGACAAAGGACACGACGCCGAGCTCTTGACTTTTTTGACTTTGTTATTTATTTTATTTTCCCCTCCTTATGCTTTTTTCTCCAGCGACAAATCGACATTTGCTGCATTAAATGCTGATCAAATACACTTCCGCTCGTTTATCTGTGCAAATATTTGAGCGGGGGGGCTAACAAGTTTACAGACACAATGCCGAGTGCGGAGTGCCTAGTGCCTAGTGCCTACTGCCAGGATGGCAATGAAATGACGCAAGAAAAGTTGAAAAACTCCTCCCCCACCACCACCCCCGCAAACACACACACACCCCTGCACACAATTGAATTGTTAAAGAGGGAAATCTGTTGACAGGCGGGGCAGAAATAGAATCCTCGAAGCCCCCAAGCAAGTGTCAAAGTGTCCCATGCTAAATTTAGGCCTCACCCTTGGCCGGAAATTGAGAGTGACACCACTGTGCAGGGATGTTCCATCTCGTCCTTTTATTTGGGGATATATATTTTTTTTGTTTGTGTGGGAAGAGAATAACTCACCTCCGCTGGAAACGTGTAGCCCTCGACACTGTGCTCCGATCCAAACTGATCGTTCAGGCCGTAGTGCATATGTATCTCATGGAAGCGGTAGCGGTACGACAGCGGTCCGCCGGATATATTCACCGGCGTCTGCATGCCATCATAGTTGGCCACTGTATCATTGCCAGCGGTAAATATGACGCTGTGGCCGGTATTAGTGATCAGCCCGGATATCTAACAGGATTTGTGGCATTAAATGTATATGTAAAATAATTTAATTAATATATTTAATCAGCTGCTGGACTCACCCTGTGCTTGTCTATGTGCATGGGCCGCAAGTTGGGATCAAAGAGGAGACGCTGGGGCTCCAGATTCACCGGCGACTGGCGACGACCCTTGTTGCAGAGCGACCACTCCGGATTGATGAGACCCCAAAAGGCGGGACCTGGAACGATAGATACATGGATATGTTTTTGTATTAAAGCCTCGTCCTTCTTCGCATCGATCCCCGTCGGGGTGGCAAGGAGATTTATGAACCCGGCTCGCCTCAAACTGTTTCCAAAGTTTCCAGGCTGACCGCAATTGTGGGGGGATGGGCAAAAACTTGCCACAAATTGCATAATGGCAGCAAGCAACTAAAGGCTGCGCCAGAGTGGGGTTGGGGCAGCTAAGCCCCAGGGCCAAAGGCCATTACAATATTTGTCTGCATCCGCATAGGTGTTGGCCTGCATCGGTTTAGTTTTTTGGTTTTTGCGTCTGTTTGATTCTGGCCACACAACTAAGCCATCTCCATGGCCCTCTGACTGCTTTAATTTCGTGCGGTTGCCCTTCGTAGCTGCCATCCCAGACCAGTAAAATTGCAGGTTTATTTTCCATCCGACTGTTGGGTCTTCGTCTCTCTGGCCCGGCTGCCACTGTTTCCATCTCCCCATCCGACTTTGGCCAACTTTATCTGGCCGGGCAGCTTAATTTATGGCAATATGAAATCAAACTGAGCTGCCCCGAAAAACAATAGGCTGGCTTTTTTATTGCCACTTCCATGGCAAGTCGCAGTCACTCCTTTTGGCCAGTTTGTGTTGCCATTGTCGAGTTGCCATAATCTATGGCAGTTGTAGTTTCAGCAATTGAAAGAGTATCGTCTTTGGTGATTTGTGTTCTGTTTTCGGACTCCTTCCACTTTATGGTTAGATTTTGCTCGACTTATTTGTTTAATTCCCAAAATGCTCTTTGAATTCATAATCTCGCAGTTCTTCTCCTAGTATTTCTAGGATGATTTTTCTGTTCCCAGAATCAGCCTCGTTTTAGCCAGGCCCTCCCAGCCACTCGTAATCCTATTTATGGCCCACTTTCCTGCTAAGGAACTTTCCAGCAGCACCGCCAAGCCATCCATTCCCGCCTTTTGCCATAAAACTGCTTCGCCTGCAGTCGCATTGCGTATACGACACGTAGTACCGGCTTGGCGCTGGAAAGGGGAGAGCAGTGGCTGGTGGGGGGGAGGATGACTGGAAATCAACACGTTCGCTGCGAGGCCCCAATCAGGAGCTTCAATCATAGATATGCCACGTACTCGCGTTTAAGCGATTGTTGACCTCAACGACGCCATCGCATTAGCCAAAATAAAAGCCAAGAGAAATGAGGATAAAAATAAAGGATAAAGCCGTGGTAAAAAATAATCCTTAAGTGAGAGCAGGGAGTAGCCGTGGTGGCCACGAAGATGAGGGCGTGAATGGGTTAGGTAATTAGCTTGAGACGGTGGTGATGAGCAAGCAGTTACTTTAAAAACTAATCCATTAAGGTAGGAGTTCATAACTAAATACGGTTTAGATTCGTGTTATATATTATATTTAAAAATTCAACTGGCTTGGGAAATATCGAGGGAAAACCCTCGTGTCACGTGACCATCGCCAGCGCATTCCTCGGAGCGGGGTGTGATGGCAGGTCTTCAGATAATGCCGCGGAGGAGGATGTTGCAGTCTCGAGTCTATTAAATTGCGGTCTGGCTTCAGCATGGGAGTCGAGTTGAGTCGACTCGAGTCAATGAGGCAATTGGCAAACGATTTTAGCAGCCATTAACAACATTAGTGGCCTGGCTGGCTGTCTGACTGGCAGGATCCACGGGCTGTTGCCTGGTTTTCGTGTGTTTTTTTAAGTGAGACGACTGGAGAGGGGATTCCCCCGTTTTGGCGGCCACCGGAGGTATGCAGCACGCTCCGTTTGATTCCATTTGGCCGCCTTTATTCGGCTCGTTGCGAGTGCAAATCACGTTAAACAAGTGGCACGTTGCCGCCGCAGTTGCCGTTGCCGTTGCAGTTGCAGCTGAGGCTTAGCGTGGCACCCCCTGGCTTCCCTTCCTCTGATACCCACTCAGTGGCACTCCCCTGACGAGGGATCCGGACTCCCGGACACCCGGACTCCCAGAGTCGGAGCCGGCGCCGTCGAGTCCTGTGGGCTCCTGCCAACATGCATGCAATGCTTATGCAAATTTATTTATGCCAAAAGAGACACAAAGTTCGCTTCGGATTTCGGTTGCAATTTGTTGACAACACGTGTTACAAGATACCCCACTCTCAAGTCCCTGCACAGGGAGAAAATCTTTGAAGGAAAATTCTTACTTTAAAAATTTTCAGGAAAATAAATGCAAGAGATTCAATTTAAGAAGTCTTACTTGAGAGACTCTAAGAATTAATTTTTTTATTCTCAAAAAATGTAATCCAATACTTGATACATTCCTAAATTATATTTCCATTATTCTTAGTAAATTTTAGAATTCGATTTAATTCTTTAATAATGCTTTTATATTTATATTTATATTTATAAATAATAAGGATTTTACCAAAATGGAAAATCTGGAAACATTTTATCAAAAGTTTTAAACCATTTACTTGGTAGAGCTATGTTTTATGTTTTTAATTGTACTCCATAAATTATTATTAAGCACTTTTCTCAGTACGGTAAAATGTTAATGACAAGTATTTTATATTTATGTTGGAAATTAATCTATAGTATTTAAGTAAGCCAATTCTTAATGCTTTCTGGGCAACCTTTGTTCTCTCCTAGTTAGGTTTTCGAATTTTTCATGTAACAGTTTATCGTGGATTTTCCTCGAATCTCTCTCAATTTTTGTTCCCCCTATTTTTGTGCATTTATTTTGGCTTCTTCTCACCTTTTCCCTGGTCGCCAAATCCAATTCAAAATTCAAAGCACTTGAACTTATTTATGCATTTGTCTTGTGCAAATGGCGTCGCCGTTGTCTCTCTAATAAGATTAAGAAAGATGCTTCCACAGAAGGAAGCGGAGAATTGAGATTGCAAGCTGGGAGAAAGGGAGAGCAAGAGAGGGAGAGACAGGGAAAGAGAGAGAGAGAGAAAATAACTGGGAGACTGGGAGAAAGAGCAACGCTTATCGGCTGTCTGCTGTCCTGTCTGGACATAATCTCCACGGACCTTTGCCCCGATTTCTCCGCCACTGGTGACACATGGAGGCATTTCGGGGCTCCCCTTCTCTCTCGCCGCCTCTCTTTACGATTCTCTTTCCCCTCTAAGTGGCCATCTCCTTGCTCTCTTTCTCCGTCTGGGCCTCTGCTTATCACGTTTCAGCGCCAGACAATGGCGAAAAAAGGAAAGTTCTCCATTTCTCTGTCCCTCTCTCTCTCTCTCTCTCTGTGAATACTTTGTCTGCCTTTCCATTTGACAGCTGCAAATCGGCTTCGTTCCCGCTTTTCCTCTCTTTCACTCAGACAATTTTCTACACTCGAAGAAAAAGTTGAACAAGTAAATAAAAACTGATTAGAAAATAGGAAAAATAAATAGCTTCAAGTTGCTGCATTTCAGTGAATAGAGGTGAGAATTTCACTAAAATAAAAAACAATATTTTTGTTTAACAAATTAAATATAAAACATATAATAATATGTATTTAATTTTCAACTAAAAACTTTCAGAAATTATTAAATATCTTAGCTAATAGTTTTTCTTGGACTGCATCTGCTTTTGCACTCCCATTTCTATATCCTTTGGTCCTTTTCCATGCATTTCACGCGTGCAGCTTCAGTCGCTGGGAAAATCGTTTTACAGCAGCAACAACAATTGCCCTGACTTTTCCCTCTGACCCCCTCCCGCAAAAGGGCAGGTGGAAAACCCGCCGTTTTCCACACCGCCTTGAATTTTCGCCCACAACTTTGTTGCTTTAGCGACGCGTGCTGCTCGTTGGCTGAAATTTTACTTTCCGCTTTCCGTCCGTGGTTATTGTTGAGCTTTGATTAAAATTTACTTTGTTGTTGGTATTTATGAAACTTAAACTGCGGCTGGGGGGGCGCGGCAGGGGTAGTGCTTACCAGAGATGCCATCGTATGTCCACCAATCCTCCCAGCTGACGGCGAGCAGAACTGCAAGGATAAGAGATGAAAATGCATGAGAAAAGTCTGAGTTGATGAATAAGCCGCCAACATGTCAACGATCTGATTGGGTCAATATATACAGTACAGCAGAGTATATAATATATATGGATATGTGTCGATGTATGTGGCAATCGGTAATACCCAATATTATCGGAAAATCACACAAGAGGCTGATTGCTTAAATATTAAGGTAAAACCAGGAGGAAATTAATATGGCTTGGTCAAGGGGAAGTTCTTTAAAGGCTCTCAAATATATTTGTTTGTTACTTTTGTATATTTATTTTTGTATTATTTACTATATATCTGTATACTTGTTTCTGTACTAATTACTATATTTGTGTATACATATTTCTGTCATATATTATATATTTTTGTATAATTATTCCTGCATTAATTACTATATTTATATATGTACTTTTTTCTAGACATATTTTTGGGTAATATTTAGTAAAAAGCAAGCAAGGTTTGAGTAATAATAATACCCTATTTAAGTAGTTATAACTTTTATGTTTGGAATATTAAATATTAAAGCAGAGCCTTGGATTAATTAAGAAAATAATTGCTACAACATATTTAAATAGTATAAATAGTATATATTAAGACCCTTCCCCTCTAAATTAGTAAATTAAAATCAGGTCATTATAGATACTATTTACCATGTTACCCTGTCGAGCATTCCCACTTCCCCAGAGTCCTTATACATTTTCTAGGGAAGGAGGGGGCACCTTCGTGTCCTGCACTTTGTGAAAATGATTTTTGCTTACTTGCCTTTTAATTTTTTCGTGTTCAAGCTGGTTTTCGCCTTTTTGTTCGCCAGTTCGTTGGCTGGTTTTTGTTTTGCGACTGCCTTGCTCTTTTTGCTCGCCCCGTAAATTCACTTCCGTCACTTGTTAACTTTAACATTCATCGACACTTTTTGCCTTTTGGCTCTCTTCTGTTTTTTTGTAATATTTTTTTTTACCCCCTTTTTTCCTGGCCAGGCGGAATGCAGCTGAAGCACTTTGTTATTTTGACAGCCGACAAAAAAGCGGGCCAATGCCTTTGGCCAGAGGCGGCAACCCTTTTCGGAGTGAGCCCGGCAACCTGCACTTTTTCTTTCCTTCCGCGACTCGAATCAAAGTCAAGAAAATGTTGAGTCATTAAAACGCGTTACGGGACCCCGCCCGACCCTCGGCCTCGTCCTTGGAGCTACCCGCAAAAGTGCAATGCGAAATGCACTCTAGTTTCCGGCAAGGACAAAGCAAAACCCCAACGAACTCGAGTTCCACTCTAGATATTCTTGTGAAACTTTCTGACGTCTGTTATTATGCTGCCAAAGGTATATTTACTAAGTAATCAGTAGGATTAAGGGTTTTTTTTAGTTTGAAATTGGCATAAGGTTCCAAAACCAAACCAGCTAATATGTATAAATGAAGTATAACTAAATATATACAAATTAATATTTAGTAAATTAAATAATATAATAGTTTTTCTTATTAAATAATAATTAAAGAAAAAATATTTATCCCAGCTTAACTTTATATAAAAACAACCAAAGTAGTCTACATTTTCTTTCTTTTTTTCCCCACCCTTTAACATATTTTGCAAAAAAGCCAGGACTACAAAAAAAACCTTGAAATTTTGTGACGTTTCGCAGGGGGAAAAAGCGGAAAAGGGCGAAAAGTAAAAGCCAACGACAGGAGCCACATCAACGAGAGTAATAACAATAATAATAATAATATTGCAAAGTCACGGGCAATGATTGAAATTAATGGATTTCTAAATGCTCAGAGTCATCGCGGAGCCCTCTTAACCCTTTGCCCATCGAGGAGGCGGGTTTTAACCCTCTGTCGACAAATTGTTGCTGCGGTTGAATACTGCGCACTGCGATTTATGTTCCCTCGACAGGACTTCTTGAAGTTTAATTTCATTTAAAATGCTAACGAAAATCGGTTTGAATCACTGGCGTGCTTTGGATTTTCTTTCTTGTTGTGGAAATTCAACTTAAATTGGGAAATTTTAGAAATCTATTTCCTCATCACCATATCCTGGTATACGTAAAGTTTTCCTTGCATTTATTTCGTCACCAGATATGCAGGACTCCAATTTCCCACAGCTTTTTGAGAAATTTCCACACTTTTCCAGGACATTTTTTTTTTGCTAATTTTTGTATTTTCTTTTCTGTAAAAACATCTCAAATAATTTCTATTCAATTCGCTGGTTTTCCTCTTCCCCCCCTCCGCTTTTGTTTGTTCATTGAATTCTATTTATAAATTTGCACCTGACTGCACGCCCTCCTCTACCTGCCACGCCCCGCCTTTGTTGGCTTCTCCCCCTCCGGCCCCTCCCTCCGTTTCACCTTGGCCCTGGTGTTCGCAATCATAAAAGGCAACAAAATGTTGAACAAATTTTTATGGCTGCACAAAGAAACGGAGAGCGACAAAGCGAAAGACCAAGGCGAAAAGTCACCAGTCTCGGACTAGGATACACGGAAAATAATTAAATGATTATTTATATACACAATTGTATATATAATAAATTATATTTATATATAAATACTATAATAACTAGGCATTATAATATTTTAAATGTCGAAAAGGTTACCTTGTCTCTTTCTTATTAAATATAAATAGCTTATAAAATATTTAAGGAATTTTAAACGCTTTATATATTTTATATAAGATAATAAGATACATTACATATAAATAATATTTATTAATAATTAATTATTAATATTAATAATAATTAATATTTAATTACCGAGCACTGCATAATATTAAAATATATATAATGTATTAATAAATGAATCAATATAAATTCAAGAGCCTCATTTTAGTTATCTAAATTGATCGAAAACATTCATATCATTATAAATTATAAATCACAATTTTAACTATACAATATATATACAAATATCTTCTAGCAGATCAACATCTTTTTTTCACAGTGCACCCAATGCCATGGCAGCACAGCAAGCCGTCTGCCTCCACCCGCACGGCATCCTTTCCCCCTCGTTTTTCGGTTTGTGGTTGTCGCTTTTGTGGCTGCCTCCGAATTTTCCTCCGTGCCCGAATTTTCTCTCTCTGTTGCCGCCGTCGTTGCGCCTCTTAGTATTAATTACAAATGAAATTTTCTTATCACTTCTGTTGCCGTTGACAACTTTCTGTCTGCTGGCCCGTCTGGATCGTTTCCACTCTGCCCCCTTTTGTGTTGCCCCTTGGCCGGTGTCGCTGCCTTTCGGGCCATTGTTTAGGGCCAATAAGCAAAAATAGTTGCTGCTAATTGTTGTTTGCCGTTTATGGTTATGGCCAATGCGTGCTAATTGTCGCCGGGGTCCCTCCCTTCTTCGAGCCTTTTCAATTTCAACTTCGATGCTGAGTTTTATTTTGGTCTAAATTGTGTGCTTTTTCCCCAGGAAATTAATGGCGACACTTTAGTTGCGCTCGATATTGTTTGCCATTTCTTTTTGATTTTAAATACCCTTCGGAAAGGAGAGGTTGTAAGGTATTGGGTATAGGAAAATCTGTAGAATATGTGTTAATTAATATATATAATATTGTAGAAAATAAGGTGTTATTTATTGCTTATTTTAGTACTAAGGGAAGCCAAAAATTAGCTTAAATGCCTTTCAATTTTTGGAAAATTTTAAGAAAATTACCAGAGAAATATAATGAGAAGAGTATTGACTTATTCGATTCTTTCGGGTTTTATACATATATATATCCCTATTTTGTCGCTCTTTGTTTCCTGTGCTTTCTTTGCTTTGTGCCCAGTTTGGTTTCGGTTCTTTTTACTTTCTTTTCTAGTTTTTGTAGCTATTTGTTTGCTGTCGTCGTCGTCGCTTGTCTATTTAAAAAGCACGTAAACATGGCCGACTTCTGGCGCGCCCAAATCAACAGCAACAAAAACAACAACAACAACAACAACAGCAGCTAAAAACAATAACAAAAACACTGCCAGGATAATGGGAGAAGGGGTCCTGGCAGGATATTGGGAGAAGGGGCTAGAGCGAAGTGGTGGAAAAAGGATTGACGTGCGCATTTTAGTCACGCTGTCGCGGGTTTTTGCCTTTTTGCCATTTTAGCTGATTGTTTTTGTTGTTCCTGTTGTTGTTCCTGTTTGCCAGGACACGAGTAGTTATTGCTGTTGTTGTAGCCGCTGTAATTTGTTGTTGCGGAGCGCCGCCAGGATATACACACACGCCATGTGTTGTGCGAGGGGACAGGAGTGAATATCAGGACATCGAGACATCGGGCGACACGAGACCGTGCGCCCGCGGGTAACTTAATATTTTGTTGATGTTTGCCCAACTTGATTATATCTATCACTATCATAATATATCCAACCCTCACATCCCAAAAAAAAGAGAGGCGCCCTTCCTTGGAGACATATGCAAATTTGTTGCCGAAGAATCCCCCTCCACAGACACAGATACATCCTGGCGGGAGATTGGACAGCAAGGATATGGTCTCAAAACTGAATTATAGAGGGAGTGATATGAATATGTGCGGGCACATCATAATGAGAATGTATGCGACGAAAAGTAAATGTAAATCTTTGTGCTCTTTGGGCACACTGACTCTGAAGTATCCCCTTGTTTACAGGGACTAAGACTTGTAGAAATTATTAATAGACCAGATATTCTTGAGTTCTATACGGTTTGAGGATCTTCGATCTATCGATATGTGTTGTTTTCTGTCTGAACACTTCTGTAAATATTTTAATCAGCTTAAAGTTGAATAAACTATGTAAAAAGGTTCTGATTAAATATTCTACTCTATAGGATTAAAATTAAAATTATTACAGTAACTATACGGGTCTGACAAATAACCTAATTAAAATAGTTACAAATAAGGACTTATGCATAATTATCTGCAGGAATAAATATTATATAAATATTATATAAATATAAATATTATATATATATTCGATATATCGATAAAATTATGTACCTACTTAAAATATAGTCCTATTTTCCTATAGTTAAAACAAAGTTCAGACTCTACTAAACAAAACAGTATTTTATGTCAAATATGTATACCTTAAAACAATATTATTGATAAATTTATCTATATATAGATGGTTTAAATACATTCCCATATTATTTAAAATATGGATACATTTTTAACTGATAGATATTTTCTGCAATCACAAACAACATTTTAAAACACTACTGAACACCCCCAAAAACCCTTCAACTTTCCTTAAAAACTAAACATTCTTTTATATAACTTTCTGGACTTCCTTTACATATACTCTCAATAAAACTTCCTTATAGATTTCTCACATATCAGACTAAAATAAATAGTAATCAAAGTAAACGATTCGAACCTCTTAATTGCCTTGCACAACAGCTAGTCCAACATTACGTATACGCCATGTTCGCCTCCCCCTTAAAGAGCTTGTCAAGTTAATTGCTTACAAACAACTCCACGTCATCATCAACATCATCATCATCACACTGGCCCCTGAATATTTTGAATATTCAAATGGAGAATAGTTATTTCAATTTTAATTGACTGCTCTGTGCTCGCTCTCATCCCCAGGACCATTCCCATCCGCCTCCTCCACGGCTGCTCCTAATTCATTTGATTTTTTATGAACAAAAGAGGGGCTTGGAGCTTGGCATAGTAATATGCAAATAGCCCAAGGCGTGTTCGCTGAAATCGGAAGTCGGATGGACGAGGAGGGACACGTGAGTGGCCATGGGGAGAGATCTGGAAGGAACATGTCGGTGGTTTCGCTTTTAAAAGCGCAAGCAAGTGAAAGCTTTCAATCAATGTCGCCCGCTCGTCAGTCCGCCGCCTCTGACCGCCTCCTCTGGGGTGGCTCCAGCCGCATACCCATTTTCCCCACTCTGGCTGTGTTTTTGCGGCCAGCGTTGGCTTTTAATTTCTATCGCTACGATTTCATTTTTTAGCTGCCTTCCGTTCGCTTCGCCTCGGTTTGGTTTGGCTCAAGTAACCATTTCCATTTTCCATTTTCCGCCCACTGTGCCCTGGCACTGGCAAATCCTTGCCCCTCACCCAGAGCCATGGGCCACACCTCGTTCTTTGATTTTTATTAAGTTTTGTCGACTCGGTTTCTGCTTTCCGTGTGTCCCCGGATCCGTGAGTCCATGTGTCCGCGTATCCTGTCCACGCTGCCACGCCTTGGCAACGCCCCCAGACCCCTCTCGGCATTGGCACTCCCGTTGCCCTTCGCTCGGCTAATGGTAAATGCCATTTCAATTACGTACACAGTACTAAAATTTTATGCGGCCAGTCAACGTGGCTGACCCTCTCTCCTCACCAACTACTCCCAGTTTTCCAGTGTCGTTTCTCTGCTTTTTGCTTTGTCGATTTCCATTTGCGCTTTAAGTGCATTTGCACAATGAAAAAAAGCAAAGAAGCAGAAGCAGGAGCAGGAACAGGATCGGGCTCGGGATCGAGAGCAGGACTTAGCGGAAGGGTATTTGGGGTTTGGCCATAATCAACCATCAATCCGATGTCATAGAGGCTGGTTCTCTACACACATTCAAGACATTCCTTCGAAAAAATGTAGAAAAGCGATGGGCTTATCATTTAAAGAGGAAAATTCCTGCCGAAACAGATTAGTTTGCATAAAGTAAAGGGGAAAAGTATACAAACAACATAAAATATGAGCAATATTATTGAATTTATATAGGAGTTTAAAGTGGTTTAGATTTTTTGTTTAATTATTTAAATAAAAAACTATAAAGTCTAGTTGTTAATCTTAAAGTAAATGTTTAATTTATTTCTATTCTTCGCTTAATCGTAATTATATTTCAAAAAATAAAATTCTAATAGTCTTATTTCCACTAACAAGTCACAGATTCTTAGGAAATTGCAAGGCAAATATTTAAATAAGATTTTAAATACAAATTAATGAGTAAAATATTTATATTTTGACTGAATATATTTGAGTTCTTTTTAAAAAAATATATTATATTTGGCAAGTTGCCTTAATGATACAGCTGCCACATTTAAAGAAAGCAAATCTAATTATATTTCCACTGGCAAAAACTTTAATATCCTTCCTGAGGTTATAATAAACCTTATAGAAATTTTTTAAGCCCATGAACAAAGTTTTTCTATTATTAATTCCATAAAAAATATATTATTGATTAGTGACTCACAAAACCAAGTGTATTGAATAGCTCTGAGTGAAACATTTTAGTTAGAAATCCAAGCCTGACTGCCTGTCTTTTTTTTATTGTTTTTCCTTCTTTCAGATCCTTTTTTTCTCTCCCAAGTGACACCCGAGTAAGTGTGTGTGTGTGTGAGTCAGTATGTGTGCGAGTGTGGCTTGTGTGTGCCTTTGTCGGTAACAAATGGCACGCAAAACACCTGTCAAAAAACAAAAACAAGTCTTGAAACAAAACGAAGGAGAAGCCAGTACAAAAAAGTCGAAAACTTTGTGAGCTCATTTCGTTACCCGATGCAATACCTGTTTTCTGTTTTTGTTGCTATTTTTTGTTACTATTTTGTTGCTATTTTTTGTTGCTTTTGTCACCAGTCCAACTGTCAATAGGCGCGTCAGGAAGTCAGAAAGTCAGCAGCGACGACAACGGCAATAGTAACAATAACCAAAAACACGAAAGGAAACTCTAGAAGAATGGATTTTGGGAGTTGAACAAGGGATTACCCTTTCTAAATACATTCTAAAATTAAATATATATTTATTAAATATAAATAACTATTGCAAAGCCTTAAATTTAGGCTAAAATTTATTTTAAACCTCTATTTAATGTCATCATTGCCTGTTCTTAGACCATTTTGGCGCAGCCTCTCGTAGAGTATCTGTGGCAGAACAGAGCTCTTCATGCACTCAGGTGGCACATGCATTTTGTAACGTTACCTCCACCTGGCACCCATTTTCCGCCCCCATTTTCAGCAAGTTTGTCCCAGGAAAAAGGATGAAAGGGCACTCCGAGTGAGAGAGAGTGAGAGAGGAACCGCAGTCACTTTGGCTTTGCATTTTTTGTGAGCTCGGGCTTCCTAGGTGCTTGTGTGGCGAAAGCCGATGAAGAAACTTCCAGGCAGAAACTGAGAGAAAGCGGGGATATAGGCTGAGTCCTGCATTAGGCAACAGGTGGTGAGGCTTAGTCCTTGACGGCGATCGCTCCGCCTTTGCACTACCAATTCGCTCGCTAAGCCCGCAAAATAAACAAAGCAAACGCCCGAAAACAGCGGCAAAAGAAAACTCACTTCATACGAAGAAAAGCTGAAAGGCGGCAGAGACGGCTGCACTTAAATATTAGCAAAAGTTTTTCTTTAAGAAAGAGAAACGGGAGCAGTTAGAGAGAGCGAGAGAGGTGGAGGAAAGGGTAATGCCAGGTTTAAGCGTACATTTTCCACTGACACTGATTTGTTGCCTTGGGCTGGAGAGGAAAATGTGAGAGAAAAGCTTAGGAAAAACAATACTAAAATAAATATTTATTATTAATTGCTACCTCTTAAAAAATGTATACTTAAATATTTAAAATATTATTGTTTTTTTTTTAGAAAATAAAGAATAAGTTTAGTAATACAAAATAACATTAAGCCTTCTTTTAAGCCACCTTTTCTCGTCACTATTATCATATATATTACAAAAAATATTTATAGCTTTTCAAATACTGTTTTATATAGTTTTTTTCAGTGCCAAAACATGGCTGAAAAACTGACTGACATTACTTGTTTGCTTCCGAGAGCAGCAACTTGGCATCCCCTGCCCTTAGCCCACCTTTTTGGGCGGGATTTGCACTTAAACTTTGGCAAGTTGTTGCTGCTGCTGCTGCACTCATTATTGTCAAGTTGCCTTTTACACATTCTACTCATTTGGGTTGCACAAGACACCGACACAACCACATGGCGGGCGGCGGGTGGAAAACCTGCCACAATGGAAAATCCCCTGGCTGCCTACGAATTTCTGTTGAATACTTTGGCGCGCCAGCATCCATGAATGTGCTCTGGATCTATGGATATAACATAGCAGTTACTCCCGAACCAATCGTCCTGTCAGGTGTCTAACCAGGCCAGTCCCCCTGACTCCTGACAGGAGGAGGAGGAGGAGGCGGAGCCACTCAAATTGCAGCTGCCAAATGGCCAGCAAAGGAGCAAACAGTGAAAAGTTAAGCGAGCCCATTTCTGGTGTCATTTTCCCCAGCCTCCCACTGGCCACCGCCCACCGCCCACCGCCCGGCCTTCAGCTGAAGAGTTTTAATGATGTTGCCCGACTGTCTCCGGCTTCACTTGCAGCTGCACCGCTGAGTGACCGGATGACCGCAACATCAACGGGGCGCAGAGTGTCCTGTTGGCAGGAAGGAGGTGTGCAGAGAGTGGCCAGTGTCCCGGTTCAGCTTGCAGCTACAGGAGAAGAGATTCAGGAATTTGCCAGTGCAATTTTCAGATTTATTTTCAAGCATACAAAAGATGATAAAATATTGAAGAAATGGTATAAGTTTAAGGATTACAGGAGAGTTATCAGAAAACTACATCAAATTGCAGGATAATCCTCTAAAATTCGGTTAATATTTATATCGAATTTTCCAGGAGATTCGATGAAAATGTTACTGAGCGCCAGGGTAAGCCGGAATTGTGGCAACATTTTCCACCAGGGACACTGTGGCTTGTTGGCGATATGAAGTCGGCGGACAGGACAGGCCAAAGGACGAACGGCAAGCCGGACGGATGGACAGCAGCAGGAGCAGGAGCAGGAGCAGCCAAGTGACGGCGCAGTTAATTAGTCTAAGTGGAAATGGGTGCACAAACTTTAAGCACGCTCCTCCGGCTCCGAGTCCTTCCCATTCTCATTCCCGCTTCCCCCTCCTCTGCTCTATCCTGGCCTCCTTCGCCCCGAATTCACCACCCATTGTTGCCTCCAATTGCTACTTTCACTGGCTGCACTTCTTCCGCTCCTTCTGCCTTTGCCCCTTCAGCCAGCAGCCCGCATCCTGCGTCCTTTCTACTCTTATTTTTTTGTGAATCCAGGCTCTTCTGGCTGTGTAGCTCCTGCCAATTGCTGTTCACTTTTCGGCTGCAGCCATTTAAAATGGGCATTGAGCGTGTTGCGGCTCTGAATATTTTTATACAGGGTAGCAGAGCATAGAAAAATGGGTGTTTGAGAATCGCAAACGCACGAAGAATATTGGAAAATTATTAAAGTTAGTAAGAAATTACATAGAGAGTAAGATATAAATATGTAAATTTATGAAATACTTTCACAATATCACATTAGATTTATTTTTTTAGGGCATCCCATAATCGATACCCTTGGCTGTGACTTTTCGCAACCACTCTGCCTTGGTTCCTGGTTTCCTGAGAACTCTGGAGACTCTCAAGTGAGCAGCAGGCCGACTCGACCGCTGAAGGGTTCCAGTTGGATGTATTCATTTGTATTCATTAGACTCGCCTTCCAAAGAAACCCGAATGCCCCCGAGAGGAGCTCGAAGAACTCACTTTTAGATACGTTGGCAGCAAATCTTATTCATCCGATTCAAGTATATATATTCGAAGGGTAGTTTCTGAATTATTATTCACTTTCTGTGCTGTGCCCTACGACTCCACTCGCATGCACTCGCTTCGATTTGAGCTAATGTTCCCGAATGAATTTTCACTTAGCCCTGCAATCGGATTTCCCTTTCACCTTGGGGTCCCACTCATAATGCAGTTAACCCCCCCACCCGCCTCCCCCTCAAAAACGAATGTGGTCGAGTGGGTGGGAAAATGGGGTTTGGGGGGAAAACCTTGAATATCTCTCCCGCCGGGTGGCGGGACACCCGCAAAATGTTGGCCAAACATTTGCAATTCTTTTGAAATCATCATTACGAGAGGCAGAGGGTCTGAGAAGGGTTTGGGTAAGAATGGGGAAACCCTTGTGGTTGGGTACGGGGGTGGTTGGGGTGCTTTCGGGGGAGCTTTGGTGGTGCAAAGTTTCCCGCAGCGACGTCGAAGAACACACATTCTTCATTAGCCGCGTGGCACATTTTTCTCCGAGGTTTCTCCTGCGGCAAGCGCTGCAAAGTATGCTACCACGTTCAAGGGCCTAAAGGGGCCAACTGGGCCAGTGTGTGTGTGTGTGTGTGAGCCAGAAAGTGTCAGCACTGGAGAAAATAAGAGAGTGCATATAAAGGCATACAATATTGGATTTTTTAAATTGATTTTATTTTATTTTGAAAGGGCAAAAATTGGGTACATTTAATAATAAAACTCTAATTTATTACTCAATATAGTTTTCAGAGGGAATACTGAGGTACTTATGAAATTAAAGTTTACAATACTGAGAAGTTACTTTCTGTATTTCTAAATTATTATTTAATATAATAATATAAAAGTAAATGAAATTCAAATTGAATCTAAAATGCACTTTAATCCTTCAAAATGGAATGATTTTGCGTGAGTTAAAGCACTCATTTCTTTCTTCTTTATTAAATTCCTTTTTTCTTAATATTTCCTTATTTAGAATAACTACCAAATTTCTCTCAGTGCCGCTGCATGTGTGTGTGGCTTGCCATGATAAATGAGGCATTGGCATTTATTTTCGTTTCAGTTTCATTTCGTTTCGTTTTGGTCCCAAGAAATCGATGTCTGCTGATTTTTCAGCCTGCCCCACTGAAAATTACATTACTCCGCTTGTGGGCGAAAAGCCGGGAAAAGCGGGAAATGTGGCCCGCTAGTTCCTCTAAGCGCACACAGGTGGCGCTAATGTGGCCGAAGCACCTTGAATGCTCTTGATTTGTTGCCAAGCCAAAGGAAATTATGCCAATTTTTTTGTGCCAACTCCGCAAAGTGTGCGTGTGACTGTGATTGTGTCAGTGGGCACAGTGTGGGTGGATGGGTTTCACCACGACCTTGTTGCTTATTTATTTTGCAAACAAAAAAATATAAAAAAAAAACAGGAAAAAAGAAGTGGGGCCTGGTTACATCAGTAAGTATCCCATGATTTTCTTAAAATTTCAGCTGCAGGTGGCTTTAGTTTGATGTAAAGTGCTTAAAATTTAAGGAATTTTCTTAACTATTTAACTTAAAACTAGAAAATGAAAACTATTTTTATGAGTAAACTTATATTTCTATATTTTCTTAGGAACTTTGCCTCAGTTATAATATGAAATCACCGCAGACAAGTATGTAAATTACGCTTTCCTTTGAATCAGCTGCAAATGTTTACTGTCCTGGGAGATCTTGGTCTCGGGCTCTGTTTTTCCCGGGGACCACTCAGTTGTCATCACTTTTTATCCACATTTATAGCCCGGTTAGCAGAATCGGAATCTGTATCTGAATCTGACTCGGAATAGGAATCAGAGACACTTGGAAATCAAATCGCATTGCTATTAAATTTGCCCAGCCAAGCATATCTCTTGGCCAGGGCCAGGACTCGACCAAAGTGGCCAATGACGATGACGTTGGCACGTCCACGGACCGGTTACGGCCGAAAGAAAACTGCGGCGGGGAAAACGGGGCGGAAAAGACGGTGCGGAAAGACCCTTTCGCCCAGTCGATGCTTCAATTTTACACATGTTTTGCATGCGAATCTTACCAAAAACAAACACGGCAACTGCTGCACTACACACAACACACACACACCCGACACACACAACCCGGCTTGTTCGTGCCGGAAGTTGAAAATTTTCTCAAGCAAATTTTTGGCATTTTTACAAAACGTACTTGGGCCAATTTTATTAGGCAGTCTTTTCTTTATGCTCTGACTTTTGAGGAGGTTACTTGGATTTAATTAAGGAATTTGGAATGTACCGAAAGAAGGGTTTTCTTTCCTATATTTGGTTTATTTCAGGATGAGCTATAAATAAACTATGTTATATATGTTAAGTCAAATGTTCATTTTAGCTAAATTCTTTAATTTGCCGCATTAAAAATAAATAATAATAAGCAAGAACATTTGTCTGAATAATAATGAGAAAAACTCACACTAAATATATTTATGCATCTGAATTTATATATATATCTATCTCTTTAAATATATTATTAAAAAAATGAGAGTACATTCATCTTCGATCTACCAAGATATCCTTCTTTATATAGTTCTTGTTTTTCGTCAGTTTTTCTTTTCAGGCTCTGTGTCTTTTTGGGGGCACACGCAAACATTGCAACATCGTCAACGTGCAGTCAGAAAGTTGTAATTTTAATTTAGCTTCTAACTGCCTCAAAGACACACATACACACACACATTCTGACACTCGGAAAATGGGAAGGGGAAAATGGGAAGACGGGAAATATGGGAAGTGGGCAAAATTCAGAGGTCCAAGGCGTTGAAAAGCCACAAAGTTGCACGTGCAGCCGAAGGGGGCTCTGGCTCTGGAAAACGGGGAAATGGGAAAAAGGCAGTGAGGAAAAAGGGCAAAACTTTGACTCCTGCTCTCGTCACGCATGCCGCTGCACCTGCAACAGTGTGAGTGTTGCATGGCCAAAAGGACGAGCCAGGAAGCGCGGCCAAGGGGAGGGAATTAGGTAGCCAAATTAAATAAACGAATTTCATTTGCATTTTGGCTTCGTTTATGCTTGCCCTGGGGAAATTAATTTCAAGGAATCCAATGAAAAATAGAGGAAACACAAAGATAAGCCTTTGATAAGCAGGTTTACGACCCAAAAAATAAAACGAGGCCACAAAAATATATAATTTATATGGCAAAAGTTTCCAAGCCAGAAAAGTTGTTATAAAATGTAAAGATCATGGCTAAGCAAAGTCCAAAGAAAATTGTAAGAGAAAAACGGATTTTAATTAAATAATAAAAGTAGAACACTTTTTTAAAAAAGGTAAAGGAAACTGCGACTCTTGGATTCCTCAAAGTAAGCCGAGTTATTTAGAAAATAAACGAACTAAATTAAAAAAAAAATAAAATGCGAATAATTTTTAAAACTCATTAATTAATCTCAGACAAATAATACCCTATAAGTCAAGCCTTATTCTCAACCAATTACTCACTCCAATGAACTTACAATTCTAATGGAAAAGTTGATCAACTTTGCTGGAAAATTATTAAAAACTCTTGCATGTACTGTGCGCCAACTTAAAGTCTTAGTAACCAAAAACAAAACACTGAAAAAAGGCGCCACTTTAAATATTTTAGAAATAGTTTTCCTACCAACTCTTCTGGCCACTCGGGGAAACCGACGGAAAGAGAGTAAACTTAGTTTTCCCTGCTCTCTTTCCATTTTGTTTCTGTGAGGGCTGTCGGACTTCTTTCAATCGCCTGCCAATCTCAGGGCAAGATTTTCCAGCCTTGCCTTCTCAATAATTCGTTGGGTCGGGAAATCAAAGCGAGCGGTCCTTGGCTCTGATCCCCTTTGAGTGATTTGCTCGCTCGCCTCACGGACGTTTGAAATGGAGCAGGAAAAGCGGTGGGACCAGGGGGGCCGGAGAAGGAAAAGGAAAAACAAGCAGGGGGCGCTGACAGGTGAGGAAAAGCGAGTGAAACTCAGCCGGCAATTAAGGCGCAAATCGTTTTTGTTTCCACACACACACTCACACACTTGTACTACGAATAATTAATGGCCGGCAATGCATCGCCATGCAATGCGGACTGCGACTGCAGCCGCCTCACTCAATAATTGAGTCGGTTAATAATGCAGCATAATGCTGCATAAATTATGGCCCTAACAAATCGTAATTGGCCTGAAAATGAAAATGGATATGGAAATGAGAGGCAGAAGCAACACAGCCATCAAGTTGAGATAAAACTGCACCAGCAGGCGAAATACGAAATTCAAATTCAACTGGGCGGGTGTATGAATTTTTCAGGCCAACAATAAATGAGAGGGAAATTTAAACGATTCAGAGGTGGAAAATCCAGGCAATTGGGCAAATTTCTAAGCCAAACTTGAGTGCCTTAATTGGATTTGTTTACTCAGAACTAACTTGTTGCTTAAAACTTTTAAAGAGCTAATTTTAAAAGATACTTTTATGTTGCTCGTCTTTAAATGAAACCAGAAACCCTTTACCAATTAGCTTTAGCATGAAATTATAATTGTAGTAAACATAAATTCTTAAAGTTCCCGGATTTTGACAACTAATTTAACCCAGCAGTCCTCGCTGTGGGTTATTTTTATGGACGGCACTTTTATTTAATGCTCGGTTTAAACGCTTACATCATGGCTGAAGAGGGAGCTGGCTCTTTCCCTCTCGGGCTGAAATTTGTCCCCTTGACTTGCTGACTGACTCTCATGTTTGACCTGCCAGGCACCCGCTTTTCCTTCAGCATTTCCACCAGCTTTTCCCATTGTGTGCCATTGTGCCGTGTCAGAGTCATTCCCTTACACACTGCACACCAGAGGTGTGCGCGTGATCGAAGCTTTTCCCTGACTAATTAAGCTGCCTAATCTTTTAACCTTTTATTATTCGAATATAGTAATATTTATGGGACACATGTAATGCCCATTGCCACGATAAGATTTATGATTAACACTCCTAATGACTTTATTGCAAAAGAGGCACGAACTATTGGAAAGACATATTAATTATATATATATATAATATAAAATAATTTATTTATTTTATATTATATTTATACATTTATATAGATCAAAAAGAAAAACTGTTATTCAAACTATTTAAATATTTTGTTTGATAAATTTAATGAGAAACTAATCTCGCGAGTGTCAGTACTCTCTTTTTATATAAATATGTACTTAATTATTAAATATAAATATTAATTGTTAGCCTGGCCCAGCACGCGTGACACGACACGCGACCATCTCTGGTACGCACGACACACACAAATATGGGATGCAAGTGCATTTAGTTCGGAGAGCGAAAGGAAAGCGCAGTGGGTGGGTGGCTCTCGGGGGAGAGTTTTCCTATGGAATGCAAGCTTCGCCCATGGGCAAGGTCAAAGGGCGAACGGTGGGCGTGGCCCCGTGTCCGGTGCATACCGGCATATGTGCGTGCGAGCGTATTGTCAGGTTAATCACTCGTTTTGTTGGCAATTACGGTTATGACCCCAACGAGAGAACAACAATAAAGGCTGGGAGGGGGGCATTAGGGGTGGGGAGGACGGAGACGGAGACGGTCTCGCAGGGGGTGGCTCCATGCCACTTGACCTTTTGTTGTTGCCAGCGAATATCAATGAGTCCATTATGTATGAATGTCAATGATTATGGCCGCCTGACATGACACGGCCATTGGGGAGGTGGAAATTCCGTAAAGTGACGAAGCCCCGAAAGAGACGACGCCTCGATAAGGGAGCCCCCAAAATGACAGTTGACAGCGTTTGGCATTTTGGCACCCTCCTGCCTCCTGCCTCCTGCCTCCTGTCTCCCATTGCCCCCCACAAAGGACTCTGGACGCAGGACGCAGGACGATGACAATAACAGCATCAATTTGCCGTCACCTGGGCGGCCCATTTCCCCCGGGAAAACCTCGCCGGTGACGAGGGTGACGGTGGGGTGGTAAATTCCATGGACGGTTGGGGGCTGGTAAGTGCGCCGCCTGGCCCACATCATAAAATTTTAGCAGCACGCACTGGCGACGTATCAATGTCAGGCTGCCAGATTCCCTTTTCTATGCACAGTGACATGAAAGTGAAAGGATATCAATTTGGGAATTGTAAAAGGGAAATCGAATCGAATTCTAAATAAATTGTATTCATCTATGGAAAAGCCTGTTACACCAAAGTTATTGCATTTATTGCAGTATTCCATTTATGAGTATGTTTTCCATTTATATATATTATTATAATTATATAATTATAATTATTTCGATTCACTTTCTTTTTGTTTGTTTATTCTATTTATTTATAGATTTATCCAATTATTTATTGACATTTTTTTAATTTCGGTATTTACTTACTTCTTATTCATGAGTGTATTTATTTGTTTTTATTCATTTATTTTGTAATTGGTTTGTTTTTTATTTATTTGCTTATATATTTATTTATTGATGTATTTATTTATTTTAATTTAATTATTTATTTATTTATTTATTCATTCATTCATTTATTTAATTAACTATTTAATTATTTATTTATTTACTTGCTTACATTTTATTTTATCTATTTATTTATGTATTTATTTATTTATTTGTTTATTTATTTATTTATTTATTAATTTATTTATCCTTTTATTTATTTCATAAATTTAATTTGATTATTTATTTTTTTATTTATGTATTCATTTATTCAGATTGCAATCTTAAAGCAATCTTGAACAACTTCCCTCTGTCTTTTGGTTCCACTGTGCCCCCGCCTTGATGCTTGTTATTTGTGGACGTCACCTGAGGAGGGGTTACTGTACAGGGGAGCCACTTCAGACGGTTTCTCGCATTTTGTTATGATTATTGTTATGATTGTTGCTGTTTCTGTGCGTTGTTCTTGTTGCGTCTGAAATGCTTTTGTGTGCTCGACTGTGAGTTGAAAAATGTGTAGGCCGCTTTTAGGGTCACATATATGTATGTATGTGTAAGCCTGAGTCCCACACATACAGTCACAGGCACAGGCACACCCATGCCCACACCCACGCACACACACTTACACAAACACAACAGGTGTCTTGGGCGAAATGTTATCAATGCCAAATTAAGCGTAAAATGCTGTCGCACTTTAAAAGGCAAATTAGCCCCAAAGCCGAAGGCAGCGGGCAAATGAGGCGTAAATAATGCACATGTGTGGCTCTTTGGCAGTTTGGCACAATTACACTAGTCAGCAAGAATTAGAAGTCCATTTAGAAAATGGTTTGAAGATATTTGAGAGCTTGCCATATTAGCGATCTGGAATGGTTTCTGAGCTAATTACAATTTAAAAATTAAGCTAGAAATGTAATATACTTTACTATAGTTTTAATAGAGTGCTGATAAAAAAGCATTATCCTTGATTAATATATTATTTTTAGCTTTCTAACTGTATAAATTTGTTTATAAATATTGCAAATATTCTGATCTAGCAACCTTCATCTCGTAATTCCTTTATATTAAAGTAAAATAATTTTTCTGTTGTTCGCTAGTGTTATTATGTCTGGCCGGGATCATTTATTAGCCAAGTTCTTGCACGCTCCAGCTCACTGCTCGCTCTCGCAGTCGCACTACCCTTCTCGCCCGCTCGCATCGATGAGGCGTAAAAGAATTATGCACCCCTCTCGCCATTTCCGCTTCCGGCGGCCATTGTTGCCGTGCCATTGTTCCAGCCATTGGGAACAATTAAGCGAGAGCTTAGAACTCAACTGGAAGCGGGAGGACTCTGGGCCAGCAAACTGCCAACTGCCAACTGCCAATTGCAGCTGCCATTCAATAAAATTTAAACGTCAAAGCGGCATCGGGCCAATTATTTGTGACCGCACTGGACCCAAAACAGAGACACAAAAAAATCTCTGGAAAATTGTGCAAAGAAAAAAAAACAAAAATAAAAGAGCCAAGGAAAGAAAGAAAGAAAGAAGCGTCCTGGCGAGCCTTTGTCTCTGCGAATCCTTTGTTTCAGCCAAATGACGGTTTAGAGGCGTAGAGGGGCAATAAGGATCACAAAAAAAGGAGGAGAAGGGGCTGGAAAATTGGTTGGCAGTCGACGGAGCTGGCGGGGCATTGTGCAAATTAAAACTGCACTTGATTATTTCTCCTGCTAATTTTCATTGTTCAAACCAAAAAAAAAAAAAAAAAGAAAACAGAGAAAAATAGCAGCAAATGAAGAACCTTGTGGGAAGGGTCTAAAAGGAAAAGAAACTAGTACGAAGTACATTTACTTGATTGAGTATAAATTATAGAAGATTTAAAAATTTCAAATATTTTGTCATGTAAGTTAATTATTAAAGCTGTCAAGCTATAAGAAATATTAAAAAAAGTAAAAAAAAAAGATGCGTAAGTGATCATGACACATTTATAAACTTGCATATTTTACCATTCAAAAGAAAGCTTTCTTTTTTATTTAATTTTGTTGATTATACTTTCTTCACTTAGTTGGAATGTTTTTGGGAAATAAAAGTGTAACATCATCCTTTGGACGGTGGCTTTTCATTAGCGAGGCGAGGCGTGGCAACTTAAGCGATTTGGGGACAGGACAGGACGCGTCTTGAAGGGTTGTTTTCTCTTCCAATTCTGGCCACAAATTGAAAGCAAAATGCCAACGATGAGGCTGATGATGATGACCAGCACAACAGCAGCCAGGACTTTTGGCAACAATGAAACAAAAGGCCAAAAGGGGGCAAAGGGGATGGAACTCGGTAGGGTGGCAAGGAAGGAAGGAAGGACGGAAGGAAGGAAGATCGAAAGACAGCAGAAACAGATTGAAATCAGTTTGAAAACAAGCGAAGCGGAAAAATGCATGACCCGCCGAGGCCAAAAACCGGATGAGAGGACAAAAGGGGATGCTGCAGCATCCAGCAGTTGGCCATGGTTAAGTGCTGGAAATTATGTTATGCTCCTCGTCCTCGTTGTCGTCCTGGGCCATTGTTTTATGTCTCCATTCGAGGATTATTGGTCAT
The DNA here is from genome assembly GCA_035046265.1 of Drosophila bunnanda. NCBI lineage: Eukaryota > Metazoa > Arthropoda > Insecta > Diptera > Drosophilidae > Drosophila > Drosophila bunnanda. Next base: position 683,442 of record JAWNOB010000074.1, read on the forward strand.
GCATGAGAAGTCATCGCCACCACCGACGCCCACTCGGGCAGACCAGCTCTCACTCACTCACTCACTCGCTGATTAACTCAATGAATAAACCATACGCCCGGGACGAGGCAGAAGTTGCTGGCCATTGTTTGGCCAACAATTCAATTGCTGCCACGCAGAGGGGACAATATTTTCGAACCTTCAAACCGGTGAGGTGAAAACTTTTGGGGAAATTTAAGATGCTTTCGAGGCCGAAGGAAAAGTATTACGATTAATTTTACGCAAAAAATACACAAACTGATTTTAAAACCTCCTTCGAAATGTACATAATTCTGCCATTCGGAATCAATGTGGCACAGTTTGGCAATCATATTTCCATCTGGTATTTTTTGAAGGCTGCCCAACTCACAAACGAAACGATTTTCCCATGCCACACATACACACACACATATATATATATGAATGGAAAATCTCAACTAAGACCAAACAACAAGAACAAAAACTGGCTGGGAATAACAAACAAGCAACAACAATGCGAAAATAACTAAAGAAAAAGTATAATTTCCATTTCAAATTGAATTTTCATTTGGACAAAAGCACCAACCACCATCACCGACCGAGTGGAGAGGAAAATGAAGACAGGATATACATGTATATGTATATAGGGGGATATATATATATATCTATATATCCGGTAGCAGCTTACCATACATAGATAAGGAGCAGAAGCTGGCTAAATATTGGGCAAAAGCGAAAATCAATGTCCTGACGCGGCCAGTTTAATGTTTTCGGGATTACAGCCTGCTCCCCCCCGCCGGTCGCCTCCAAGTTTCCTATTTTCCTTCCCCCTGCCCCTCCGAGCACACACACATACAGACATACATATATGCTCCGACGTGCAGCAACTTAATTTAGCATTAACACACACAGACACAGCGACAGGCATGGGCACAGACAGCCGGGGAAAATGGCGAAGCTTCCATGTTCTCCACCTTGTTGTAGTTGTTGTTATTTCTGCTACTGTTGGCCATTGCACAGGAGCAAACACACCCCCCTCCCGCTCTCTAACCACGCTCCCATGCTAGCCAAAAGATCCCATTTACCCCTTCTCGCGCGCCTGCCATGTTCTGATAGCTACGTGCCACATTACGTAGCCGACTGGTGGGCCAGCCGAAGAGCAACAAAAATTAAATAAAAATATACCAAAGCGCAGGTAAGCTGCTCTAAAAGAATCAACTATTTTTTATAGATTTATTTTTAAACCGAAAGGAGTCACGAATATAGGAATTTGTGCTCCTTGGCTGTGAGATCAAAAGATCTGCTTATAAAAGCGCTATAGAAATGGATTTTAAATTAACAATTAAATTAAATATGGTACTTCATTAAAAAATAGAACAAAATTCGAGATCGAAATAAAATAAGGTGAGAGTATTGGAGATGGGTGTTAAAAGTAATTCCAGAAATTTATAAAAATCTGCAGCTGAGACCAAGTTGCTTAAAGTTCCTCTGAAATCTACTTTAAAAACAGGCGAAAAAGAATACCAACTTAAGAACTAAGTCGTCTCCAGAGTATTATTTCCAGCTTATAGGTTCTAACTAGTTTTTATGATCTCCCACCGCCATACACTCATGTAAAGCACTGTAGGGGCACTGAACTCGAACTCTAAATTTTGCTGCTGGCAGCCTGATTTTTTGTTCTTCTGTTTTTTTTTTTTTTTGAATTTTTTGTTTATTTCCGACACGAACCGACAGCGGCAGCTGCGCGACCCAGCCAAAAATCATTCCCGAAATTGTTCTTTCAATTTCGCGTTGCTATTTGATTTTTAAGCAGGCGGAGTGGCTTAGGAGGCAGCCTTGGCGAAGGGAATTACTTAAGCCATTTCGCTGAGCGCAAATTAATTTATTAGGCCCGGCAAGGGCACCCATTCTACTCCTCTTCACGCTGTCCGGCTGCACTCTTTTGATTTCCCACACGTGCCGGGGGAAGGGAGGGGCGGTGAAAGCCGGGAGGGGGTGGCGGGTGGCCACCAGCTCAGGTGCAAGCTGCAAGCTGCAGGTGCAACTGTCCCAACGCTCACGGCTGATTTATCGTCCATGAAATTTATGTTTAGTTTAATCGAATGGGGCAAACAAAAATTGTGCAGAACAAGAGTGAGAGAGAGAAGGGGGGAGAACGGCCTGCTTATCGCTGGCCAGTCGAGGAAAATCCCTAGTTTTTCCCACCCGCTTTTCCGCAGCCGATGCGCTGCCCCAGCAAAAAGTTTACTTAAGCACAGGAGGCGCTGCAAAATTAAGCAGCAGCAGGAACCACTCAAAGTGAGGGGATTTTTCGGTCGGATTTTGCAGGGGCTTTTCCAGGGGGCACTTTCCATGGGAGGGGGGTCGTCTGCCTGTTTTATTTTCCCAAGCCCCCCCCCCCTAGCTCCTTACCTCACCTCTCCGGCCACCCACTGCCACTTCTCCTCGAGCGTTTACTACTGCTGCAACTCGCAGACGCAACTATTGCAAAATTTCAACGTGAATTTATTGCATGAACATTTCTTTTTCCCTGCCTTTTTGCATTTTTTTCGCCTTCCTCATCTTCGTGATATTTTCGTTTTTCCCCTCCATATATACATATATATATTTTCCATGTTTTTTATTATTATTTTTTCTACTCTTTCCTTTTTTTGGGCTCATGCAGTGGGGCTCTTCCTCTTCTAGTTTTCGTGCCTTTTCCGACGTGTTCTCAGCTCAGCGCTGAATTTTCCTGCGGCCGCCGGCTATATATTTGTCTATATAATGTAGAAAGTGCCAGGCATATATATGCCTCGATATGGTATATGTGTTCGTGGTCCCTATATAGAATATAGATATAGAAAGTCGGCAGATAGTAAATATTTAGCAGTGGCAGCTTCTATGAGTCTGCCAAGTGGTGGTGCCGAAGGTCATCACAACGGGTGGAAGCCAAAATAACTCTCGATTGGATATCATAAATTTCTATATATAATACAAAGAACAATCCCCCAATAAAAACGTACTGTAATTATCAATTGGCCATGCGAAGAAGGCAGTTTAATTCCTTCTCACTTATTTTGATTAATTAGGACCATCCTCGGTGTCGCCACCGCCTGGTCCTTCCTGCACTGTGGGCTCCAGAAGGGCAATGTATTCTTCAAGCTCATGGATATAGAAAATGAGTAAGTCGATCAATATCTGTGTCTGGTCCACCAAATGATAAAGGGCCCCAAGGAGTAGCATCAATTGGTGGTCTCGCGATGAAGGATCCTCGCAGCTGGGCACAAGTGGTGGCCTGGTAGGTCCGAAACCCATGATTGTTGCAATAATTTGAAACAAGAAATAGTAGAAATTTAACGAAAAACTTAAAAGCTTATGGAAATTTTCTTAGATTATTTTTTTTGGTGAAAACTGCTTTCGTTGCCGAGCGAAGGTTCGAACTGAAACCGAAACGATTCGGAACTAACGATATTGAATTCCAGGCCTACTGTTGATCCTGAAAGTCAAAATTCATGGCTTACTTGATTTCTATTGTATTTGAAGCAACCGTTTTTTGTAGTTTCTAAAGCCTTTAAAATATTATATTTCCCCACTAAGCTCTCTCACTATATTCCTGAAATATTTTCATTGACACTTTTTTATATTCTCTCATAAAAATTGCACAAACCTCGCATGGTCTTTTGAATTTTAAGCCATCGTTGATACCAAAATTGTTCAATATTTAACTGGCAATTGGCGCTCACTCGGCGTTTCTTTTTTCCCTTAATTTAAAATTTGATCAAATTTGAAAGGAAATCTTTTTTTGTTCGAAGCAAAACTTTGCTACATTTGCATCTATCGATCTGAGTTTCATTGGCCATGCAAATGAAGATGCCTCGGGAAATAGCCAGCAAGTTGGGCTAAGTAACCTCGATTAATGTGCAAACTTTTTGGCCACTTGCATACGTTTCTGGTAATTTCTGGTGCTGCAATTTATTTATTTATTCTGTTGCTCATTATCTGAGCCAGGAGGTAGGTGGTGCTGGTGGTGGTGGAGGTGGTGCTGGTGGTGGCACCGCCTGTAATTAATGTGGAATTTACGGTGACAGATCTGTGGCATTGATAAGACAGCGGGCGAATGCACAGGAAACTTGTCGGGAAACGTGACTGCAGGTACTACACTGGGGAATATATGTATATATATACATATATAAGGCCACAAAATTTTGTACCTAATTTTCTAGAATTTATATTTCAGAGTTTATACTATTATACAGAAAAATGGGAAATGACCCTTTCATGCGTTACAAGCTTCTGACTAAAACTGTAATGCCTTAAAAATAAAAAGGCTTCATTAGCCTTAAAAGGCATGATAATTAATTTCAGCCGAATTTTAAGATATAAGTTCTCATGAAACAGTAAAAATACAATTTTAATTTCCTATTAATTCCATCAATGGTTCTTATTTTTGACAAGATGTTTGAGATTCTATGGATCATCATATGAAGAGAGCCTGTCGTCAGCTCTAGAGTGCATACGAATCTCGTGGCGTTACTCATCTTTTCTTAGAGTCACCCTTAAGGCATCCAAGAGTTAAGCCTTGGATCAAAATCCCCCCTCTAAGATCGCTGTGGTTTTCCCACAGTGTACTGGTTGATGTTGTTATTGCCCCCGCTGATGTTGATGTTGATGTTGATGTTGCTCTACTTGTTGTTTGCCCAACTTGCAGTGTTGCAAGTTATGCAAGCTCGTGTCAGGTTGATGGGGAAATTTGCATATCGCATATCGTTGACACGGTTGACACTGACCCCAAAGGGACGGGCACCGTTGCTGCCTGTGTTGCCTGTGCCACCTGAGGGTCTGAGATGGGGCGAATTATTCAATTTTTCGACTAGATCAAAGCAGGCGCCATGAGCGCGGGAGGGCGGGCAAATATTAATTTGGTAAAAGGAGAGCGAGAGGAGGACACTCGTCGCAGGACTCACCTTGCATCCGGGTAAGGAGCAGAAGCAGTGTGCAGCACAGGGCCTGCAGCAGCTCCATATTTCATCAGCTCTGAGTTATGCCAACGCGACTCCGTCTCTGACTCTGACTCTGACACCGACTCCGAGTCCGACTCCGGATCCGGTGAAACTTGGCCCGTAACTTACTGCCACTGTCAGGGGGAATGCCACCGAGCGCCGAGCTACCAACTGCCCGCCTGCTTAACGTCCGTTTTTCCGCGTTTTCCGCGCCTCGCCCCGGCTGCTCGCAGGCTTTTCCACTCGTCCGATCGGGCGAATACTATGAAACTTAAAAGGCGAACGGCATTCTGCGTAATTGCACTGCCAAGTACTGCAAAGAAACCAAAGGAGGAGAATGAGTGAGAGCTGCCAGGATTGTGGGGTAGCAGAGCCTTAAATTAATTAGGACAACGCGGCCAGGAGGAGAGACAGGTGCGTTGGGACGCGGCCTATACCCAGTTGATAATTATATAAATATGTAATCTGAAAACTAAAGGTTTAAATAATATTTTTTATATAAATACATTTCATTGAATAAATTTACAGTATTTAGTTTGTACTTTGGTATATTTTTTTGAAGTATAAATCAAAAGATAATAGTTTTAATACCTGTGAGGTTCTTTGACTTCTTAACAAACAAATCTATCAAGATCAGGGGAGTAACACCTACCTTCTTGTACAGGGTATGCGGTAGCATTTGTATTAGCCATAAAGGGTGCGAGGCGGTGGGTCAGGCCCTTGGGGGCATTACGTCAGAGATGGAATGCACTCGCTGCAAATGTTATTAACAAACACAATGCCATAAATACAGAGCGAATACTCGCACACACTGGAAAGGACGATGGGCGGAGATGGTGTGTGTGTGCCAACAAGGACACGGCAACACAAGAACAACAACAGGACAACACAATGGCCACGGCTGAGTGACCTTTCTGGTCGTCAAGTAATCGCATTCGCAACGGTAGCCCCGACAACTTCGCATTTTTATGGCAACAAACGTCAGCCATAAACATTTTTATAACGCAGCCAGCAGGAAGAGCGGGAAGAGCGGGAAGAGCGGGAAAAGCGGGAAAAACCAGGCAAGTCAGAGCGGGAAACGCGGAACAAGAAAAAGTGGGCGGCAAGGAAAACGCATAAACCACAAGCAAAATGAATTGTGTTTTCACTTTTTGTAATTAGCCAGCACTAAAGTGCTCCAGCGAGTGGGGAGTGGAGTTACCCTCTTGGCCGAAGGAGCTCTTTCCCTGACCTGACCCGTTGCCTCGAGTCCGCTTTCCAGATTCCATTGGATCTAAATCATGATAAATGCACTCGCCAGGTGCAATATGGGGGAAAAGTCAGCAGCAAGCTTAATCGGGAAAAACTTTAGCAGCAGCTGCTAATCGAAGTTTACAGAGGCACACGAGTTGATCAATCGATCAAGGAAATGTCCTGGCAAAGGAAATCGAAGAAGAACCTAAGTAAGTTGTAAAAAGTCACAAGATATTTCTTAATTAGGCTTGAATTCAAGTGAACTTGAAAGCCTCTCTATTCCCCGGCCAGGAGAAATTGCTGGAAAAGTCCAAAGCCCAAGCCCAAGGGCAACAAGTTTCCACGGCAAATTGAGCCATTTTTCCCCGCTCCAAGTCCAAACTTGTCCACTTCGAAGTTATTTGTATTCAAAATATTCATTTCACTTCGTGCTGGCCACGTCCCAGAGCCCGTTGCGACAATTTGTAAACTAGGCCTGAATAAAACATGAAAGTGGTGAGGCCCCAAACGGCAGCAGGACATGTGACCGCTCTCCGTTCCCTTTTCCGGCAGGCGGACAGGAGGACAGCTCCCCAGCTCTCTGCCTGCTCTTGGACAAAACTGCACGGTTACATAAACAGGATAATAAGGCACTTAACATGCACTCGTCGCTGTTGTCCAACACACAAACACACATAGACTCGTGTACCCGCATTTTCCGGCACTGGGGGCGGGGTGGAATGAGCTGGAAAAACCTCGAGCAGCAAATGGCGAATGTTGAATGTTGAATGCCGAATGCCGGAACGCCAGGAATGCCAGGATGGCTCCGCTGTAGGCGTAACAATAAGGAGCCAGCCGGGCAACAATGGGGGCCAGCAGTCGCCGGCACTTATGTCAGAGCAAATCAAGCGTTACAGGCCCCGCTTTTCCCAATTTTCCCCCCCTCGCCGCCGCCTTTGGACGTCCTGCCTTAATTTACGTTTTATGTCATGTCACGAGCGTAATTGAAAATTTCCCCCCGGCTCACATGGTTTGCATTTGGGCTTCAAGTTAATGCCAGATCGAAGCTAATGAAGCCATCAGCGAAGCTACTGGAATTTGGGGGCGATACTTGATGGGGAAAACGAATATAGAATCCGAAACTATTAGGAAAATAGGTTAAAATAACGACTAAGCAATGAGTTGAAATTTAAATTATTTACATATGTGTAGCTTTAAAAAATTATTGAATTCATAAGCAATTCTTGAGTGGAAAATCTAAAACTACTAGAAATGTATATATGAAAAATAAACTAAAGCAGGGAGTTAAAAATTTAATTACTTACAAAAATTGCGAAATAAATATATAAAATACGTTTGCAAGCAAACTAAACAAGAATTTACTTAAAGTAAATGTTCAAGTTATCACTAAAGTTCATCACTAAAGTTAATGGAATATGAGACTTTTTTGTTTAAGAATATAGAATATAGAATCTTTAACTATAGGGGAAATATATATAAGAAATTAGGAGAAAATATCGTCTAAGCAAGGAATTTAAGCTTAAATAGCTTTTAAATATATACCCACTAATAAAAGATAATAGAATTCATAGGCAATTCTAAATGTGAATATATAAAATATAAACATATATATTTATATATAGTGATATATTTAATATGAGAAATATACATGCAAAGCAACTTAAATTACCTCAAAATATAGCCTTTCAAAAAGAAATATATAATATTTTAATAAAAATAAGTAATATATATATAAATATTTAAAATTATACTCCAAGAAAAATAAATCACACTCAATTTAAAGAAAAGGACTGTATTGAGATCTCTAAGCATAATATAATAGTTCATTCAACTTTATAGAATTTATTTTCTCAGCCAAGACATTTTTCGATAAATTTACGGAATTCCTAGCCTTCCTTTCCGGTCTTATTCTGCATTACCTTTATTATTGAATGCCAAGCGATATTAAATGAAAAATAAATTGCACAGGGTTCCAATTCAAATTATTTTCTTAAACTTAAATATTTTACAAAAGAGAAAAACACAAACACATCGTAAGAGAGCCAGTTGCATTCCATTTGATTTGCCTGCGACGATAAGTGAAATTCATTTCCGACTTTTGAGGACACTTTTGGTAGGCCAGAAATTAAACTACACTTCTCTCAATTAACTTTCATACATTGAAGGGTCGAAGGACCCCAGAGCAGGGGCAGGAGCTGGAGAAGGAGCCAACAATGGAGCGGATTATGCAATTTGAATGCAGCCTTATCTCGCTTTTCAGGCATTTGTCACACAGTTTGCACATCGGGGACACATTTTATTTGAATTTTAATAAGTCGCCAGGAGAGGATAAATTCTCTGCTAGCATTTACGAAAAATTTAAGCGCCATGCATTTATTTCATAAATAATAAAGACTTTAAATTGCACATGTTATTCTTTTTTGTGAATGGCTAGTTGTGTCCTTGAGTATGAGCACATCTTGGGAGGCCAGGAACTTTTGGCCGGGCTGCTTCATTTGTATTTCAAATTATCCATTTGCCATCAAACAAACAGCCGATGAAAGCCTTAAATTATTGAATTCATTTCATTTCGGGCCACTGACAATTGGGCTTAACTTGTAAATGGAACTTAATCCCCAGGGATATCTGCCTGGGCCCGATTAGCCGCAGGGCGAGGGACTGGGTCCGGATCCGGGACTTCCTGCCGCCACACAAATCATTCGCAGGCCATTGGATTCTTAATTTGCTTTAAATAAATTTTATTGGCATTGCGATGCAGCTGAGCAGCTGCAGGACCTTCGTCCTGGAGCCACAACTAAATGACATTTATTGTCAGTTTGGCAAAAGGCTCTGGTGTAAAACGGGTGTGAGCCGGCCCCGGACGTTAACCGAAAATGTCTTTTCATATTTTTCATGCACAATTTCAGCCTGGCAGGAGTATGCGTTGCATTTCGACGTATAAATTCGTGTGTGCACTCGCATGTGTTTTACTTTTGCGTATTTATTTATTGACCAGATCCCAGTTCGAGGTCCAGGCCCAGGTCCCGGGCCGCCATTCCATTCCAGTTTCATTTGCGGCCCGCGACGAAGAATATTGCAATGGCTGACAAATTTATTTCGTTTGCCGCCGCCGCCGCCACCGCCACCGTCACCGCCACCGACGCCTCCGGCGGTTTTTCTTTTCCAGCCCGTTCAGTCCGTTCAGTCCGTTCAGCATTTCCCCACCCAGCTTTTCCCGCCCCACCCCCAGGCCTTTGTTCTTTTCATTTTTGCAATGTGTCGGGCCCTGCCATGCATATTAAAATGTTCAAAAAACGCACCGAGAAGCACACAGATGCGGCGGCCGGCCATTTACTGTTGCATATTCATTATTGAAAAGTTTTTCTGCAACTCATAATAAAAATGATAAGCAAATGTTTTAAAATCTATATACATGCATGCAGATGTACTATATATGTGCGATATGTATGCATTTCCATGGTTATGCCAACACATGAATGCCACACCAATTTCCTTGAGGGATCGAACGAGTGCTTTACTTTATTTGTCCGCAATTTTGTTCAATTTATCTGGAAATTAGTCGACCAGAAGACCTTTGTTCGCCAGAACGCCTCAAAGTGATCGAATTTCATACAGGGGCCATGGGCATAAATTGGAGGAGAGTGTTGGCAGTGAACTGTATTATTGTGGCCTAAATGTGTTTGTTCTAAAAGCGAAATGTTGCTTAACGAATGCGTTCATCAATTACAAAAGTATAATTTGTGTTTGTAAATCTTTGTGATGTGCATTAATAAATCCATAAACAAATATTGTCCTTCACATTTTGTAATTATTTTAAAGGTTTCTCATAGAAATTAATCCCTAATGAAAGGTGACTACAATGTATTTGAGATACGACATTTCGGTGTACATTTGATTTCTTTCGACACTATTTATAAACTTCATTTTAATAAAGAAAAACATTCTGAATTTGTTTGTTAATTAAACATATTTTAAAATAATTTCACAACAATATATTCCATTTATAATTAAGACAAATTCCTTTATATTGTTGCTTTTAATTTTTTTAAAATATTTTTATTTCAATTATTACTGTTTTTATTATATTTTTCAGCAAGGGAATATTTTTGTATATTTATTGCCATCACTAAATATTCTGATGGGCCTTAAATTTCTGTAAAAGGTGCAACAATGTATACGATGAAATATTTTATTTTCCAAATGGAAGCAGTACAAATTCTGTATAAAACGTTTATTTTCAAGTTTAAAAAATTCAATTCCAAATTCATGTCACAAAATAATATATTTTGGTTCGTAAATTAATTACAACACTTTTATTTTCAAACTTATCATATATAAAAATCACTCCTAAATCGATCAGCGGTAGGCTATAGTTTAGTGTCAAATATTAGCTATCATTGAAATAAATAAAATAAAATTATAGCTTCCCTAAATACAATATATATTATACAGTATTTTAAATCTCAACTCTTTTAAAAAATCGTTCTTTCTTCCAACTTTGTGGCATACTTCTGGACTCAAGTTAATAAGAATTCAAATCCAGTGCAATTTCTGATTAAGTTATTGCTGCATTATTCCAAAACCCACACCCAACTCTGGCAACTTAATCCCTTTACTGTGAGTATTTGGAGATTTTCGCAACTAATTACTTTTTTGGCGAGAGCGCAGCCCTAGAAAACTTCACTTTCCGGCCAAGTTGGTGAAACTAATTTGCTGGCTTCTCCAACAATCCCCTTGCCGCGCTCCGAAGGATTTTCCACGGCCACTGCAATCTCGGCGACCCGTTAAGTGCCCGGCCGTGGTAATCGGCTGTAAAAGTCGGGACATTCCTGAGCTGGATATAAATATATACACACATATATATATATAAATATTTGTATGTGGATGGAAGTTACGTTACGACTTCTCGCGTAACAGTTGCGTGGAGCATTACGAGCGAGCTCGAATTCCGGTCGCAACGTAAACATAAACGGCTGCTAATTGAAATATTAACACCTAAACGGACGATGACGACGCCGGTGTCACCGCAACACAACTAGCACCGCTCCAATCACCGGGTGTGCGTGTGTGCCGAGTGTGCCGAGTGTGCCGAGTGTGTGTGTGCAATTAAACAAAATGCGCATAACAATTGGCTAACCACGATATGCGACCTCAAAAACATAAACAACCGCAAATGTTGCGTCATGAACACGCAAATGGCCAAAAAGAGGACAAAGTGCCAGGGGAATGGCTGGAAAATGTTATGGGGGAAATTCGATTGTATATATGTGTGTGCATATGTTTGTGTGTTTGGGGGAAAAGGTGCAACGGCCATTAAAGTGTATATTTGAAATATCCCCAAGCACTACATTGAATCCCTTTTTGTGGCGGCCACATTTAATTCCATAAAATGTGATTTCTATTTTCAATATTGTTGACAAAAACTTAGCTGCGAATTTGCTCTCATTTACCAAATATGTTTTTGATATAAAATATTGACATTTTAATTTCGGTTTATAATCTTACATTTGTATAAGATTTTTATAGTTTATTTTATATATATCTTTTTGATTAGAGAAATACAACTAAGATAGTTGTTGTTATATATTAGAAATATTAAATTATTTACAGGACAGTTTAAAACCTTTAAAAGTACTACTCATTTGGATATCCTTAAATTGCAATAAATTCTTTATATATTATATTTATATTATTTAATCAATTAAGGACGTTTTTAATACCCTAATGAATGGTGTTTTCAATTATGCTTCAAATGTTAGATTGCAAAGAATTCATCCTAAGAATTTGGTAGCTTAAAATCTGCTTTGATTTGAGTCAAATTTAAGAAGAAGTTTAAGAAGCCTAATAATATCTGAAACAGAACGATATTCTCAGACAGGAAATAAAACATTTTAAAAAGGCTTTTCAGAACTTAAATTTTCACAAGCCCCTCTACTCATTACCATTTTCCCCGTAAGAGAGACAATCCAACTTAGCCAAAAATGGCACTCAAAAGGCATCCTAATAAAATATACTTCGCAGAGGCTCAGGCCAGGACAATGGAGCCAGGATTCAGGGTTGTCTAAGCCCGCTCGGTATATGCAAAATCTGTCGGTGAATGCAACTTGATTGGCGGCGACTGCGACTGAAATCAGACAAAAGTCGCAACGGAAGAGGCATCCTTCTCCATGTGCGTTTGCATTCGCGTTGGCGAAATTTTTATGAAAATTCTTTTTATTAATTTCGTTTGGATTGCGCTTGGCTAGGAAAACACGGGGAAAAAATCGCAAATAAATTGCCAGCTTGATTTTATTGTCGGCGCCTAGCGTCGGCCTGATGATGTTGATGGCGATGCCGTTCAGGGAAATTGTTGGCAAATATTTGTGCAATTTTTTCTGGGTTTTGTATTTTCCGCCGCCGCCGCCTGTGTATGGGGAAAACGAGACGGTTGTTTGCTCAAAAATTGGCCATTTGATTGATGAAAATTTGATGGAATATATTTGCCATAAATATTCGCATAAAGAACACCATCTCCCCCGAGAGATGATTACAATTGCCGCGTGCATGCTAATTCGCTTCAATTAAACCACTTTAATTGTTATTATCATCAGCGGAATACCAGCGGCTCTCGCTGTTCGAAGTCACAGTCGAAAGCCTCTCATATGGATTTAATAATTTTTAAATTAGGCATTAAGTGCCGCATTCATTGCGCTTAATTCGATCTAATCGATATGTTGTTGCAGACTTTTTTTTTTTGAGTTTCGGATGACAAAATAATGGCATTTAGAGATCTAAGCTTTGTGGAATGAAAAGTGTGTCTGAAATTTATAAGCCACTTGAGTTTTTACTGTGATTTAATATTATAGGAGTAAATAAAATAAACGTAGAACTAAAAGAAAATAAAAAGGAAAACTTTATGAAAATTAAACTATTTTTTTTTTGTAGCTTACTATTTAAGGATTAAGAACAGTTAATTTTTCACTTCAAAATCATTTCTTTTTTTAAGTTTTTAAATAAGTTTGATAAATCTTCTTCATAATGTTATACGTTTCTAGACAAAAATCTTTGACACTTCGAAATTAAGAAGGTAATACAAAATGTTCGAACTTCACTTAATGATTTCGCGGTTTTCAAGGTATTTCCATTTTAACAAAAGTTCCATTAATATAAATTCAAAATAATCTTCACTCTTCAACATAAATCAGAATTCTTTTTTGATTCCTCGAATAAAAAGTATTCATACATATTTCGAAACACCTTTTTTAAAGTTTTCAAGCACTAGATATTTATGCCTAATAGGAGCAATAAACCTATTACAGTCACTGCAAAACATTTAATAATTGAATGTCACTTTTTAAGAACAAATCGTAATAAAAAAATGAAATGAAAAAAGGAAATACACTTGACATCAAACCGACACAGTGAAAAGCTGAAATCTTCGACTCTTTCGATTGGCAAAAGCGGGGATTCCCACGGCTGTTGGAATTCAGAAAGTGCGGGAGAATTTCGCTAGCGTTCGCCGTGTGTGTTTGAATGCACTTCCGTTTCCGGCACTCGAAGTGGGCACATAAAATGCAATCGAGAAACGATTAGTCAACAAACGATTGGCTTTGTCTTCGATTTGTGCCCATTTTGAAAGCTTTTCGTTCTTTCGTTGATTTTTTCATTCTATTTTTGGATTGGAATATCTGGGCGTAAAATGGGCGGGAAGTTGAAGCTAATGAAAATTACCAGGCAACGCCGATAAAGCATGTGAGTTTGTTTTGCCTGTTTGATTATAACGAGCACAAATTACGTTGATTTGGGGCCTTTGCGGTTGCAATTTGTTTGACACAAGTCCCCGTGTCCTATGTCCCGCATCCCCTAACCCATGTCCTGTGGGTGAGTGTGTTTGTGTGGCCTCTCATTAGTTGCTTGAGGAATTTCATTGGCTTTACCTTTTAATTTGATTAATTCGGCCGCCCGACTCGACGTGTTCTTTGACTTTCTGCGGATTAATGGCGGCACGCAACAAAAACAACAAAAATCGTTAATAAATTTCGATTTCAACTTGAGTATTTTGCTTCCTATTTGTATAATTTCTGAATTTCTCTAACAGCACTCGAGACGTTGTCCCTGATTTTGGGGTTCTTGAAGTGCACTGTTTGGCGATATTTTAAACGCGCTACGCGACGGCTTCGAATCCTGGCCAGAGTAGCCGGAGCAGGACCAGGACCAGAGCGACTACCGCACGTGTTGACGCTTCAAACAAAACTGTTGCGCGGCTAAGGACGCCACAACAAACTCGAGTCCTGCCAGAAGTCCTGGCCCTCGGATCCGCAACCGAATGGCGGCCAAGCGCCAGCCGAAGTTAGCCTCGGCTTTGGGTCGGCTCCTTCAGCACTGCCGTTGGCTGTGGAACAGTTCCTGTTTACAAAACTGGCCATCGGCGCCTGCGTCCCTTAGCCGAGTCCGCAGCCGAAGGCGTTCGCCCAGCCGACAGGACACAAGCCGAAGTGGAGCGAGCCAGAGCCGAGCGCCGCACCCGAGGCATGCCTCACCTCGTGGTGAGATTCGCTAGCCGGCTTCAGGTCGTTTGTTTACGTTCTGTGTTTACATTCCAGGCTGGAACAGGGAAAACTGGAAACACGTGGCAAGCATCCTCAACGTGGAGTGGGGTCCTGGCCCTGCGAGTTCGTTGAATCCTCGCGCAGTTAGTGGGCAACGGAATGCCGACAAGGACCACTGAAGAGTTGATTTTATTGAATGCCAGCAGAGTGGGATGGAAGGAGAGTTTCAAAACAAAAGATCAAATTTTAAGGTAATCGATGGCAGTTATACGATTTCCCGTAATCTAAGCTCAAGCTTTAACTTGAATTGCACCTTAAAGTGCACCTTTTTTTATATGTAAGGTGGCATTGTAAAGGATGTGTGTGTTAAAGGGATTTTGTTAGCATTTTTATGCATGTTACACATATTCTTAAAGCGGTTATTTTTAAAGTGGAAAATTCATAAACTTTCGGATAAATTAAGGGAAATTATAACTTAGAAATTCTTTAATGGAAAATTACTGTTATGTAAAACATTAGTATTCGTGTAATGTTAAATATTATTAACTAAGAGAAATGTTGAGTAAACTAGTCTATAAATTATAACTTGAAAATATATTGAAGGGAAATAATTGCTAAATTACCAAAGATCTTCCTAATTTTGTATTAAATTTAAAATTGAAATAAAAGTAAATATAATATAAAAATATAAGTATTTGTATCTTTATAGTTGGTAAATCATTAACTTAGTGAAACATTGAGTAAATTTGATTATAACCTATAACATGAAAATATTATATTCATTTAAGGTATTAATAAAGATTGACACAGAGTTTTCGTTATTTATATTTTATTTTAATTTAAAAAGAAGCCACAATAGAACTATTCAATAATCTGAAGAAATTTCATAAAGATTCTGATTTGAACAGTTCTCATAGATTTTTTCCAAGTACCTGGCCATGGCAGCCCGACAGGCGAGACTTTGAGAATCCTGCTCCTGAGTCTCGAGTCCTGGCTGCCATCCTGCCTGCATTTTGTGCGCATTTTTCCATCTGATTTGACATTTGTGCTAGGTAAACACAAGAATGCCAGCAACTTTTAATAAGACCAAGGAAATGGACTGGCCAAACAAATGGGCGGGGAAATGGCTGAAGCGGGGGGGAAAACTGAGGGGTGTCGAGTGCTCAGGTTCTGGCCAGGACGAGTGCCAGAGTGTAGTGATGGTTCTTGTTGGGGCTCTTTTGAGCAATTTAGTTTGCTGCCATTTGCCACAAATGAAATTCGCTTTTTTGGGCCGCCACGGCGTATGCGTCATGTGTTTGCACTGCACTTGTCAGTGGCAAGAGGGACAGGCGAGTTCTTTGGCTACAAAGTGAACCGGACCAGAATCAGATTCTGATTCAGATTCAGAACCTGAATCGTCTAACTAGCTGCCGTCCGTTCCTCCGCGTACGGTCGATGTCTGATGTCCGATGTCCGATGTCCGATGTCCGATGTCCGATGTCCGATGTTGGTGCTTGTGATGTGTGTTTGCTCAAATTTAATTAAATTTTTAGCATTGCTCTTGTTTTGTGTTTGGCACGAAAATTTAAGCAAATTAATTGGCGCCCAATATAATAGAGAAATCAAGTGAAATGTTTGCCAGTCGGTAAGTAATTTTAATTAATTTCCCGCGCCCCCAGCTCGCCAGATTGCCAGCTAAAATTGCAATTGCAATCAATGCGAAATCAAGTCAAAAGCCCAATCAACTTATTCAGTAGTTTGGGGGCGATGTGTATGGGAGGTGTGCGAGGTGTGTGTGAGTCTGTGTCTATTCCAGGTGTCAAGCCCTTGAGCAGGTGTGGCTTACGCAAGTCGAATGTGGCTTATCCTGGACAGCCAAGGGGGATCCTTCTGAAATTCTTATGGATATACATTTGTTAAAATAATATAGCATTTAATAAAGGTGTATCTTGACTAATATATCCTGCAGTACAGTTAACTAGTTAATTAAATCTAAAACTATTTTAGGGAAAGCAAGTACCAAGTACCTTGGGCGTTGGCATACCCTGCCCATCCAGAAGGTAGCACACGTGAGACAGGAAACGGCCTTCAGCCCCACATGTCCAAAAGTTCTTTATTACCTCCGTAGCTGGATTATTAAAATTTCATCGAATTACGTGCGAATAATACGGAATTGGTCTTAGCACTCTATACGTCGCCGGTGGCGGTGCTCTGCTCCTGCCACGCTCGGTGTACAATTAAGTTTAGCAGCCAAGGAAAAAGCTAAGACAACGGCGAGAGAAATCGGGAAAAACTTATCAATTTTTTATTGCATTCGGACATTTATCTGGCTCAAGGTTGCTGTCCCCGGTTGCAGTCTCTCACTCTCTGCGTTAGGAAACAACCGAAAATAGCAACGGTGTAAGGATAAGGTCATAAGGATATTCTAGCATTTCTGCAGCTTCCGCCGACGACCATGATGACGATGATGATGACGACGATGATGATGATGATGAGTGTGCCGTGCCGCCCCACAATAAAGCAAAACTTTTTTGATTACTTTATGCTAACGGCAGCTGCGTCGCGTCCACATTTAGTTTTTGGCTTTGGCCGCAAAGTAATTGCAGGACCAACACTGCAAAAAAAAATCAGGCAGAAGGAGGAAACAGGAAACGGAAGGGAGGGCTACGGAGGAGGAGATGAGGTGCTGTGGCCACCGACAGCTGTCTGTACACGGCCTGCCGGGGGAGGCGACTTTGGGAGCACCCAGTGGCCAACATATTGACAGAGTTATGAAACTGACCAGCCAAAAAAACCGTCCCTTGAAATCGAAAAGACAGAACTAGTACCTCGTAAAGAAGAGAAATAAACAGTACAACAAACAATATTTTTAGCCATTAGAGCTTTATATATTTTAATACATATTTATTCTATTTCTGTTTCATTCCTCAACTAGTCATTATAAAATATATATATATTATCAAACATAAATTAGTTGTTATTTACTTGCACAAAATAGCTAATAAACCTACAATACAACAAACAATATGTGTAGCTATTAGTGCTTTATATATTGTAGTAAACATCTATTCTGTTTCATATACCTCAACAAGGCATTATCAAATATATATATATAAAACATGAACTTTGGAAAAATATTTTCTACATATTTTAAGGACTTAAAACACATAAAACCTCTCTAAATACTAGCATGCTTCTCTATAGCATGAATTTATTTATATAAAAGTTTTGGAATACCTACAATATACCTTCTTTTTCAGACTTCTAGGGTACTTCAGCTGAGCTGTATATTCTGAAAATATCTTTTTTATAAAGTATACAAGCTGGACAAAATATTTGACAAGTATTTTGAGGCCTTAAAAATTCTTAAACTTGATTGATTAGTAATTGGCTCCTCTATTGCAATCATTTAATGTATTTGTTACTTGTAATAGGTTCTTATAACCTTATAAACCCCCTATCTTATACACCCCTTGGACCTGCAGGGTACTCCAGCTCAGCTGAATGTTCTGCAAATGTAATTAAACGAAAGACGCTTGAAATGCGCGAGCTTGACCGCTCATAAAACTTTGACAATGCTGGCCACCGGCCACGCCCACTCCCCTACTGCCACAGTGAATGACCGCTTTATTAGCCAAGAGACATTTGAATCCTGGCCGGGAGCAAGCCAGAAAATAAAACAAACAAAAAAAAAAACGAACAGGAAAAAAAGGCATGGCTGGCGGGCCGTGGAAGTGCATGCATTACTCATACGACATGTTGTCGTTAGCCATGAGAAATTAAATTTACGAAAAGAGGGCCAACGGCCGCAGCTGGGGCCGCTTTTGACTTTCAGATCGGCCCGGAAAATGGAACCGAGCCCGGCGATGCCAAAAACTGGGACTTGCCACAGTTGATTGGTTAGCACTAAGCGGGAAATTTGCCGGCCATAAATGTGGGTTTTCTCCATTTTTCTCTTGTTTTTCCTCGGGGTCAAAACAAAAAATTTACATTCCTTACTTTTTTCCGCTTCCCTGCCCGCCACTGGCCATTGCCTCCTCCTCCTCCTCCACCTCCTCTCTGGGTCTATATACATATGTAAATATATATAGATTTTGAGCCCCAAAATATGTGTCCCTGTGTGTGTGTGTGCAATGTTAACTTGGCTGGCCAAAAATGTTGAGAGCCGGCTAAAGTTTCTGCAGCTTCCCCGGCAGTTTTGCAGCCCCTGTGCTTGCATATGTGCCGGTTAAGTGGTTTTTGTGGCTGAAAAGCAGAAAACTCATTAAAGTTTATTTCAAACACCAACAACAACAGCAGTGGCAATGGCAGTGGCTCGTCGAAGGGGGAGAAAAGGGGGCGGTAACTGCAAACTTCGGTCAAAAATTAAGACATATGCCGAGGCTGAAACCGAAACTGAAACAGAGCAGCAGCGAACTTCACGGTCTTTGTCCATGTCTATACAGTTATGCATGTCTCCGTCTTGGCACTTGCCATCCCCCTGACACTCACAGTGCCTTCTAACAGTTAACAGCCACTAGCGATGACACTAAATATCGATATGTATGCATATCGAGAAGAAATTTCCGCTCTAAATAACATGTTGTAAATATCGTTAAATTTGAACAATATCGATTTAAGAATGTATTTCGCAGAAAAACTTCTACATAATATATTTACAATAATACCAAGCTCAATATGATAACGAAAATATCTTACTGTGAAATACAAGGATTAAAAGTATCAAAAAATATGTATTTTAGCGATAAAATACCATTTGACGATTATATATCTCCTTTTTAATGATAATATTCAAAATTAAATAATCTTACCAACAATTTTGTATCGCGTATATCACAATTTTAAAATTCGTATTAATAAATCAACTTTGGCGTTAAATATCGATACAGTTTCGATATATACATATTTTTTTATATACTTAAAATGATTGCGTCAAATATCGATTTACAATTCAGATATCTATTTATATAATTATAAATATAAGATTCATATCGAATGGAATAGATTTATATATCAAAAATATTAATTTGTTACATTTGTAAATAGTATTATTTCCATAATTAACTATTACCAAATAAAAACCTTAAAATTGTAACCTGTAACTTTATGTTTTAAACTATTTTATGTTCATAAATATTTTTATTTAACTATAGTTTTTTTAATCATATTTTTGTCGATTGTAGCTCCTCCATGTAGGGACCCCAACATACACTTCGATGGGTCATGAGAGCTGAATAATATATAGAAGGGGCACTTTAGCTGCGGTTTTTCTGGCCCCAGAACTTTGAAAAGTGCAAGAGCAAGGGAGTGGGGGGGAGGGCTGGAAAAGCCCCCTTTGAGAGAGGGTAGCAAAGAACAACAAAACTCCCATCGAGTCACCCACGACGAGGCTCAATTTACTCAATTCGGAAGTTCCCGCCAGCCAGCCAAGGGGCTCTCCAACAAAAGCTCTCGGCAGCGATCGCTGACTAATGATGATTTGATAACACTGCCAAAAATAAAAATTTATATAATAAAAATAATTATAATAAAGAAAAAAAATAATATTAATAACAATTGTGAAATTTCTGAAAACTATTTCAGTGTTAAATGCAAGAATATGTGCCAATTATCTATGTGAAAGTTTTAATAAGCTACGTAGGGTTGGGAAAACGCACCATATATATATATATGAGTAGAAAATAATAATAAATAATTTATTTATTAAATTATATATATTAATTATAGCGATTTATATTAAACAATTTAATAAGTAAAATTATAAATAGAGAACTGCTCCAAGAAACTGATGCTTTATGCTAGAATTTTATTACTTAACAAGTATTTTCCTAGGGAATTAGAAACATAACTTACCTACTTTTATAAATATATAAAAAAGAACACAATATTGAAAATATCGAACTATTTGAATTCCAAATATATTTCTTATGTGTTTTGGTTTAGATCACATTTATAAAATATAAACTTATTTATTATAATTCAGTTTCTTTATGCTTCCTATTTTGAAATTTCCTTGTATGATTTTTTCTGCAGATAGAGCCGAAAGATATCAAAGAAGTTATATTTTATTTTGTTTATTTATTATTAATATATATTTTATTTTATATATATACATATATGTTAAAGTTAACTTAAAATATTTTTTTAAAGAGCTTATTCCATAAGTGTCTTCCTTCCTGGCCTTGATTCATCCTTTATGCCAAAGAGAGCACCTGCTGTCCAGGGACTTAAGCATCCAAATCCAAGGATATGCGACTCCTTCGCCCCCTTTCTTATCCCCCTCCTTGCCGCCTAACTAGTACAGGGCTTTGGCCTTGTTAAATATGACATTATATTGTTCGTGTCGCAGCATGTGTGTGTTTGGTCAGTTGGACATTTAGTGTCGGTGTTGTTGGCCTGTTTTTGTTACTGGCACACTTGGCACAAATTAAACAATCTGTTGACAACTATTGGCCACAAAATCTTTGTTAATTGCCTTTTTGTTCGGCCTCAAGGCGGGTGTCTGCAACTAATGGACCACCCACTGTTTGCTAATTGCTCCGAAGCCCCATCCTTGCTTGTGCAATGATATGAAATTAATATAATCGCATGGTGTTTAAACTGCTATTTGGTAAATTTAATTACATTTCAACCGCACAACAACAAGCACACACTGGGTTCGAGGGTTCGTTGCGTTTGCAATTAAAATTAAAAAACAAAAATTAATTACACTTGGCTTAACCCTAAAGATAATCAAAAGGAAAGGAAAATATTTTAATCTTTTAAAAGAACTACGTAAATTTGAAAGATTTTTCAGTTTAATGAAAAAAAAATCTTATTTAGAAACACCTTTTGTTAAGAAAAATCAGAAAACTTGACAATTTTAGAAATTGTAAAGAAACTACAACTTGAAAAAATACAATTGAATATATTTCCTTTTAATTCTCGTCTTCGTTTCCTCAAAGGGTCTGGTTAATTCAGGATCTCCCTTATTGCCTTGTATCTCCCTTATTGAGGATCAAAGGTCAATCAAGCTGTGGGAGAAATAAAATAGAACGCAGCTCCCAGACAAGTCCATGTCGTCCAAGTAGAGACACTGAAATAGAAACATCGAGGCAAGAAACAATCTAATTTAAAGTTTACAACTTACGAGCCAAACAACAAATGCACACAGCCGAGAGCCGAGAGCCGAGAGGCAGCCCGGCTGTGCGGCTGTGGCAAGAGGAAACGACTTGCAACATGCAATTTGTTATCTCAAGTATGCAAAATTATGAAAGTTTATTTAAAAGTTATGCCACGGCCCGCTCTTTTGGCTGCCAGGAAAGCCAGCCAACCAAGCAGGATAATAATTGTGCCGCCTCCGACGGCAGACGGCACCAGATACTTTGCCTCACACAGATACTTTGCCGCACACACACTTACACACTTACACACTTACACACTTACACACGGGGCAGACAGAGACCCTCTCACACATTATTCAAGTTAGCGGCGACAATTTATTAGTTTTACAATACAACTTGGCAAATTGCTGTATAAATCTTGGGGCCTCGCATGGCTACTTCTGTGGCCCTTAAAGGCCCGCCTCTGTGATCTCCTCCCCCGGTGGCTAAGCTGGGTTTACCACATCTTTTTGATCTGAAAATATTATATAAAACTATAACTCCTATAGATTATATACATGTGAATTATAAGTTTAATTTAACATCTTTTCCAATTACGACCAAACGGAATACCACTCTCTTTGATCTTAAAATTCTACAAAAAATTATATTTTATATTGATTACATATATATTAATGTATGGGAATTATAAGCTTCATTTACTAACTTTTTATGTTCAAACAAACGCATAATATTCAAGATCTTGAATTATTTAAATTAAAAAAAAAAAATGATTTGTTAAAAGCTAAGTTCAAATTATTATTAAGTATAATATTTCTTCGATAAGGAAATACGTTTTATAATAAATTAATCAGTGTTCCTAAATGCCTTCAGATAGTATGATTTTCCTGGGAATTTCCTCGATAAGAAACGAAGTCTAGGGCAAGATCTCCACCCCAAAGCCCACTATCGTTACACTTATTTCTTATATTTTATTTAAAATTTCTTTTACGAAACTAAATGGTAGTTTATGGCATTCCATCGGGGCTCTTTTCTCCCGGACTTGATGCATCTTTTATGTGAATGGAGGCGTGGCTTCAACCCTCAGAAACCGAGGACAAGAGACTTATTTGAACGTTTCCTGGACTGGCAGTACCCACCGGAAAGCCACGGCTCCAAAGCTGAAGAATCCAGGTGAGAAACAAGAAGGCTTCTTTCTTCGATCCTGATGAGAGCTTCAAGCATTATAAGGTTCAAGTGGAGGAAGTGCTAGAGTAAAGAGATATCTGTGTATTCTTTGTTTCAATCTGTTATATATATATAAAAAATATATACTCACTATGTTTGCATTTGCGATATTTTCACTTTACAGAGCTGGGAGTTGGTATACTTAATACGTATACTTAATATTGGTACAAAAAATTGAAACCTAACACTACAAATAATAGATTTATCCTTTTCTGAAATGAATTGTTTTATAATTCACGTCTTGTTGGTAATACATTTATTTATGAACTCAAGAATTGGTACTGGTTGAAGCTGATAATTTCTGAGGGCGCCTCGTCGTAGTCCATTCCGGTCTTACAATCCTGCCCACATTTCCCCAGACCAGGAACTGTTGAGTCGGTGCATCCAGTCCTTGGAGCACCTCCTGCCCAGAGACCACCACCAATATGAATACGAGCAAGAACAACGCTTTCATTCCGAGATATGGAAGCTGACTAAGAATGCAAATTGATTCCGATAAGGGAATCAGTCATATGTTATCATGTGACGAAGACTGTATGTATATATGGACTCATTTCTATAAAACATGATTGTTTTTTATTTATAAACGTATATTTTCATACGCACATTGAGCATTGATCATTTGTATTTGTATTTTTAGAATCATTTTATTTGATTTTCTCTTTTGTTTTTTTTTTTTTTTTTTGTTATTTGAGTTTCATTTAATATCATTTCAGTTGCAGTTCTTCTGGTTCAACATTTACTGGCACAAAACACTTGAAGAAAAAATAAATTCGTGATCAAGTTGATCTCCTCCAATATCGGGGACGCTTGGTTCTCCAATGGACTCTAATAATTCTGCGATTCCCTTGCCACATTTGGTTTCTCCAAGCATTCCTGTACAAAGTGCCAAAGTTGTTTCTATTGTTCTGCTCCTGTTTAGCGACGATCCCCACCAGGAGCAGCCCGAGTAGAATTCCGAGCGCCAGAAGTCGCAGTCCGTGCATTGCAAAAGACAATAAGAAACTGAAATCGAATTCTTCCGAGAAGCTTATGCCCTTCCGAGTGCCTCTAATCTCAGCAAGTACATCCGAATATACAAAGATTTTGACATCGGCTTCAACATAGCGATTGTGCTAAAAATACTACAGAGAGCATAAGAAAGCTTAAGCCGCGATAGCTGTTCTTTGCGATATTCTTTGCTAAAAACAAACTATAAGTGTTCACAAAATTTTTGTTTATTTTCTGTTGGGTTATTAATTATTAATATTGTGGCTTCCTCTCCCAAATGAATTTAGGTCTAGACCTTGTGGGATTCCGCCAGGCCGCATCCATTTCGGGGTGGAAGCAGCCAGAAATCTGTCCCAGAAGCAACACGAATGCGATCCCTAAGGCCAGCAGTAGCTCCGATGCGATCATTTCGATTATCAGAAACTGACTAAGTGCAAGTGCAATCCTATCACATATTATATATTTAATGTAATCTATGTATAATGATTACTCTAATGCAACGATGTACAAGAAGAGCAATATATATATTATTCCAAATTAGTTTCGATGCTAGCAATTTACCTCATTTTCAAGGTATTATTTTCAGGCTAGATTTCATGCACCGCACCCTTAAGCATATCATTGCTATTTGTTCTCGATGTGGGGAAATGTGGGGGCAACATCAGACGGCGGCGGCAGCTTGCGCTTTATGATTTAATAACGTTGCATGGGTGTGTGCCCCCCTTTTTTTCTTTTTTTTTTTTTGAGCAGCCCTGACAGCCCCTTCGCCCCTAACAGCTGCCCCTGTGCACATTATCAACAACAACGTTGTCATTCGCCGGGCGCTAAGATGAGATCACTGAGAACTAAAATGGTAACTAAAATACAATTATTGCAAGGTAAAGGTGTCCAGATTTATTTATAAATTTGTTTATATATTTATTTATTTATTTTATTAAACAAATCAAGTCTAGCACATAATGTTACAATTAAAAGTTAGTTTAACAATAAATTGTTGTATTTATTTTCTGTAGTAACAGGAAGCATTAAAAAACAACATAAATAAAAAAATAAATAAAATTAAAACGCAATTAAGAAAGCTATATTCAACTGTGAGATACCCTGCACTTAAAGAATTGTGGTTGAAAAATGGGCTACTTGGACATGGCTTATTCACTTTTTCTAATTATGCTGAAATGTATTAGGAACTTGAATTAAACAGTTCTGAAGGCATGTGTATGCCAAAATGTTTCTAGAAACATGTAGTGCATCATATAAAATGTTGTGCAACATTTTATGCACCACGCAACATGTTTGAATTAGTTTTTTATGCCAAAAATATGCATACTGAGTTTTAGTATTTAAGAAAATTATTTATTTTGTAAAATTTTGAAAATTTTAACGATGTAACCCCTTAATAATTTTGAAAATTGTGAAATAATATCGAATAATTTTTTTTCTACCGAAGATGGCTAGTACATCAGGCTGTTGATGCTGATCAATAATATATATGTTTTATAGGATCGGAAATGACTTATTCACTATGTTGCAAGCTTCTGGCTAAAATTATAATACCCTGCAAGGCTATAAAAAGTATTGGTTTTCTACCATAATAAATAATTAAAAAATAAATTAAATTAATTTAATTATTTTAATACTTATTTATATATATTTATTATGACATGTTGTAAAATCCAAATAACTTATAATTTTTACAATTTACGGTTATCAGTAAATTTTTCGCCGTGTATCCGAGGGGCAACGGGTTGGTGGGTAGTCATTTCCATCTTGGGCCTCGTCGAGCGCTCATATTATCTGGCTCTGGTGCATGTCATCGCTGGGAAAAGTTGTCTCCGCTCTGTCTTCCTCTGGCCCCCCCAACTTTCCAGCCCCGCCCCCTTGCCGTGTCATCTCCCGTCGTCCTTGTCGTCGTCGGGCCATATTAAATTGTGTTAAAACACTTGCGCCATGCATGTCACACGGCGCCTGCCCCTCGTCCTTGGCCGCCCCCTTTTGTGCAATGGCGCGTGTTTTGCCATGTAACTCGTTTTGTCTCCAGCTCCTGCTCCTGCTCCTGCCCCAGCTCCTGGTCCTGCTCCCTTATTTTTTTTTTGGGCTTGCCCTTTTCGGGTGAGGTAGCTTTTTTATGCCCTCTTCATTTCCGGCAAATTAAAACGCATACGGCGCCACGCGAGCAACATTTTGGTAGCAAAAAAAGGGAAAAACAGAATAACGATATAAATAAAAAATAATATAAACACTAATTTAACAGCAGGCACTCATAGTTTTTGGTATTTTTGGCACTATTTCCCCTGGAGCCTCATAATTTCTGGTTCACTTTTGCCGGTTTCCAATTTGTTTGTTTGCCAAGGGATTTGCACTCAGCGCCATCATCATCATCTCAATGGGTTGTCTTCTCCTGTTGCCCGCTGTTTGTTTTTAAAACAAATAAATATATATTTATACATTTTTGTTATTTTTTCCCCCTGCGCCCCCTGCACCACTACCTTGCCTCATAATTAAAAGCTGCACTACGAATTTTTCAATAACAGCCATAAATCAGGCATATGGAAGCCGAGGGAGTTGGCCATAAATTACTTTGCAGCCGCCACACACTCACACACACACATGGACATACAGAGGAGCAGGAGGTCCTGCCGGGGAGGAGCAGGGAGCAGGGAGCAGAGGCAGGGACAGGGGCAGAGGCTCCATCGATGACCCAGTGAAGCATGAAAGGCCCCCACTTGGCTCCTTATTAGTCATGCCTGAGATCGTTCGACGACACTCGCGGTAAATGCAATCGAAAAGTCGAGGAAACCGAATTAAAACTTTAAGCACAGGCCAGTGGATGGAAAATGTAGGGAAATTAAAGGGAAAATTGACTAGGGAAAGTCTTTACAAATTTGTCAATGTATTTCTAAAAAGCTCTTACAATAATTGTAATATCAGTTAGCAAGTAAAACCTTTTAAACAAAGTCTAGAGCCTGAGAAGTTAGTATTTGACTAATAGAAACTCTTACGTTTTTTCTATATGGTATTTATGTTGCTTGCATTAAGTAATTGATTCACTTAGCTTCAGATCAGATTGCATTATTTTCATTATGTTTTCTTGATTCCAGCGCTATTTTTAATTAAGGACCCTTTACCCTAACCCAGCACAAGTGGCTGCATGGACAGGCATATCTATAGTTAATGGCGGCTTTTATTGGCTGCATACACAGCACCAAAATATAGTAATTTTTTAAGTTTAAAAAATATTTATTAGTTAATTTAAAATATAAAACAAATATTATGGCATTTGTTTAATCTATCAGATGCACTTATATACCTGTTTTATTTATTTATTTAACTAATAGCTCCCTTTCTTTCTGTGTATATATAACAGGATATTAAAAATATATGCTGCATATGAGTTGCCCTTACTCTCCCTCTCTTCCTCCCTCTCCCTGTGTGTGTGTGTGTCTCTTGGAATGTGCACAAGTGTGAGAATGGGCGCATTGTTGCCTACTTTTTGGCATTCTCTTGACTCTTTTTGCCTGCTCACTTGTTGGCCGGGTTTTGTTTGCCTGTTTGCTTTGTTTTTCACATGGGCCACATTATTATGATGTCTCTTCTCTTTTCGCCTGAATGAAGTGCATCGCACATAAGGGAGAGCGTGTCCTAGAGATGGTCGCGTTTGCCAAGGACCAAGAGGCAAAGGACCACCACGGGTTGTTCAAGAATTCGAATTAACTACTTAGTAAATTATAGGAAATTAGGAAAACCAAAAGGTTTATTTTGATCTAAGAATGACTTTAAGAATCCTTTGCAGCCTAAAAACTCCTTTAGTGATTTATTCCAGATCTTAAACCCACCAAAAAGTTTGCATTTAGATCCTCTGTGGAACTCACTCCCACCTTATTTATTGGTAATAAACCTGTTACCTTCTGGATCGTGTCACGCTCTCAGCTCCGTGAACACACACGTTCCTCCCGGGGTGGCCCGGCAGCGTCAGCTTCGCGATTTTTCATCAAAGTCACGGCGGGCAAAAGTTGGCGAGAAGCTGCCCCTTTGTTGCCACTGACACTGACACCGGAAATGAACACATTTTCCGGTGCCATACGTGTGCGCTTCACTCTCTCTCTTCCTCTCTGTGTGTGTGTGCGTGCTGGTGTGTCTGTTTGCACACACACGTGCACACACAGATGCCGCCCACTGGGAGATTGAAAGTCGCTTAATGTATTGTTTTCCAGCTCTCGGATTTCGGCTTTCAGATTTCTGAAACCGGGTTGTGCGGCTATGGAGCAGCTTTCAGGTCGCAGCTTTCGACTTTTGGCCCTTTCGGCTTTTGGCCAACGAAAATACCGGTGCTTACGGGCCACTTGCTGATCTCCCACATATTAGCGTTACCGGCTGAAAGAGCTCGTGCCAGCGAATTTAATTTCTTGAGAGCGTTGCTGATCTGCGTGGCTGCATCTTTGCCAAATGAACGCAGAGCGTAGGATCTGAGCTGGGTATCCTTGCGAGTGAATCCCTCTGGGAGTTTGGGGTCCCGGAAACTGAGCTTTGAAGTCCTGAGGCTGGGAATTCTTGTGGCTTGGTGCAGCAGGCAGTCTTTTGGATCTTGCAGGTAAAGAAACTTAAGGGAAAATCATGCACTTGAAGAAGAAGTATGTTCTTTTTTAATTGTAATGCATTAAATATTGCTACTTTTATATATTTAATTAAACATTAAAATATTTTAAAGATCTCTAACATCGAGTTTTTAGCTTAACTTGGAATATTACTCATACGACATGTATGTTGATCATACGACCTGTGGTCACCTATTGCTCTCTGGCTTTAATTACCTAGCCTTTACTCTTTCCTCTTTTTATTCTCTCTCTCTCTTTTCACATTTCTCCCCTCTTTCTCTATTTTTTCCCTTTGTCTCCAAGCCCTGTCCTTCGTGTCTGATGGCTTCTTAATTAGCTGTTAAAACGTTTCGGCAGCTGCCAAAACAATTACACGCTTTATTTTCCACGAACGGCACGTTTCACCTTTTGGTTGCAACACGACCTGCCCCGCCGCTGGCCCCCAGCCGTGACCCCTGACCCCTGACCCCTTGACCCACTCGAATCCTCGCCAGCAAACTGGTTGGCTAGCCTGTACTCCTGTTGCTGCATCAGGGGATCTAATCCGGGGACTGAAATCGTTTTACGCTGTCGCCGCATGTGGGCATTAAGTTAAATGCCGGCGCAGACGACAGGAACAATGATGGGGCATCCCCCTCCCTTCCGATGATAATGACGATAATGGTAATGATGTTTCGGCAGGATGGTCCGCGGGGCGGAGGGAGGGCCGTGATTATGATGATAAGGTGCCTGGGGCAGGACGAGCCTGCTCCAGCTTCAGCTGTAGCTTCTCCTCTGGCTGAATTGAGAGCGGCACAATCTGCTGATTTATATTATTGTCACGTTTATGACCAGATTGGGATTGAAATTGAGACGAGCTGAGCCGCGATGCCTGCTGGAAGGATGCGTTAATAGTGGGCGAAAGTGGGCGTTTCAGTGGGTCATTGGATGGGTGGTGCAGCCTCCGATTCTGCTAACGGTGCATTGCACTTTTTACAAGCAATTAAAGGAGCGGCCCGAAAGGCTATAGAAGGAGTTATACGTATTACAAGAGAGATGGAAGGAATATATTTTAGTTATTACTTAAATATAAAATGCTGAATTGGAAGGGTGTTTTTGGGTGTAGAGAATATTATTCTGACTTAACTTATATATAAAAATTAGTGATGTTTGAAAAGTGAAACGAAAAGCTCGATATGTTATATAAAACAAAAAATTATTATATTGAAAATATAGTACATTTAAATATCGCAACTTTAAATGTACAACAAAATTTTGCATTTAACGTTAGAATATCAATAACTTTTATATAAATATGCGAAAACCTATTTAATTTTGTTTGTGTATTTTCTCCGATTACATTTGTCTATTATATCAAAAAATATATCGACTTATCGCACATATTTTTAACGCTAACATATCGAAGTTATCCCAAAATAAATGTCACTAATTTCGATTATTTTTATCCAATGTGTTAAACAGAATATTGATTTATCGAATTATATTTGATTTTATTTCCAATATTATTTATCAGTGTTAGGCATATATGTACGTTCCTAGAATATACACTTAGAAACAATATTAAAAAGAAACTACTATTCAACCTGCTAACTATTTTAGCTGTACTTTGGATTATTCAAAGTCCCCATTGCATTTAGATAATTATTCCATATTCGATAGTTTTGAACATTCGCACTTTAGACTGTGGAATAAATATTGATTTATCGAATTATATATGATTTTATGTCCGATATTTTTAATCAATGTTAAGCATATACGTTCTAAGAATATACACTTAGAAACAATATTAAATAGAAACTACTATTCAACCTGCTAACTACTTAAGCTGTAATATTAAATTAATCGGAGTTCGCATTCCATCTAGTTCTTTATTCCATATTCGATATTTTTGAATATTCACACTTTGGACTGTGGAATAGCGTGTCCCAATATCTAAAGACAGCTGTAAATAAATAATGAATGCAATTCAGCGAAAAATATATTCAATTCAATTTCGATGCGTCACTCGAGCGCCGCGTTCGTCGCTCATTAATTTATGACAGTCATTTTTAACGCTTTGCTGCCCACGCTGCCCTGCAAGTGACAGTTGATGCTGCTCCCTGCCATGCCACCACGCCCACTCGCACTCGTCCTTGCCGTCCTTGCCGCCCACCCCCGTTGCATGCATCAAATATCCAGAGCCATTTTTCAATTGAATTGAATGAATTTCTGAATTGACTGCATGAATGTGCTGCCGGAGCCATTCGGCAACGACGATGACGACTCCTGGCAAACAGGACGCGAAAAAAGACACGCGCCTACGACTAACTGGAAATGTTGTCGTTATCCTTGCACTGACCGAGAGCCTTGGCTAAGAGATTAGGGATAACACGCATAGGAATTCGGGATAACGTTTTTAAGTAATTAAATTACATTCATATTCCCTTGCTTCAACGATAAACCCCAAATATATACAATATAGTTCTAGGTATGCCATACATAGTTCCCAACCTAATTATACAAAATTCGTGCAGCCTTCTCTGGCTGGGCAGGGTATTCCCCGGTTTCAATGCCTCAAAAAATCTCAATTATTCCGACTTGTTGTAGCCGGAATGATTTGTGTTTGGCCTCTTTGTTGACGGGCGTCGAGGGCAGAGGCCACGGCGAACGGGCCATTTGGCCGGGCTTAGAGTGGCCATATTTCATGCTCCTCTGATGGGCCTTGTCAACGTGGGCCCCCCTGCTCCCTATGCTCCTTGTGCTCCTCGTCCTGCTCCTGTGCCCATGGAGCATGCAAGCAGGGGCCAGACTTTACACTTTAATTAACTGCAAATCCACTGCAAATGCATTTTCTCCTCTCCGCTGCCAGCCTAATAAAACATTTAAAATATATTTTTGTCGGCTCGTTTCTTAGCCGGAGGAGTGTGTAATTTTGCACATTTCATATGAAAAGTTGCTGGGCTCACGCAAAAAAACTTTTCCAGCCAACACATACACTTGCTGCAGTCACAGTGGTATTAAAAGGTTAATTTTTGAGCACAAAATACAAGTCTCTACAAAGAATTACAAAGACAAAGAATTACAAAAAAAAAGTCTTTATAAAGACAAAAGATTTTGTAAATGAAAAATATAGTATTTTTAATATTTAGAAAATCCTATATCAATAAATCAATAAATATTACATAATTAATAATGGATATTTAATTATTATTTTAAACACTATCGCCCATTTTAAAGCATTATTTTAACACAATTTAGTGGGATTTATTAATTCCAAAGCTTCTGTTCAAAATAACTTTTCTTTTAAGGCATTAAAAGCCTTTGGGGAATAAAAAATATAAATATACTAAATCTAATGATATTTGAAATAATTATTTAGTAACTTAAGACTGAGTATTGTTACCTTTTAACTAAATTTAACGATAAGGATATCTACAGGGAAAAGATTTGCCTTTATAGCCTTTTGGAATTAATAGTGCAATTTAGTTTACTTACGGCCTGACTTTTAGATCCGCCCGGCCTCTACCTACTGTGTATTCTCTTTTTTTTTTTTCAATTAATAATTAATAATTTGTTGTAGGTTTTCTACCAAAAAGTACCTGAAATTTAAAGTAAATCGAAAATAAATTAGTAATTAAACTAACTTCGGGAAACAGAAATTCCTATACACTTGCATTGAAAATCTATCATAACTTTGTCAAAATCGCCTTAATTTGCAATCGGAAAGCTTTCTTATGCTAGTTTTACTTGCGTTTATAAAACTGCAAACTTAATTTAAAAATTTACAAATATTCAAATTTTTGCCAATTTTTTACAATTTTACCGATGTAACCCCTTATAAAATTTTCAAAAAATGTCGAAAATTTTATTTTACTTCCAACATGGTCAGAAAGATTCCCCTGTTGATGCTGATCAAGAATATATATGATTTATAGGGTCGGAAATGAGCCCTTCACTGCATTTCACGCATCTGACTGAAAGGATATAAATATAAAGGATATAAATATAAAATCTTGATCTGCATCTCGACACACCCACCGTGCACAAGAAAAGTTTCTTTTGCCAAAGATTAACAGTACCCTAACTAACAGAGAGAGGGAGAGAGAGAGCCCAAAGAAGAGGGAGGCTAATACAGGACGAAAAGGACACTGGGGAAGATGGTGATGGGGACGTGTGCGTGTTTCTGGCGGCGCATGTTTGGCAATGCGGTAAACCAAATTATGTGCTTAGCAAGTTGCCGCTGCGACCAGAGAGAGTCCGGGGAAGCCACACCATCGCCACCCAACCAGACAGCTGCACTGTGTGTGATCCTTTGTGTGCAGGATGCAGGATGCAGCTGCATTTGCACAGCCCCATCCCCCGCCGTCCCCCCTCCGCCTTTGAGTCGCTCCTTGCACTTGGCCGATTTTCCTGGTGGTGGTGCCACTGAAACTCTTTGCACAGGTGTTTCCAGCAACTTTCTGGCAGCCGGCGCACTGCCTCAGCATGATTGCAAACTTTTCCCTCGCCCCTTTCCCCCAAAGAAACCAATTGCAATCCGAGGCTTTGCTCACCAGACACAAGCCACAAGATATGCCAATACTTGTACTTACTTACTTATTGTTTAGTTTTGAAACACGACAAATGACAACCAAACTGGGGCCTATAACTATACTCAAACGATAAATGTAACTAAAGCTGTAGTTTCTTATAGAAATAATTACCTCACGGTAATATCAAATATATCAAATTAACGAAAACATCGCATTTAAACTTTAAATCAATATTATCGAAGGTATAAAAATACTTATAAATATAATAGCCTCTTTTTCTATTTATATTGCTCTGATACATCAATCATTAAAGTTGAAATTAATTATTAATATATATTAAGTTTCCATTTTATCAAAAAGTAATTACTTAATTTGTCTCAATTATATATTAATGATATATCAAGCCGAATAAAGTTTTATCGCAATTATATGGCAATGCCTCAAAATCGATATATATCAATGTCTGCCTTAAATACCTACAAAGTATCCATGCATTGATCCTACCTTTATTGTTGTTAATATATTTTTATCTAAATTTTATAGTGAAATACCTATGTATTTAGAAAATAATTGAACTACGTAAGAGCAGAGAATTCACATAAATTGTGTGAGAATTATAAAAAGACCTAAGAAATTCTATTTTTTACAGAAAGCAGGAATATATTTCGATATGCTCTCGTTCCAAGTGAAGATATAAAGTAAAGTAGAATTCAAGCTCATTTCGGTTTACCTTCATTATAATATACATCCCGTATCTCGTAATTTTCCACAGGTTTCGCCAGAAATAAAACCACTTCGTTTGAGAGTGTCATAAGCGTGTTTACATAGCGTACAAAAGGAAATTCAAAATGCATTATCAGGCCATGAACATGAGCGTGAATCGGGATTGGGATTGGGATTGGGATTGGGATCAGGTGCGGGATCAGGATTATGTTGGTTTTGCTGCAATGAGGCCCTGGCCTCAGGCGAAGCGAAACATCTGGGAGTATAAGATCAAGTTAATATACATGATGGTGGACATGGCGATGAGCGCGGCCAGGCGGTATCATTTCTTCTTGGCATCCTTGAGGCCAGCGCCGGCGTTGAACTTGAAAAAGATGATGTCACCGTCCTCGACGGTGTAGTTGCGTCCCTGCTGGCGGTACTTACCGGCAGCCTTGGCATTTGCCTCGCTGCCCTCCGACTTGAAGTCCTCGAAGTGCATCACTTCGGCCATGATGAAGCCACGCTCGAAGTCGGTGTGAATGCGTCCGGCGGCCTGGGGAGCCTTTGTGCCCTTCTGGATGGTCCAGGCCTTCACTTCATCGGGTCCGGCGGTGAAGAAGTACTCCAGCTGCAGACCCTTGTAGCCGGTAACGATGATCTTCTCCAGCTGGCTCTTGCACTTCATCTCCGCCTCGTATTCCTTGCGCTCCAGGTCGTCCTTCTCGCTCAGCACATGCTCGAAGGCCCCGGAGAAGGGGATGAGCAGGGCTCCGGGATCGTTCTTGTCGATCCACTCCTTGATCTTCGGCAGCCACTTGTTCTTCTTCCGGATAAAGTCCTTGTCGGACAGGTTCACCAGGTAGATGACCGGCTTGGAGGTCAAGAACAGATACTTGTTCAGCGTTTCGATCTGAAAGCGAAAGAGAAAGGGAGGGCCGACATTAATTAGAGCGAGAGAGAAAGAGGTTGCCCATACTCACATCGTGGGCATTCCAGTCCTCGAAACGCAGGTGACGCTTCTGGTCGACCAGGATCTCCTTGATCTTCACCATCGAGTCGTATTCGGGCTTCAGCTTCTTGTCGCCGCCGCGGGCCACCACCTTCTCCAGCTTGTCGAGGCTCTGCATCAGCTTCTCCTCGTCCTTGAGACGCAGCTCCTCGGAGATAATCTCCAGATCGCGCACCGGGTCAACCTCGCCCTCCACATGGGTCACATCCGGGTCCTCGAAGGCGCGGCACAAGTGGAAAATAGCATCGCAGGCGCTGATGTGCGAGAGGAAGTCATTGCCCAGGCCCTGACCCTCGGCGGCTCCCTTGACCAGGCCAGCAATATCAACCACGTTCAGATAGGCGGGCACAATGCTGTGGGATTGACAGTTGTCATGTTTTAATTTCGTTTTCTCAAGATTTGGAATTTAAAGCCCAACTCACCTGGCCGGCTTGTGGAAGTCCACCAGGTAGTCGAACCGCTCATCCGGCACCGGGACGCGACGTGGGGGGCAGGGCAAGGCGAGGATGGTCAGCAAGATGGAGCATGGAAGAGATCGAGAGGAGAGACGCATGTTAGCTGGGTTTGTTGGCCAGATTGGCAGCCCGGCAGCATCGGCGGCCAATCATGGCAATTTTGTGTAATTTTGCCCCATCCGCAAAGGGGCAGCGGGCACAGGCAGCAAGCGAAACCAAAATGAAGTCGCTCACAAATAAAAAGCCCAAGAAAATGAAACCGAAGCGAACCGTGGAGGGCGGGGGCAATTTGCATATTGCGAACTGGGAACTGGATCTGATAAAATTGCTAAGGCCGCGACACGCCCTCAATGACGAAATACAGGCGCTACTAACTAGCTGGGACTAAAGTCTGAACCTAACTAAAAGTCTGTAAATTGAGCGAAAAATCGAACTAAATATAAGTATAGCTTTGTCTAAAGCACCTCTGCTGGAGTGCAGTAGGTAAACAGGGTTCTAAGGCGTTCTGATCATTAGTTAGTGGTTAAAAGTATAGAGTTAAATACTAAAATGTTTAATCATAACATTAACTATTTTCTTAATTATCTATTCTATTTGTATATTAGTCATACCTATACTATTTTTGCAGAATCCTTTTATCTAGTCATTGTATAAATGTGAAAATCGCTCTTTGAAATGAAAACTGCCTCGAGGCAATTGTTTTTTTAAAACATTATTATAAAGTAGCGTTAGCGGGATAGCTACATTTATATTTTAGATATTAAAGTCATTGTCTAAACGTTTTTGGAACCTATTAACCAAAG
The DNA here is from genome assembly GCA_035046265.1 of Drosophila bunnanda. NCBI lineage: Eukaryota > Metazoa > Arthropoda > Insecta > Diptera > Drosophilidae > Drosophila > Drosophila bunnanda. The sequence continues at coordinate 719,556 of JAWNOB010000074.1, forward strand.
GAATTGAAAGATTTCCGAGGTTTTTATACACTAAGAATATACTATCTAATAAGCCTGTGCTTGAGTTCATTAAATTTAAGATTACTGAATGCGTTTTTATCTTTGAATTTTAAAGTCACATTTTCACTTTAAATAAAGACCCTTAGGTTCAACACTAGTCCTTCTATCATAATTTCTTTTCTATAGAAAACCCTTTTAAGGCTTGAAAACTTTCCATATGCTATGCTTATTACGTTTTTTCCCCTAGTTTAAGCATTATCTTTCATCACTAAACACTTTTCACTTGTATTCCTTAAAGGTTCAATCCTCAGAGTGCTCACTGTCTGACGATTTTAGAAGGTCCAGCCAAGAGAGCAATTTGGTATTAGAAGCGGCTGCGACGACGGCAGCGGCGGCGGCTGCAGCTCCTGGAGGCCATCGCAGCGTCTGGTCGTCGTCGAATAAAATTATATTCAAGCGCTGATTACAATGATCGAGGAAATTGCTGCCGCCCGCAGCAGCAGCAGCAGTAATTGGTCGGATATATATATAAATATGTGTATATATTCCTATATATACATATGTATATACATATAGGCAGAGCAAGAGTAGGAGGACAACTATCATTGGTGGGGATACTTATTATCATTCGGCTTGATGGTGCAGAAGGGGAAGTTCTCCGCGGGAGCGGCGCTCTTGGTGAGGACGTTGAAGAAGGTGGACTTGCCCACGTTAGGAACGCCAACGATTCCGATCCGCAGATTGGTGCCAATCCTACCGATCAGCGGCTTGCGCTCCGGCTCGTCGTGCTTCTTCGGCGGCATATTCTTCACTGGTTATCTGTGGGGGGCATCGATTTTAGTGAATATTTTCATATATTTTCATTAAATTTCTTTCTATTTTCGGCAGCCGGTCGGACATAACCTAACTTTGTGGGCCGCTTTTCACAGTTTCGCCGCTGCACACTCACCTCCTGCGGGACGACGCTCTCCTGGGCAGCTGCAAGTAAGCTCGCAATTAGTAAAGTACCCGACGCACTGGCTAATCCCTTTACTTACCAATATTTACAATTATTTCGCCAACTCTGTTTATCGGCTGGCCTGACGGCGTGGAAAGAAAGAGCGAGAGAGAGAACGCAAAACAGCTGGCGCAGTGTTGCACGCGAGCCAGCGCCCCCGGGCGGCGGTCGGGGGAAGCTGCTTCCAGGCGTTTAGGTTCTTGCCAAAGGCGTTAGGAGGCGCTAGCGGGTTAAGCGCGCAATTTAAATATCTTAAATTTAAATTTTATTTGATGAAAAATGAAAGAAAGACAAAAAAGTGAGTCTTGGGGATGGATTTTTAAACCTTTAAATTGAGTTTTCACAATTTGGGCTATTTCTAAAAGAAGAATTTTATGAAATCTAACATTTAAAACCAAGATAACTTGTATTGTTCAAAGAATTTTATCACATTTTCCCTTATTTTGTATATTTATATATTAATATATACTTTTATTTTCTGTTTAGTTGAAGAACGAGAAACAAGAAACAAGCCCAAATAATCCGTGCTTATTGGCCATTAAGGCTTTCTCCCGCCACAAATCCGCTAACAATTTGATGGTTTAATTACCAGAGATTGCTCCCTCTAGAGCTGCATTAACCCATGCTGGCCCCAAAGGCTATCGTTATACACATATAAGTGAGTTACTCTCAAGGTCGACGGGCCGCGGCACGTCCACGCAATTTGGCGGTTTAGTGAAAAGCCCGCAATAATCAATAATTTCGCATAATTAGCGAGTCGGGGCCAGGAGGATCCGTCCGATGATCCAGCCGCGCAGCTTTATGGCCCGCTGAAACGCAAGCCGTTTGGTGGCGAAGGGCGGGGCACACAGCCTGCATCCCCGGGATCAGGTTTGTTGATCTTTCGCGATCCCGCTGATTGTCGATCGAATTGATTGATTCGGGCGCAAGGCAAGGCCTGGCGTTTATGGCCCTAATTAAAAGATCCGTTATGCGTGATCGGGCCAATACACACATGTGCAGATGTGCGTGCTAGAAAACCTACTTTGGTATAATTTCACGCTGTCTGCGGTCGTCGGTCGTCGGTCATCGGTTCTTGGGCCGTTTAAAAATCCATTTGCAACTGACCCTGGACAACTGGGCACTGTCGCTGGAGCATGTAATGGCCACGTAACGTGCCGGGTTTGTTCAGCCACAACCGCAGAAAGGAAATATATTTAAAAAGGAAAACGCTTCACTGATAGCCTGGCTCCTTGAATCCTTGTGGTTTGCCTGCCTGCTGACGATGGCAAGTCCTTCCAGCAGCGGCTGTGGTTTTAGACACACACACACACACACACACACAAGGTTTCTCACAAGGACGAATTGTATAGACTTACATTATTATTTATAAACATTTTTGTGACAGTCAAGACAGTCATCAAAATGCTACAAATAATTTTGTATATATAAAGGAATTTCTATTCTGCTATTTTCGGCATAATTTTTATATCCCTGCAGGGTATTATAATTTCAGTCAGAATCAAATATATTCTTGATCAGCATCAACAGCCGTCGAACATCTACATATGTCCGACAAAATTGTAATTTTTTCAAAAATTTCAATATTTTATAAGTGGTTACATCGTTAAAATTGTCAAAAATTGCCAAAAAAAAAAATATTAAATTTTTACATTTTTAAGTTAAGTATGCTGATTTATTAATCTAATAAAAACTAACATAGGACAGCTTTCCGAATCGAAATGAATGCTTTTTTGGCTCATTTATGAGCTTTTTAAAATTCGATTTGTCATATAAAAATATTGATAAAAATCACATCAAATATAATATAATAATAATAATAATAATAATAATAATAATTTCAGTCAGAAGCGTGAATTGCAGTGAAGGAGTCATGTATAATTTGGAAATTAAAAAAAAATAAAGTTTGGTCGGACAAAACTAGATCGATTCGGCTGTTGATGCTGATCATGAAAATATATGATTTATAGGGTCGTTAAAATTAGTAAAAATAAATAAAATTTTTACTTTTGTAAATTAAGTATGCCGATTTATTAATCTAATAAAAACTAACATAGGACAGCTTTCCGAATTGAAATTAATGCTTTTTTTGGCTATGACAATGTGTCGGTTTATTTATTTTTTGCCTGAATTTTCGAACAATTTGGCGGCTTCTTCTATTTCAGGTAACAGGCGAAAAGCATGCAGTAGATCGACGATGATTGGAATGTGAGTGGATCGTAAATTGATCGTTAATATAAGCACTTATACTCTATTTCAGCAATAAGCTCTGTCGGGAGCTTATTTCATGAATTTATACTGCTCAAATAAAGTGAGGATGATGTTGCTGCTCACAAGAACAATATTTGTACAACAACATTAACTTAGAACCTCGATTTCACGAAATTTCCTAATAAATTAGCCGCTGCTCCGATTTCAGATAATAGGCGAAAAGTATGCAGTAGATCGACGATTGGATTGTGAGTGTATTGTAAATTAGGATCCACTCACAATCCACATACGATCCACACACGATACACTTGCGATCCACATACGATCCACTTACGATCCACTTACGATCCACTTACGATCCACTCACGATCCACTTACGATCCACTTACGATCCACTTACGATCCACTTACGATCCACTTACGATCCACTTACGATCCACTTACGATCCATATACGATTCACATACGGTCCACTTACAATCCACTAATCGTCGATCTACTGCATGCTGTTCGCCTGGTGTCTGAAATGGGAGCAGTGGCGAATTTGTTAGGAAATTTCGTGAAATCGGGTTCCTAGATTGATGTTGTTGTATATTTATTTATATATATTTTTAATCAGCATTAATAGGCGAATCTTTCTAGCCATGCCTGAACGAAAAATATGACTTTTTCAATTTTTGAAAAATTTTTAAGGGGTTTCATCGTAAAATTTCCAAAAATCTAAAAAAATTTTTTTTCTTCAAAATATTATCTTTGTGGTATGCAGATTTGTTGACCTCCAAAAAACTAACACAGGACTTGTTTCAGAATTGAAATTAATGCATTTTTGACTTAGTTATGCGTTTTTTAAGCTGTGGTTGTCCCAAAAAAAATCATACAAAAAATCTACTAATACATCTATTTCAAGTATCTTCCAGAGGAAAATGCCATTTTAAACAGTGAAGGAGTCATTTCCGACCCTATAAATCATATATATTCTTGATCAGCATTAACAGGCGAATCTTTCTAGCCATGCCTGAACGAAAAATATGACTTTTTCAATTTTTGAAAGTTTTTTAAGGGGTTTCATCGTAAAATTTCCAAAAATCTAAAAAAAATTTTTTTCCTCAAAATATTATCTTTGTGGTATGCAGATTTGTTGACCTCCAAAAAACTAACACAGGACTTGTTTCAGAATTGAAATTAATGCATTTTTGACTTAGTTATGCGTTTTTTAAGCTGTGGTTGTCCCAAAAAAACATCATACAAAAAATCTACTAATACATCTATTTCAGGTATCTTCCAGAGATTCCATGCCTGAACGAAAAATATGACTTTTTAAATTTTTGAAAATTTTTTAAGGGGTTTCATCGTAAAATTTCCAAAAATCTAAAAAAAATTTTTTTCCTCAAAATATTATCTTTGTGGTATGCAGATTTGTTGACCTCCAAAAAACTAACACAGGACTTGTTTCAGAATTGAAATTAATGCATTTTTGACTTAGTTATGCGTTTTTTAAGCTGTGGTTGTCCCAAAAAAACATCATACAAAAAATCTACTAATACATCTATTTCAGGTATCTTCCAGAGGAAAATACCATTTTAAACAGTGAAGGAGTCATTTCCGACCCTATAAATCATATATATTCTTGATCAGCATTAACAGGCGAATCTTTCTAGCCATGCCTGAACGAAAAATATGACTTTTTCAATTTTTGAAAATTTTTTAAGGGGTTTCATCGTAAAATTTCCAAAAATCTAAAAAAATTTTTTTTCCTCAAATATTATCTTTGTGGTATGCAGATTTGTTGACCTCCAAAAAACTAACACAGGACTTGTTTCAGAATTGAAATTAATGCATTTTTGACTTAGTTATGCGTTTTTTAAGCTGTGGTTGTCCCAAAAAAACATCATACATAAAATCTACTAATACATCTATTTCAGGTATCTTCCAGAGGAAAATACCATTTTAAACAGTGAAGGAGTCATTTCCGACCCTATAAATCATATATATTCTTGATCAGCATTAACAGGCGAATCTTTCTAGCCATGCCTGAACGAAAAATATGACTTTTTCAATTTTTGACAATTTTTTAAGGGGTTTCATCGTAAAATTTCCAAAAATCTAAAAAAAATTTTTCCCTCAAAATATTATCTTTGTGGTATGCAGATTTGTTGACCTCCAAAAAACTAACACAGGACTTGTTTCAGAATTGAACTTAATGCATTTTTGACTTAGTTATGCGTTTTTTAAGCTGTGGTTGTCCCAAAAAAACATCATACAAAAAATCTACTAATACATCTATTTCAGGTATCTTCCAGAGATTCCATGCCTGAACGAAAAATATGACTTTTTCAATTTTTGAAAATTTTTTAAGGGGTTTCATCGTAAAATTTCCAAAAATCTAAAAAAAATTTTTTTTCCTCAAAATATTATCTTTGTGGTATGCAGATTTGTTGACCTCCAAAAAACTAACACAGGACTTGTTTCAGAATTGAAATTAATGCATTTTTGACTTAGTTATGCGTTTTTTAAGCTGTGGTTGTCCCAAAAAAAATCATACAAAAAATCTACTAATACATCTATTTCAAGTATCTTCCAGAGGAAAATGCCATTTTAAACAGTGAAGGAGTCATTTCCGACCCTATAAATCATATATATTCTTGATCAGCATTAACAGGCGAATCTTTCTAGCCATGCCTGAACGAAAAATATGACTTTTTCAATTTTTGAAAGTTTTTTAAGGGGTTTCATCGTAAAATTTCCAAAAATCTAAAAAAAATTTTTTTCCTCAAAATATTATCTTTGTGGTATGCAGATTTGTTGACCTCCAAAAAACTAACACAGGACTTGTTTCAGAATTGAAATTAATGCATTTTTGACTTAGTTATGCGTTTTTTAAGCTGTGGTTGTCCCAAAAAAACATCATACAAAAAATCTACTAATACATCTATTTCAGGTATCTTCCAGAGATTCCATGCCTGAACGAAAAATATGACTTTTTAAATTTTTGAAAATTTTTTAAGGGGTTTCATCGTAAAATTTCCAAAAATCTAAAAAAAATTTTTTTCCTCAAAATATTATCTTTGTGGTATGCAGATTTGTTGACCTCCAAAAAACTAACACAGGACTTGTTTCAGAATTGAAATTAATGCATTTTTGACTTAGTTATGCGTTTTTTAAGCTGTGGTTGTCCCAAAAAAACATCATACAAAAAATCTACTAATACATCTATTTCAGGTATCTTCCAGAGGAAAATACCATTTTAAACAGTGAAGGAGTCATTTCCGACCCTATAAATCATATATATTCTTGATCAGCATTAACAGGCGAATCTTTCTAGCCATGCCTGAACGAAAAATATGACTTTTTCAATTTTTGAAAATTTTTTAAGGGGTTTCATCGTAAAATTTCCAAAAATCTAAAAAAATTTTTTTTCCTCAAATATTATCTTTGTGGTATGCAGATTTGTTGACCTCCAAAAAACTAACACAGGACTTGTTTCAGAATTGAAATTAATGCATTTTTGACTTAGTTATGCGTTTTTTAAGCTGTGGTTGTCCCAAAAAAACATCATACATAAAATCTACTAATACATCTATTTCAGGTATCTTCCAGAGGAAAATACCATTTTAAACAGTGAAGGAGTCATTTCCGACCCTATAAATCATATATATTCTTGATCAGCATTAACAGGCGAATCTTTCTAGCCATGCCTGAACGAAAAATATGACTTTTTCAATTTTTGACAATTTTTTAAGGGGTTTCATCGTAAAATTTCCAAAAATCTAAAAAAAATTGTTATCCTCAAAATATTATCTTTGTGGTATGCAGATTTGTTGACCTCCAAAAAACTAACACAGGACTTGTTTCAGAATTGAAATTAATGCATTTTTGACTTAGTTATGCGTTTTTTAAGCTGTGGTTGTCCCAAAAAAACATCATACATAAAATCTACTAATACATCTATTTCAGGTATCTTCCAGAGGAAAATACCATTTTAAACAGTGAAGGAGTCATTTCCGACCCTATAAATCATATATATTCTTGATCAGCATTAACAGGCGAATCTTTCTAGCCATGCCTGAATGAAAAATATGACTTTTTCAATTTTTGAAAATTTTTTAAGGGGTTTCATCGTAAAATTTCCAAAAATCTAAAAAAATTTTTTTTCTTCAAAATATTATCTTTGTGGTATGCAGATTTGTTGACCTCCAAAAAACTAACACAGGACTTGTTTCAGAATTGAAATTAATGCATTTTTGACTTAGTTATGCGTTTTTTAAGCTGTGGTTGTCCCAAAAAAACATCATACATAAAATCTACTAATACATCTATTTCAGGTATCTTCCAGAGGAAAATACCATTTTAAACAGTGAAGGAGTCATTTCCGACCCTATAAATCATATATATTCTTGATCAGCATTAACAGGCGAATCTTTCTAGCCATGCCTGAACAAAAAATATGACTTTTTCAATTTTTGAAAATTTTTTAAGGGGTTTCATCGTAAAATTTCCAAAAATCTAAAAAAAATTTTTATCCTCAAAATATTATCTTTGTGGTATGCAGATTTGTTGACCTCCAAAAAACTAACACAGGACTTGTTTCAGAATTGAAATTAATGCATTTTTGACTTAGTTATGCGTTTTTTAAGCTGTGGTTGTCCCAAAAAAACATCATACAAAAAATCTACTAATACATCTATTTCAGGTATCTTCCAGAGATTCCATGCCTGAACGAAAAATATGACTTTTTCAATTTTTGAAAATTTTTTAAGGGGTTTCATCGTAAAATTTCCAAAAATCTAAAAAAAATTTGTTTTCCTCAAAATATTATCTTTGTGGTATGCAGATTTGTTGACCTCCAAAAAACTAACACAGGACTTGTTTCAGAATTGAAATTAATGCATTTTTGACTTAGTTATGCGTTTTTTAAGCTGTGGTTGTCCCAAAAAAACATCATACAAAAAATCTACTAATACATCTATTTCAGGTATCTTCCAGAGATTCCATGCCTGAACGAAAAATATGACTTTTTCAATTTTTGAAAATTTTTTAAGGGGTTTCATCGTAAAATTTCCAAAAATCTAAAAAAATTTTTTTTCTTCAAAATATTATCTTTGTGGTATGCAGATTTGTTGACCTCCAAAAAACTAACACAGGACTTGTTTCAGAATTGAAATTAATGCATTTTTGACTTAGTTATGCGTTTTTTAAGCTGTGGTTGTCCCAAAAAAAATCATACAAAAAATCTACTAATACATCTATTTCAAGTATCTTCCAGAGGAAAATGCCATTTTAAACAGTGAAGGAGTCATTTCCGACCCTATAAATCATATATATTCTTGATCAGCATTAACAGGCGAATCTTTCTAGCCATGCCTGAACGAAAAATATGACTTTTTCAATTTTTGAAAGTTTTTTAAGGGGTTTCATCGTAAAATTTCCAAAAATCTAAAAAAAATTTTTTTCCTCAAAATATTATCTTTGTGGTATGCAGATTTGTTGACCTCCAAAAAACTAACACAGGACTTGTTTCAGAATTGAAATTAATGCATTTTTGACTTAGTTATGCGTTTTTTAAGCTGTGGTTGTCCCAAAAAAACATCATACAAAAAATCTACTAATACATCTATTTCAGGTATCTTCCAGAGATTCCATGCCTGAACGAAAAATATGACTTTTTCAATTTTTGAAAATTTTTTAAGGGGTTTCATCGTAAAATTTCCAAAAATCTAAAAAAAATTTGTTTTCCTCAAAATATTATCTTTGTGGTATGCAGATTTGTTGACCTCCAAAAAACTAACACAGGACTTGTTTCAGAATTGAAATTAATGCATTTTTGACTTAGTTATGCGTTTTTTAAGCTGTGGTTGTCCCAAAAAAACATCATACAACAAATCTACTAATACATCTATTTCAGGTATCTTCCAGAGATTCCATGCCTGAACGAAAAATATGACTTTTTCAATTTTTGAAAATTTTTTAAGGGGTTTCATCGTAAAATTTCCAAAAATCTAAAAAAAATTTGTTTTCCTCAAAATATTATCTTTGTGGTATGCAGATTTGTTGACCTCCAAAAAACTAACACAGGACTTGTTTCAGAATTGAAATTAATGCATTTTTGACTTAGTTATGCGTTTTTTAAGCTGTGGTTGTCCCAAAAAAACATCATACATAAAATCTACTAATACATCTATTTCAGGTATCTTCCAGAGGAAAATACCATTTTAAACAGTGAAGGAGTCATTTCCGACCCTATAAATCATATATATTCTTGATCAGCATTAACAGGCGAATCTTTCTAGCCATGCCTGAACGAAAAATATGACTTTTTCAATTTTTGACAATTTTTTAAGGGGTTTCATCGTAAAATTTCCAAAAATCTAAAAAAAATTTTTCCCTCAAAATATTATCTTTGTGGTATGCAGATTTGTTGACCTCCAAAAAACTAACACAGGACTTGTTTCAGAATTGAACTTAATGCATTTTTGACTTAGTTATGCGTTTTTTAAGCTGTGGTTGTCCCAAAAAAACATCATACAAAAAATCTACTAATACATCTATTTCAGGTATCTTCCAGAGATTCCATGCCTGAACGAAAAATATGACTTTTTCAATTTTTGAAAATTTTTTAAGGGGTTTCATCGTAAAATTTCCAAAAATCTAAAAAAAATTTTTTTTCCTCAAAATATTATCTTTGTGGTATGCAGATTTGTTGACCTCCAAAAAACTAACACAGGACTTGTTTCAGAATTGAAATTAATGCATTTTTGACTTAGTTATGCGTTTTTTAAGCTGTGGTTGTCCCAAAAAAACATCATACATAAAATCTACTAATACATCTATTTCAGGTATCTTCCAGAGGAAAATACCATTTTAAACAGTGAAGGAGTCATTTCCGACCCTATAAATCATATATATTCTTGATCAGCATTAACAGGCGAATCTTTCTAGCCATGCCTGAACGAAAAATATGACTTTTTAAATTTTTGAAAATTTTTTAAGGGGTTTCATCGTAAAATTTCCAAAAATCTAAAAAAAATTTTTATCCTCAAAATATTATCTTTGTGGTATGCAGATTTGTTGACCTCCAAAAAACTAACACAGGACTTGTTTCAGAATTGAAATTAATGCATTTTTGACTTAGTTATGCGTTTTTTAAGCTGTGGTTGTCCCAAAAAAACATCATACAAAAAATCTACTAATACATCTATTTCAGGTATCTTCCAGAGGAAAATACCATTTTAAACAGTGAAGGAGTCATTTCCGACCCTATAAATCATATATATTCTTGATCAGCATTAACAGGCGAATCTTTCTAGCCATGCCTGAACGAAAAATATGACTTTTTCAATTTTTGAAAAATTTTTAAGGGGTTTAATCGTAAAATTTCCAAAAATCTAAAAAAAATTGTTTTCCTCAAAATATTATCTTTGTGGTATGCAGATTTGTTGACCTCCAAAAAACTAACACAGGACTTGTTTCAGAATTGAAATTAATGCATTTTTGACTTAGTTATGCGTTTTTTAAGCTGTGGTTGTCCCAAAAAAACATCATACAAAAAATCTACTAATACATCTATTTCAGGTATCTTCCAGAGATTCCATGCCTGAACGAAAAATATGACTTTTTCAATTTTTGAAAATTTTTTAAGGGGTTTCATCGTAAAATTTCCAAAAATCTAAAAAAAATTTGTTTTCCTCAAAATATTATCTTTGTGGTATGCAGATTTGTTGACCTCCAAAAAACTAACACAGGACTTGTTTCAGAATTGAAATTAATGCATTTTTGACTTAGTTATGCGTTTTTTAAGCTGTGGTTGTCCCAAAAAAACATCATACAAAAAATCTACTAATACATCTATTTCAGGTATCTTCCAGAGATTCCATGCCTGAACGAAAAATATGACTTTTTCAATTTTTGAAAATTTTTTAAGGGGTTTCATCGTAAAATTTCCAAAAATCTAAAAAAAATTTGTTTTCCTCAAAATATTATCTTTGTGGTATGCAGATTTGTTGACCTCCAAAAAACTAACACAGGACTTGTTTCAGAATTGAAATTAATGCATTTTTGACTTAGTTATGCGTTTTTTAAGCTGTGGTTGTCCCAAAAAAACATCATACATAAAATCTACTAATACATCTATTTCAGGTATCTTCCAGAGGAAAATACCATTTTAAACAGTGAAGGAGTCATTTCCGACCCTATAAATCATATATATTCTTGATCAGCATTAACAGGCGAATCTTTCTAGCCATGCCTGAACGAAAAATATGACTTTTTCAATTTTTGAAAAATTTTTAAGGGGTTTAATCGTAAAATTTCCAAAAATCTAAAAAAAATTGTTTTCCTCAAAATATTATCTTTGTGGTATGCAGATTTGTTGACCTCCAAAAAACTAACACAGGACTTGTTTCAGAATTGAAATGAATGCATTTTTGACTTAGTTATGCGTTTTTTAAGCTGTGGTTGTCCCAAAAAAACATCATACAAAAAGTCTACTAATACATCTATTTCAGGTATCTTCCAGAGATTCCATGCCTGAACGAAAAATATGACTTTTTCAATTTTTGAAAATTTTTTAAGGGGTTTCATCGTAAAATTTCCAAAAATCTAAAAAAAATTTTTTTTCCTCAAAATATTATCTTTGTGGTATGCAGATTTGTTGACCTCCAAAAAACTAACACAGGACTTGTTTCAGAATTGAAATTAATGCATTTTTGACTTAGTTATGCGTTTTTTAAGCTGTGGTTGTCCCAAAAAAAAATCATACATAAAATCTACTAATACATCTATTTCAGGTATCTTCCAGAGGAAAATACCATTTTAAACAGTGAAGGAGTCATTTCCGACCCTATAAATCATATATATTCTTGATCAGCATTAACAGGCGAATCTTTCTAGCCATGCCTGAACGAAAAATATGACTTTTTCAATTTTTGAAAGTTTTTTAAGGGGTTTCATCGTAAAATTTCCAAAAATCTAAAAAAAATTTTTTTCCTCAAAATATTATCTTTGTGGTATGCAGATTTGTTGACCTCCAAAAAACTAACACAGGACTTGTTTCAGAATTGAAATTAATGCATTTTTGACTTAGTTATGCGTTTTTTAAGCTGTGGTTGTCCCAAAAAAACATCATACAAAAAATCTACTAATACATCTATTTCAGGTATCTTCCAGAGGAAAATACCATTTTAAACAGTGAAGGAGTCATTTCCGACCCTATAAATCATATATATTCTTGATCAGCATTAACAGGCGAATCTTTCTAGCCATGCCTGAACGAAAAATATGACTTTTTCAATTTTTGAAAAATTTTTAAGGGGTTTAATCGTAAAATTTCCAAAAATCTAAAAAAAATTGTTTTCCTCAAAATATTATCTTTGTGGTATGCAGATTTGTTGACCTCCAAAAAACTAACACAGGACTTGTTTCAGAATTGAAATTAATGCATTTTTGACTTAGTTATGCGTTTTTTAAGCTGTGGTTGTCCCAAAAAAACATCATACAAAAAGTCTACTAATACATCTATTTCAGGTATCTTCCAGAGATTCCATGCCTAAACGAAAAATATGACTTTTTCAATTTTTGAAAATTTTTTAAGGGGTTTCATCGTAAAATTTCCAAAAATCTAAAAAAAATTTTTTTTCCTCAAAATATTATCTTTGTGGTATGCAGATTTGTTGACCTCCAAAAAACTAACACAGGACTTGTTTCAGAATTGAAATTAATGCATTTTTGACTTAGTTATGCGTTTTTTAAGCTGTGGTTGTCCCAAAAAAAAATCATACATAAAATCTACTAATACATCTATTTCAGGTATCTTCCAGAGGAAAATACCATTTTAAACAGTGAAGGAGTCATTTCCGACCCTATAAATCATATATATTCTTGATCAGCATTAACAGGCGAATCTTTCTAGCCATGCCTGAACGAAAAATATGACTTTTTCAATTTTTGAAAATTTTTTAAGGGGTTTCATCGTAAAATTTCCAAAAATCTAAAAAAATTTTTTTTCCTCAAAATATTATCTTTGTGGTATGCAGATTTGTTGACCTCCAAAAAACTAACACAGGACTTGTTTCAGAATTGAAATTAATGCATTTTTGACTTAGTTATGCGTTTTTTAAGCTGTGGTTGTCCCAAAAAAACATCATACAAAAAATCTACTAATACATCTATTTCAGGTATCTTCCAGAGGAAAATACCATTTTAAACAGTGAAGGAGTCATTTCCGACCCTATAAATCATATATATTCTTGATCAGCATTAACAGGCGAATCTTTCTAGCCATGCCTGAACGAAAAATATGACTTTTTCAATTTTTGAAAGTTTTTTAAGGGGTTTCATCGTAAAATTTCCAAAAATCTAAAAAAAATTTTTTTCCTCAAAATATTATCTTTGTGGTATGCAGATTTGTTGACCTCCAAAAAACTAACACAGGACTTGTTTCAGAATTGAAATTAATGCATTTTTGACTTAGTTATGCGTTTTTTAAGCTGTGGTTGTCCCAAAAAAACATCATACAAAAAATCTACTAATACATCTATTTCAGGTATCTTCCAGAGGAAAATACCATTTTAAACAGTGAAGGAGTCATTTCCGACCCTATAAATCATATATATTCTTGATCAGCATTAACAGGCGAATCTTTCTAGCCATGCCTGAACGAAAAATATGACTTTTTCAATTTTTGAAAAATTTTTAAGGGGTTTAATCGTAAAATTTCCAAAAATCTAAAAAAAATTGTTTTCCTCAAAATATTATCTTTGTGGTATGCAGATTTGTTGACCTCCAAAAAACTAACACAGGACTTGTTTCAGAATTGAAATTAATGCATTTTTGACTTAGTTATGCGTTTTTTAAGCTGTGGTTGTCCCAAAAAAACATCATACAAAAAGTCTACTAATACATCTATTTCAGGTATCTTCCAGAGATTCCATGCCTAAACGAAAAATATGACTTTTTCAATTTTTGAAAATTTTTTAAGGGGTTTCATCGTAAAATTTCCAAAAATCTAAAAAAAATTTTTTTTCCTCAAAATATTATCTTTGTGGTATGCAGATTTGTTGACCTCCAAAAAACTAACACAGGACTTGTTTCAGAATTGAAATTAATGCATTTTTGACTTAGTTATGCGTTTTTTAAGCTGTGGTTGTCCCAAAAAAAAATCATACATAAAATCTACTAATACATCTATTTCAGGTATCTTCCAGAGGAAAATACCATTTTAAACAGTGAAGGAGTCATTTCCGACCCTATAAATCATATATATTCTTGATCAGCATTAACAGGCGAATCTTTCTAGCCATGCCTGAACGAAAAATATGACTTTTTCAATTTTTGAAAATTTTTTAAGGGGTTTCATCGTAAAATTTCCAAAAATCTAAAAAAATTTTTTTTCCTCAAAATATTATCTTTGTGGTATGCAGATTTGTTGACCTCCAAAAAACTAACACAGGACTTGTTTCAGAATTGAAATTAATGCATTTTTGACTTAGTTATGCGTTTTTTAAGCTGTGGTTGTCCCAAAAAAACATCATACAAAAAAACTACTAATACATCCATTTCAGGTATCTTCCAGAGGAAAATACCATTTTAAACAGTGAAGGAGTCATTTCCGACCCTATAAATCATATATATTCTTGATCAGCATTAACAGGCGAATCTTTCTAGCCATGCCTGAACGAAAAATATGACTTTTTCAATTTTTGAAAATTTTTTAAGGGGTTTCATCGTAAAATTTCCAAAAATCTAAAAAAAATTTTTTTCCTCAAAATATTATCTTTGTGGTATGCAGATTTGTTGACCTCCAAAAAACTAACACAGGACTTGTTTCAGAATTGAAATTAATGCATTTTTGACTTAGTTATGCGTTTTTTAAGCTGTGGTTGTCCCAAAAAAACATCATACAAAAAATCTACTAATACATCTATTTCAGGTATCTTCCAGAGATTCCATGCCTGAACGAAAAATATGACTTTTTCAATTTTTGAAAATTTTTTAAGGGGTTTCATCGTAAAATTTCCAAAAATCTAAAAAAAATTTTTCCCTCAAAATATTATCTTTGTGGTATGCAGATTTGTTGACCTCCAAAAAACTAACACAGGACTTGTTTCAGAATTGAACTTAATGCATTTTTGACTTAGTTATGCGTTTTTTAAGCTGTGGTTGTCCCAAAAAAACATCATACAAAAAATCTACTAATACATCTATTTCAGGTATCTTCCAGAGATTCCATGCCTGAACGAAAAATATGACTTTTTCAATTTTTGAAAATTTTTTAAGGGGTTTCATCGTAAAATTTCCAAAAATCTAAAAAAAATTTTTTTTCCTCAAAATATTATCTTTGTGGTATGCAGATTTGTTGACCTCCAAAAAACTAACACAGGACTTGTTTCAGAATTGAAATTAATGCATTTTTGACTTAGTTATGCGTTTTTTAAGCTGTGGTTGTCCCAAAAAAACATCATACATAAAATCTACTAATACATCTATTTCAGGTATCTTCCAGAGGAAAATACCATTTTAAACAGTGAAGGAGTCATTTCCGACCCTATAAATCATATATATTCTTGATCAGCATTAACAGGCGAATCTTTCTAGCCATGCCTGAACGAAAAATATGACTTTTTAAATTTTTGAAAATTTTTTAAGGGGTTTCATCGTAAAATTTCCAAAAATCTAAAAAAAATTTTTATCCTCAAAATATTATCTTTGTGGTATGCAGATTTGTTGACCTCCAAAAAACTAACACAGGACTTGTTTCAGAATTGAAATTAATGCATTTTTGACTTAGTTATGCGTTTTTTAAGCTGTGGTTGTCCCAAAAAAACATCATACAAAAAATC
This sequence comes from Drosophila bunnanda, assembly GCA_035046265.1. Lineage (NCBI taxonomy): Eukaryota > Metazoa > Arthropoda > Insecta > Diptera > Drosophilidae > Drosophila > Drosophila bunnanda. Next base: position 735,596 of record JAWNOB010000074.1, read on the forward strand.
TACTAATACATCTATTTCAGGTATCTTCCAGAGGAAAATACCATTTTAAACAGTGAAGGAGTCATTTCCGACCCTATAAATCATATATATTCTTGATCAGCATTAACAGGCGAATCTTTCTAGCCATGCCTGAACGAAAAATATGACTTTTTCAATTTTTGAAAAATTTTTAAGGGGTTTAATCGTAAAATTTCCAAAAATCTAAAAAAAATTGTTTTCCTCAAAATATTATCTTTGTGGTATGCAGATTTGTTGACCTCCAAAAAACTAACACAGGACTTGTTTCAGAATTGAAATTAATGCATTTTTGACTTAGTTATGCGTTTTTTAAGCTGTGGTTGTCCCAAAAAAACATCATACAAAAAGTCTACTAATACATCTATTTCAGGTATCTTCCAGAGATTCCATGCCTAAACGAAAAATATGACTTTTTCAATTTTTGAAAATTTTTTAAGGGGTTTCATCGTAAAATTTCCAAAAATCTAAAAAAAATTTTTTTTCCTCAAAATATTATCTTTGTGGTATGCAGATTTGTTGACCTCCAAAAAACTAACACAGGACTTGTTTCAGAATAGAAATTAATGCATTTTTGACTTAGTTATGCGTTTTTTAAGCTGTGGTTGTCCCAAAAAAAAATCATACATAAAATCTACTAATACATCTATTTCAGGTATCTTCCAGAGGAAAATACCATTTTAAACAGTGAAGGAGTCATTTCCGACCCTATAAATCATATATATTCTTGATCAGCATTAACAGGCGAATCTTTCTAGCCATGCCTGAACGAAAAATATGACTTTTTCAATTTTTGAAAATTTTTTAAGGGGTTTCATCGTAAAATTTCCAAAAATCTAAAAAAATTTTTTTTCCTCAAAATATTATCTTTGTGGTATGCAGATTTGTTGACCTCCAAAAAACTAACACAGGACTTGTTTCAGAATTGAAATTAATGCATTTTTGACTTAGTTATGCGTTTTTTAAGCTGTGGTTGTCCCAAAAAAACATCATACAAAAAAACTACTAATACATCCATTTCAGGTATCTTCCAGAGGAAAATACCATTTTAAACAGTGAAGGAGTCATTTCCGACCCTATAAATCATATATATTCTTGATCAGCATTAACAGGCGAATCTTTCTAGCCATGCCTGAACGAAAAATATGACTTTTTCAATTTTTGAAAATTTTTTAAGGGGTTTCATCGTAAAATTTCCAAAAATCTAAAAAAAATTTTTTTCCTCAAAATATTATCTTTGTGGTATGCAGATTTGTTGACCTCCAAAAAACTAACACAGGACTTGTTTCAGAATTGAAATTAATGCATTTTTGACTTAGTTATGCGTTTTTTAAGCTGTGGTTGTCCCAAAAAAACATCATACATAAAATCTACTAATACATCTATTTCAGGTATCTTCCAGAGGAAAATACCAATTTAAACAGTGAAGGAGTCATTTCCGACCCTATAAATCATATATATTCTTGATCAGCATTAACAGGCGAATCTTTCTAGCCATGCCTGAACGAAAAATATGACTTTTTCAATTTTTGAAAATTTTTTAAGGGGTTTCATCGTAAAATTTCCAAAAATCTAAAAAAATTTTTTTTCCTCAAAATATTATCTTTGTGGTATGCAGATTTGTTGACCTCCAAAAAACTAACACAGGACTTGTTTCAGAATTGAAATTAATGCATTTTTGACTTAGTTATGCGTTTTTTAAGCTGTGGTTGTCCCAAAAAAACATCATACATAAAATCTACTAATACATCTATTTCAGGTATCTTCCAGAGGAAAATACCATTTTAAACAGTGAAGGAGTCATTTCCGACCCTATAAATCATATATATTCTTGATCAGCATTAACAGGCGAATCTTTCTAGCCACGCCTGAACGAAAAAATATGACTTTTTCAATTTTTGAAAATTTTTTAAGGGGTTTCATCGTAAAATTTCCAAAAATCTAAAAAAATTTTTTTTCCTCAAAATATTATCTTTGTGGTATGCAGATTTGTTGACCTCCAAAAAACTAACACAGGACTTGTTTCAGAATTGAAATTAATGCATTTTTGACTTAGTTATGCGTTTTTTAAGCTGTGGTTGTCCCAAAAAAACATCATACAAAAAAACTACTAATACATCCATTTCAGGTATCTTCCAGAGGAAAATACCATTTTAAACAGTGAAGGAGTCATTTCCGACCCTATAAATCATATATATTCTTGATCAGCATTAACAGGCGAATCTTTCTAGCCATGCCTGAACGAAAAATATGACTTTTTCAATTTTTGAAAGTTTTTTAAGGGGTTTCATCGTAAAATTTCCAAAAATCTATAAAAAATTTTTTTCCTCAAAATATTACTTTTGTGGTATGCAGATTTGTTGACCTCCAAAAAACTAACACAGGACTTGTTTCAGAATTGAAATTAATGCATTTTTGACTTAGTTATGCGTTTTTTAAGCTGTGGTTGTCCCAAAAAAAAATCATACATAAAATCTACTAATACATCTATTTCAGGTATCTTCCAGAGGAAAATACCATTTTAAACAGTGAAGGAGTCATTTCCGACCCTATAAATCATATATATTCTTGATCAGCATTAACAGGCGAATCTTTCTAGCCATGCCTGAACGAAAAATATGACTTTTTCAATTTTTGAAAATTTTTTAAGGGGTTTCATGGTAAAATTTCCAAAAATCTAAAAAAATTTTTTTTCCTCAAAATATTATCTTTGTGGTATGCAGATTTGTTGACCTCCAAAAAACTAACACAGGACTTGTTTCAGAATTGAAATTAATGCATTTTTGACTTAGTTATGCGTTTTTTAAGCTGTGGTTGTCCCAAAAAAACATCATACAAAAAAACTACTAATACATCCATTTCAGGTATCTTCCAGAGGAAAATACCATTTTAAACAGTGAAGGAGTCATTTCCGACCCTATAAATCATATATATTCTTGATCAGCATTAACAGGCGAATCTTTCTAGCCATGCCTGAACGAAAAATATGACTTTTTCAATTTTTGAAAATTTTTTAAGGGGTTTCATCGTAAAATTTCCAAAAATCTAAAAAAAATTTTTTTCCTCAAAATATTATCTTTGTGGTATGCAGATTTGTTGACCTCCAAAAAACTAACACAGGACTTGTTTCAGAATTGAAATTAATGCATTTTTGACTTAGTTATGCGTTTTTTAAGCTGTGGTTGTCCCAAAAAAACATCATACATAAAATCTACTAATACATCTATTTCAGGTATCTTCCAGAGGAAAATACCAATTTAAACAGTGAAGGAGTCATTTCCGACCCTATAAATCATATATATTCTTGATCAGCATTAACAGGCGAATCTTTCTAGCCATGCCTGAACGAAAAATATGACTTTTTCAATTTTTGAAAATTTTTTAAGGGGTTTCATCGTAAAATTTCCAAAAATCTAAAAAAACTTTTTTTTCCTCAAAATATTATCTTTGTGGTATGCAGATTTGTTGACCTCCAAAAAACTAACACAGGACTTGTTTCAGAATTGAAATTAATGCATTTTTGACTTAGTTATGCGTTTTTTAAGCTGTGGTTGTCCCAAAAAAACATCATACAAAAAAACTACTAATACATCCATTTCAGGTATCTTCCAGAGGAAAATACCATTTTAAACAGTGAAGGAGTCATTTCCGACCCTATAAATCATATATATTCTTGATCAGCATTAACAGGCGAATCTTTCTAGCCATGCCTGAACGAAAAATATGACTTTTTCAATTTTTGAAAGTTTTTTAAGGGGTTTCATCGTAAAATTTCCAAAAATCTATAAAAAATTTTTTTCCTCAAAATATTACTTTTGTGGTATGCAGATTTGTTGACCTCCAAAAAACTAACACAGGACTTGTTTCAGAATTGAAATTAATGCATTTTTGACTTAGTTATGCGTTTTTTAAGCTGTGGTTGTCCCAAAAAAAACATCATACAAAAAATCTACTAATACATCTATTTCAGGTATCTTCCAGAGGAAAATACCATTTTAAACAGTGAAGGAGTCATTTCCGACCCTATAAATCATATATATTCTTGATCAGCATTAACAGGCGAATCTTTCTAGCCATGCCTGAACGAAAAATATGACTTTTTCAATTTTTGAAAGTTTTTTAAGGGGTTTCATCGTAAAATTTCCAAAAATCTATAAAAAATTTTTTTCCTCAAAATATTACTTTTGTGGTATGCAGATTTGTTGACCTCCAAAAAACTAACACAGGACTTGTTTCAGAATTGAAATTAATGCATTTTTGACTTAGTTATGCGTTTTTTAAGCTGTGGTTGTCCCAAAAAAAAATCATACATAAAATCTACTAATACATCTATTTCAGGTATCTTCCAGAGGAAAATACCATTTTAAACAGTGAAGGAGTCATTTCCGACCCTATAAATCATATATATTCTTGATCAGCATTAACAGGCGAATCTTTCTAGCCATGCCTGAACGAAAAATATGACTTTTTCAATTTTTGAAAATTTTTTAAGGGGTTTCATCGTAAAATTTCCAAAAATCTAAAAAAATTTTTTTTCCTCAAAATATTATCTTTGTGGTATGCAGATTTGTTGACCTCCAAAAAACTAACACAGGACTTGTTTCAGAATTGAAATTAATGCATTTTTGACTTAGTTATGCGTTTTTTAAGCTGTGGTTGTCCCAAAAAAAAATCATACATAAAATCTACTAATACATCTATTTCAGGTATCTTCCAGAGGAAAATACCATTTTAAACAGTGAAGGAGTCATTTCCGACCCTATAAATCATATATATTCTTGATCAGCATTAACAGGCGAATCTTTCTAGCCATGCCTGAACGAAAAATATGACTTTTTCAATTTTTGAAAATTTTTTAAGGGGTTTCATCGTAAAATTTCCAAAAATCTAGAAAAATTTTTTTTCCTCAAAATATTATCTTTGTGGTATGCAGATTTGTTGACCTCCAAAAAACTAACACAGGACTTGTTTCAGAATTGAAATTAATGCATTTTTGACTTAGTTATGCGTTTTTTAAGCTGTGGTTGTCCCAAAAAAACATCATACAAAAAAACTACTAATACATCCATTTCAGGTATCTTCCAGAGGAAAATACCATTTTAAACAGTGAAGGAGTCATTTCCGACCCTATAAATCATATATATTCTTGATCAGCATTAACAGGCGAATCTTTCTAGCCATGCCTGAACGAAAAATATGACTTTTTCAATTTTTGAAAGTTTTTTAAGGGGTTTCATCGTAAAATTTCCAAAAATCTATAAAAAATTTTTTTCCTCAAAATATTACTTTTGTGGTATGCAGATTTGTTGACCTCCAAAAAACTAACACAGGACTTGTTTCAGAATTGAAATTAATGCATTTTTGACTTAGTTATGCGTTTTTTAAGCTGTGGTTGTCCCAAAAAAAACATCATACAAAAAATCTACTAATACATCTATTTCAGGTATCTTCCAGAGATTCCATGCCTGAACGAAAAATATGACTTTTTCAATTTTTGAAAATTTTTTAAGGGGTTTCATCGTAAAATTTCCAAAAATCTAAAAAAAATTTTTTTTCCTCAAAATATTATCTTTGTGGTATGCAGATTTGTTGACCTCCAAAAAACTAACACAGGACTTGTTTCAGAATTGAAATTAATGCATTTTTGACTTAGTTATGCGTTTTTTAAGCTGTGGTTGTCCCAAAAAAAAATCATACATAAAATCTACTAATACATCTATTTCAGGTATCTTCCAGAGGAAAATACCATTTTAAACAGTGAAGGAGTCATTTCCGACCCTATAAATCATATATATTCTTGATCAGCATTAACAGGCGAATCTTTCTAGCCATGCCTGAACGAAAAATATGACTTTTTCAATTTTTGAAAATTTTTTAAGGGGTTTCATCGTAAAATTTCCAAAAATCTAAAAAAATTTTTTTTCCTCAAAATATTATCTTTGTGGTATGCAGATTTGTTGACCTCCAAAAAACTAACACAGGACTTGTTTCAGAATTGAAATTAATGCATTTTTGACTTAGTTATGCGTTTTTTAAGCTGTGGTTGTCCCAAAAAAACATCATACAAAAAATCTACTAATACATCCATTTCAGGTATCTTCCAGAGGAAAATACCATTTTAAACAGTGAAGGAGTCATTTCCGACCCTATAAATCATATATATTCTTGATCAGCATTAACAGGCGAATCTTTCTAGCCATGCCTGAACGAAAAATATGACTTTTTCAATTTTTGAAAATTTTTTAAGGGGTTTCATCGTAAAATTTCCAAAAATCTAAAAAAAATGTTTTTCCTCAAAATATTATCTTTGTGGTATGCAGATTTGTTGACCTCCAAAAAACTAACACAGGACTTGTTTCAGAATTGAAATTAATGCATTTTTGACTTAGTTATGCGTTTTTTAAGCTGTGGTTGTCCCAAAAAAACATCATACATAAAATCTACTAATACATCTATTTCAGGTATCTTCCAGAGGAAAATACCATTTTAAACAGTGAAGGAGTCATTTCCGACCCTATAAATCATATATATTCTTGATCAGCATTAACAGGCGAATCTTTCTAGCCATGCCTGAACGAAAAATATGACTTTTTCAATTTTTGAAAATTTTTTAAGGGGTTTCATCGTAAAATTTCCAAAAATCTAAAAAAATTTTTTTTCCTCAAAATATTATCTTTGTGGTATGCAGATTTGTTGACCTCCAAAAAACTAACACAGGACTTGTTTCAGAATTGAAATTAATGCATTTTTGACTTAGTTATGCGTTTTTTAAGCTGTGGTTGTCCCAAAAAAACATCATACAAAAAATCTACTAATACATCTATTTCAGGTATCTTCCAGAGGAAAATACCATTTTAAACAGTGAAGGAGTCATTTCCGACCCTATAAATCATATATATTCTTGATCAGCATTAACCGGCGAATCTTTCTAGCCATGCCTGAACGAAAAATATGACTTTTTCAATTTTTGAAAATTTTTTAAGGGGTTTCATCGTAAAATTTCCAAAAATCTAAAAAAAATTTTTTTCCTCAAAATATTATCTTTGTGGTATGCAGATTTGTTGACCTCCAAAAAACTAACACAGGACTTGTTTCAGAATTGAAATTAATGCATTTTTGACTTAGTTATGCGTTTTTTAAGCTGTGGTTGTCCCAAAAAAACATCATACATAAAATCTACTAATACATCTATTTCAGGTATCTTCCAGAGGAAAATACCAATTTAAACAGTGAAGGAGTCATTTCCGACCCTATAAATCATATATATTCTTGATCAGCATTAACAGGCGAATCTTTCTAGCCATGCCTGAACGAAAAATATGACTTTTTCAATTTTTGAAAATTTTTTAAGGGGTTTCATCGTAAAATTTCCAAAAATCTAAAAAAAATTTTTTTTCCTCAAAATATTATCTTTGTGGTATGCAGATTTGTTGACCTCCAAAAAACTAACACAGGACTTGTTTCAGAATTGAAATTAATGCATTTTTGACTTAGTTATGCGTTTTTTAAGCTGTGGTTGTCCCAAAAAAACATCATACATAAAATCTACTAATACATCTATTTCAGGTATCTTCCAGAGGAAAATACCATTTTAAACAGTGAAGGAGTCATTTCCGACCCTATAAATCATATATATTCTTGATCAGCATTAACAGGCGAATCTTTCTAGCCATGCCTGAACGAAAAATATGACTTTTTCAATTTTTGAAAATTTTTTAAGGGGTTTCATCGTAAAATTTCCAAAAATCTAAAAAAATTTTTTTTCCTCAAAATATTATCTTTGTGGTATGCAGATTTGTTGACCTCCAAAAAACTAACACAGGACTTGTTTCAGAATTGAAATTAATGCATTTTTGACTTAGTTATGCGTTTTTTAAGCTGTGGTTGTCCCAAAAAAACATCATACAAAAAATCTACTAATACATCTATTTCAGGTATCTTCCAGAGGAAAATACCATTTTAAACAGTGAAGGAGTCATTTCCGACCCTATAAATCATATATATTCTTGATCAGCATTAACAGGCGAATCTTTCTAGCCATGCCTGAACGAAAAATATGACTTTTTCAATTTTTGAAAATTTTTTAAGGGGTTTCATCGTAAAATTTCCAAAAATCTAAAAAAATTTTTTTTCCTCAAAATATTATCTTTGTGGTATGCAGATTTGTTGACCTCCAAAAAACTAACACAGGACTTGTTTCAGAATTGAAATTAATGCATTTTTGACTTAGTTATGCGTTTTTTAAGCTGTGGTTGTCCCAAAAAAACATCATACAAAAAATCTACTAATACATCTATTTCAGGTATCTTCCAGAGGAAAATACCATTTTAAACAGTGAAGGAGTCATTTCCGACCCTATAAATCATATATATTCTTGATCAGCATTAACAGGCGAATCTTTCTAGCCATGCCTGAACGAAAAATATGACTTTTTCAATTTTTGAAAATTTTTTAAGGGGTTTCATCGTAAAATTTCCAAAAATCTAAAAAAAATGTTTTTCCTCAAAATATTATCTTTGTGGTATGCAGATTTGTTGACCTCCAAAAAACTAACACAGGACTTGTTTCAGAATTGAAATTAATGCATTTTTGACTTAGTTATGCGTTTTTTAAGCTGTGGTTGTCCCAAAAAAACATCATACATAAAATCTACTAATACATCTATTTCAGGTATCTTCCAGAGGAAAATACCATTTTAAACAGTGAAGGAGTCATTTCCGACCCTATAAATCATATATATTCTTGATCAGCATTAACAGGCGAATCTTTCTAGCCATGCCTGAACGAAAAATATGACTTTTTCAATTTTTGAAAATTTTTTAAGGGGTTTCATCGTAAAATTTCCAAAAATCTAAAAAAAATTTTTTTTCCTCAAAATATTATCTTTGTGTTATGCAGATTTGTTGACCTCCAAAAAACTAACACAGGACTTGTTTCAGAATTGAAATTAATGCATTTTTGACTTAGTTATGCGTTTTTTAAGCTGTGGTTGTCCCAAAAAAACATCATACATAAAATCTACTAATACATCTATTTCAGGTATCTTCCAGAGGAAAATACCATTTTAAACAGTGAAGGAGTCATTTCCGACCCTATAAATCATATATATTCTTGATCAGCATTAACAGGCGAATCTTTCTAGCCATGCCTGAACGAAAAATATGACTTTTTCAATTTTTGAAAATTTTTTAAGGGGTTTCATCGTAAAATTTCCAAAAATCTAAAAAAATTTTTTTTCCTCAAAATATTATCTTTGTGGTATGCAGATTTGTTGACCTCCAAAAAACTAACACAGGACTTGTTTCAGAATTGAAATTAATGCATTTTTGACTTAGTTATGCGTTTTTTAAGCTGTGGTTGTCCCAAAAAAACATCATACATAAAATCTACTAATACATCTATTTCAGGTATCTTCCAGAGGAAAATACCATTTTAAACAGTGAAGGAGTCATTTCCGACCCTATAAATCATATATATTCTTGATCAGCATTAACAGGCGAATCTTTCTAGCCATGCCTGAACGAAAAATATGACTTTTTCAATTTTTGAAAATTTTTTAAGGGGTTTCATCGTAAAATTTCCAAAAATCTAAAAAAATTTTTTTTCCTCAAAATATTATCTTTGTGGTATGCAGATTTGTTGACCTCCAAAAAACTAACACAGGACTTGTTTCAGAATTGAAATTAATGCATTTTTGACTTAGTTATGCGTTTTTTAAGCTGTGGTTGTCCCAAAAAAACATCATACATAAAATCTACTAATACATCTATTTCAGGTATCTTCCAGAGGAAAATACCATTTTAAACAGTGAAGGAGTCATTTCCGACCCTATAAATCATATATATTCTTGATCAGCATTAACAGGCGAATCTTTCTAGCCATGCCTGAACGAAAAAATATGACTTTTTCAATTTTTGAAAATTTTTTAAGGGGTTTCATCGTAAAATTTCCAAAAATCTAAAAAAAATTTTTTTCCTCAAAATATTATCTTTGTGGTATGCAGATTTGTTGACCTCCCTAAAGCATTTGTTGAATTGAAATTAATGCATTTTTGACTTAGTTATGCGTTTTTTAAGCTGTGGTTGTCCCAAAAAAACATCATACATAAAATCTACTAATACATCTATTTCAGGTATCTTCCAGAGGAAAATACCAATTTAAACAGTGAAGGAGTCATTTCCGACCCTATAAATCATATATATTCTTGATCAGCATTAACAGGCGAATCTTTCTAGCCATGCCTGAACGAAAAATATGACTTTTTCAATTTTTGAAAATTTTTTAAGGGGTTTCATCGTAAAATTTCCAAAAATCTAAAAAAAACTTTTTTTTCCTCAAAATATTATCTTTGTGGTATGCAGATTTGTTGACCTCCAAAAAACTAACACAGGACTTGTTTCAGAATTGAAATTAATGCATTTTTGACTTAGTTATGCGTTTTTTAAGCTGTGGTTGTCCCAAAAAAACATCATACATAAAATCTACTAATACATCTATTTCAGGTATCTTCCAGAGGAAAATACCATTTTAAACAGTGAAGGAGTCATTTCCGACCCTATAAATCATATATATTCTTGATCAGCATTAACAGGCGAATCTTTCTAGCCATGCCTGAACGAAAAATATGACTTTTTCAATTTTTGAAAATTTTTTAAGGGGTTTCATCGTAAAATTTCCAAAAATCTAAAAAAAATTTTTTTCCTCAAAATATTATCTTTGTGGTATGCAGATTTGTTGACCTCCAAAAAACTAACACAGGACTTGTTTCAGAATTGAAATTAATGCATTTTTGACTTAGTTATGCGTTTTTTAAGCTGTGGTTGTCCCAAAAAAACATCATACATAAAATCTACTAATACATCTATTTCAGGTATCTTCCAGAGGAAAATACCATTTTAAACAGTGAAGGAGTCATTTCCGACCCTATAAATCATATATATTCTTGATCAGCATTAACAGGCGAATCTTTCTAGCCATGCCTGAACGAAAAAATATGACTTTTTCAATTTTTGAAAATTTTTTAAGGGGTTTCATCGTAAAATTTCCAAAAATCTAAAAAAAATTTTTTTCCTCAAAATATTATCTTTGTGGTATGCAGATTTGTTGACCTCCAAAAAACTAACACAGGACTTGTTTCAGAATTGAAATTAATGCATTTTTGACTTAGTTATGCGTTTTTTAAGCTGTGGTTGTCCCAAAAAAAACATCATACATAAAATCTCCTAATACATCTATTTCAGGTATCTTCCAGAGGAAAATACCATTTTAAACAGTGAAGGAGTCATTTCCGACCCTATAAATCATATATATTCTTGATCAGCATTAACAGGCGAATCTTTCTAGCCATGCCTGAACGAAAAAATATGACTTTTTCAATTTTTGAAAATTTTTTAAGGGGTTTCATCGTAAAATTTCCAAAAATCTAAAAAAATTTTTTTTCCTCAAAATATTATCTTTGTGGTATGCAGATTTGTTGACCTCCAAAAAACTAACACAGGACTTGTTTCAGAATTGAAATTAATGCATTTTTGACTTAGTTATGCGTTTTTTAAGCTGTGGTTGTCCCAAAAAAACATCATACATAAAATCTACTAATACATCTATTTCAGGTATCTTCCAGAGGAAAATACCATTTTAAACAGTGAAGGAGTCATTTCCGACCCTATAAATCATATATATTCTTGATCAGCATTAACAGGCGAATCTTTCTAGCCATGCCTGAACGAAAAATATGACTTTTTCAATTTTTGAAAATTTTTTAAGGGGTTTCATCGTAAAATTTCCAAAAATCTAAAAAAAATTTTTTTCCTCAAAATATTATCTTTTTGGTATGCAGATTTGTTGACCTCCAAAAAACTAACACAGGACTTGTTTCAGAATTGAAATTAATGCATTTTTGACTTAGTTATGCGTTTTTTAAGCTGTGGTTGTCCCAAAAAAACATCATACATAAAATCTCCTAATACATCTATTTCAGGTATCTTCCAGAGGAAAATACCATTTTAAACAGTGAAGGAGTCATTTCCGACCCTATAAATCATATATATTCTTGATCAGCATTAACAGGCGAATCTTTCTAGCCATGCCTGAACGAAAAATATGACTTTTTAAATTTTTGAAAATTTTTTAAGGGGTTTCATCGTAAAATTTCCAAAAATCTAAAAAAACTTTTTTTTCCTCAAAATATTATCTTTGTGGTATGCAGATTTGTTGACCTCCAAAAAACTAACACAGGACTTGTTTCAGAATTGAAATTAATGCATTTTTGACTTAGTTATGCGTTTTTTAAGCTGTGGTTGTCCCAAAAAAACATCATACAAAAAAACTACTAATACATCTATTTCAGGTATCTTCCAGAGGAAAATACCATTTTAAACAGTGAAGGAGTCATTTCCGACCCTATAAATCATATATATTCTTGATCAGCATTAACAGGCGAATCTTTCTAGCCATGCCTGAACGAAAAAATATGACTTTTTCAATTTTTGAAAATTTTTTAAGGGGTTTCATCGTAAAATTTCCAAAAATCTAAAAAAATTTTTTTTCTTCAAAATATTATCTTTGTGGTATGCAGATTTGTTGACCTCCAAAAAACTAACACAGGACTTGTTTCAGAATTGAAATTAATGCATTTTTGACTTAGTTATGCGTTTTTTAAGCTGTGGTTGTCCCAAAAAAACATCATACATAAAATCTACTAATACATCTATTTCAGGTATCTTCCAGAGGAAAATACCATTTTAAACAGTGAAGGAGTCATTTCCGACCCTATAAATCATATATATTCTTGATCAGCATTAACAGGCGAATCTTTCTAGCCATGCCTGAACGAAAAAATATGACTTTTTCAATTTTTGAAAATTTTTTAAGGGGTTTCATCGTAAAATTTCCAAAAATCTAAAAAAAATTTTTTTCCTCAAAATATTATCTTTGTGGTATGCAGATTTGTTGACCTTAATGCATTTGTTGTTGAAATTAATGCATTTTTGACTTAGTTATGCGTTTTTTAAGCTGTGGTTGTCCCAAAAAAACATCATACATAAAATCTACTAATACATCTATTTCAGGTATCTTCCAGAGGAAAATACCAATTTAAACAGTGAAGGAGTCATTTCCGACCCTATAAATCATATATATTCTTGATCAGCATTAACAGGCGAATCTTTCTAGCCATGCCTGAACGAAAAATATGACTTTTTCAATTTTTGAAAATTTTTTAAGGGGTTTCATCGTAAAATTTCCAAAAATCTAAAAAAACTTTTTTTTCCTCAAAATATTATCTTTGTGGTATGCAGATTTGTTGACCTCCAAAAAACTAACACAGGACTTGTTTCAGAATTGAAATTAATGCATTTTTGACTTAGTTATGCGTTTTTTAAGCTGTGGTTGTCCCAAAAAAACATCATACATAAAATCTACTAATACATCTATTTCAGGTATCTTCCAGAGGAAAATACCATTTTAAACAGTGAAGGAGTCATTTCCGACCCTATAAATCATATATATTCTTGATCAGCATTAACAGGCGAATCTTTCTAGCCATGCCTGAACGAAAAAATATGACTTTTTCAATTTTTGAAAATTTTTTAAGGGGTTTCATCGTAAAATTTCCAAAAATCTAAAAAAAATTTTTTTCCTCAAAATATTATCTTTGTGGTATGCAGATTTGTTGACCTCCAAAAAACTAACACAGGACTTGTTTCAGAATTGAAATTAATGCATTTTTGACTTAGTTATGCGTTTTTTAAGCTGTGGTTGTCCCAAAAAAACATCATACATAAAATCTCCTAATACATCTATTTCAGGTATCTTCCAGAGGAAAATACCATTTTAAACAGTGAAGGAGTCATTTCCGACCCTATAAATCATATATATTCTTGATCAGCATTAACAGGCGAATCTTTCTAGCCATGCCTGAACGAAAAAATATGACTTTTTCAATTTTTGAAAATTTTTTAAGGGGTTTCATCGTAAAATTTCCAAAAATCTAAAAAAATTTTTTTTCCTCAAAATATTATCTTTGTGGTATGCAGATTTGTTGACCTCCAAAAAACTAACACAGGACTTGTTTCAGAATTGAAATTAATGCATTTTTGACTTAGTTATGCGTTTTTTAAGCTGTGGTTGTCCCAAAAAAACATCATACATAAAATCTACTAATACATCTATTTCAGGTATCTTCCAGAGGAAAATACCATTTTAAACAGTGAAGGAGTCATTTCCGACCCTATAAATCATATATATTCTTGATCAGCATTAACAGGCGAATCTTTCTAGCCATGCCTGAACGAAAAATATGACTTTTTCAATTTTTGAAAATTTTTTAAGGGGTTTCATCGTAAAATTTCCAAAAATCTAAAAAAATTTTTTTTCCTCAAAATATTATCTTTGTGGTATGCAGATTTGTTGACCTCCAAAAAACTAACACAGGACTTGTTTCAGAATTGAAATTAATGCATTTTTGACTTAGTTATGCGTTTTTTAAGCTGTGGTTGTCCCAAAAAAACATCATACATAAAATCTACTAATACATCTATTTCAGGTATCTTCCAGAGGAAAATACCATTTTAAACAGTGAAGGAGTCATTTCCGACCCTATAAATCATATATATTCTTGATCAGCATTAACAGGCGAATCTTTCTAGCCATGCCTGAACGAAAAATATGACTTTTTCAATTTTTGAAAATTTTTTAAGGGGTTTCATCGTAAAATTTCCAAAAATCTAAAAAAAATTTTTTTCCTCAAAATATTATCTTTTTGGTATGCAGATTTGTTGACCTCCAAAAAACTAACACAGGACTTGTTTCAGAATTGAAATTAATGCATTTTTGACTTAGTTATGCGTTTTTTAAGCTGTGGTTGTCCCAAAAAAACATCATACATAAAATCTCCTAATACATCTATTTCAGGTATCTTCCAGAGGAAAATACCATTTTAAACAGTGAAGGAGTCATTTCCGACCCTATAAATCATATATATTCTTGATCAGCATTAACAGGCGAATCTTTCTAGCCATGCCTGAACGAAAAATATGACTTTTTCAATTTTTGAAAATTTTTTAAGGGGTTTCATCGTAAAATTTCCAAAAATCTAAAAAAACTTTTTTTTCCTCAAAATATTATCTTTGTGGTATGCAGATTTGTTGACCTCCAAAAAACTAACACAGGACTTGTTTCAGAATTGAAATTAATGCATTTTTGACTTAGTTATGCGTTTTTTAAGCTGTGGTTGTCCCAAAAAAACATCATACAAAAAAACTACTAATACATCTATTTCAGGTATCTTCCAGAGGAAAATACCATTTTAAACAGTGAAGGAGTCATTTCCGACCCTATAAATCATATATATTCTTGATCAGCATTAACAGGCGAATCTTTCTAGCCATGCCTGAACGAAAAAATATGACTTTTTCAATTTTTGAAAATTTTTTAAGGGGTTTCATCGTAAAATTTCCAAAAATCTAAAAAAATTTTTTTTCTTCAAAATATTATCTTTGTGGTATGCAGATTTGTTGACCTCCAAAAAACTAACACAGGACTTGTTTCAGAATTGAAATTAATGCATTTTTGACTTAGTTATGCGTTTTTTAAGCTGTGGTTGTCCCAAAAAAACATCATACAAAAAAACTACTAATACATCTATTTCAGGTATCTTCCAGAGGAAAATACCATTTTAAACAGTGAAGGAGTCATTTCCGACCCTATAAATCATATATATTCTTGATCAGCATTAACAGGCAAATCTTTCTAGCCATGCCTGAACGAAAAATATGACTTTTTCAATTTTTGAAAATTTTTTAAGGGGTTTCATCGTAAAATTTCCAAAAATCTAAAAAAATTTTTTTTCTTCAAAATATTATCTTTGTGGTATGCAGATTTGTTGACCTCCAAAAAACTAACACAGGACTTGTTTCAGAATTGAAATTAATGCATTTTTGACTTAGTTATGCGTTTTTTAAGCTGTGGTTGTCCCAAAAAAACATCATACAAAAAAACTACTAATACATCTATTTCAGGTATCTTCCAGAGGAAAATACCATTTTAAACAGTGAAGGAGTCATTTCCGACCCTATAAATCATATATATTCTTGATCAGCATTAACAGGCAAATCTTTCTAGCCATGCCTGAACGAAAAATATGACTTTTTCAATTTTTGAAAATTTTTTAAGGGGTTTCATCGTAAAATTTCCAAAAATCTAAAAAAAATTTTTATCCTCAAAATATTATCTTTGTGGTATCCAGATTTGTTGACCTCCAAAAAACTAACACAGGACTTGTTTCAGAATTGAAATTAATGCATTTTTGACTTAGTTATGCGTTTTTTAAGCTGTGGTTGTCCCAAAAAAACATCATACATAAAATCTACTAATACATTTATTTCAGGTATCTTCCAGAGGAAAATACCATTTTAAACAGTGAAGGAGTCATTTCCGACCCTATAAATCATATATATTCTTGATCAGCATTAACAGGCGAATCTTTCTAGCCATGCCTGAACGAAATATATGACTTTTTCAATTTTTGAAAATTTTTTAAGGGCTTTCATCGTAAAATTTCCAAAAATCTAAAAAAATTTTTTTTCTTCAAAATATTATCTTTGTGGTATGCAGATTTGTTGACCTCCAAAAAACTAACACAGGACTTGTTTCAGAATTGAAATTAATGCATTTTTGACTTAGTTATGCGTTTTTTAAGCTGTGGTTGTCCCAAAAAAACATCATAGAAAAAAACTACTAATACATCTATTTCAGGTATCTTCCAGAGGAAAATACCATTTTAAACAGTGAAGGAGTCATTTCCGACCCTATAAATCATATATATTCTTGATCAGCATTAACAGGCAAATCTTTCTAGCCATGCCTGAACGAAAAATATGACTTTTTCAATTTTTGAAAATTTTTTAAGGGGTTTCATCGTAAAATTTCCAAAAATCTAAAAAAATTTTTTTTCTTCAAAATATTATCTTTGTGGTATGCAGATTTGTTGACCTCCAAAAAACTAACACAGGACTTGTTTCAGAATTGAAATTAATGCATTTTTGACTTAGTTATGCGTTTTTTAAGCTGTGGTTGTCCCAAAAAAACATCATACAAAAAAACTACTAATACATCTATTTCAGGTATCTTCCAGAGGAAAATACCATTTTAAACAGTGAAGGAGTCATTTCCGACCCTATAAATCATATATATTCTTGATCAGCATTAACAGGCGAATCTTTCTAGCCATGCCTGAACGAAAAATATGACTTTTTCAATTTTTGAAAATTTTTTAAGGGGTTTCATCGTAAAATTTCCAAAAATCTAAAAAAAATTTTTTTCTTCAAAATATTATCTTTGTGGTATCCAGATTTGTTGACCTCCAAAAAACTAACACAGGACTTGTTTCAGAATTGAAATTAATGCATTTTTGACTTAGTTATGCGTTTTTTAAGCTGTGGTTGTCCCAAAAAAACATCATACAAAAAAACTACTAATACATCTATTTCAGGTATCTTCCAGAGGAAAATACCATTTTAAACAGTGAAGGAGTCATTTCCGACCCTATAAATCATATATATTCTTGATCAGCATTAACAGGCGAATCTTTCTAGCCATGCCTGAACGAAAAATATGACTTTTTCAATTTTTGAAAATTTTTTAAGGGGTTTCATCGTAAAATTTCCAAAAATCTAAAAAAAATTGTTTTCTTCAAAATATTATCTTTGTGGTATGCAGATTTGTTGACCTCCAAAAAACTAACACAGGACTTGTTTCAGAATTGAAATTAATGCATTTTTGACTTAGTTATGCGTTTTTTAAGCTGTGGTTGTCCCAAAAAAACAGCATACATAAAATCTACTAATACATCTATTTCAGGTATCTTCCAGAGGAAAATACCATTTTAAACAGTGAAGGAGTCATTTCCGACCCTATAAATCATATATATTCTTGATCAGCATTAACAGGCGAATCTTTCTAGCCATGCCTGAACGAAATATATGACTTTTTCAATTTTTGAAAATTTTTTAAGGGCTTTCATCGTAAAATTTCCAAAAATCTAAAAAAATTTTTTTTCCTCAAAATATTATCTTTGTGGTATGCAGATTTGTTGACCTCCAAAAAACTAACACAGGACTTGTTTCAGAATTGAAATTAATGCATTTTTGACTTAGTTATGCGTTTTTTAAGCTGTGGTTGTCCCAAAAAAACATCATACAAAAAATCTACTAATACATCTATTTCAGGTATCTTCCAGAGGAAAATACCATTTTAAACAGTGAAGGAGTCATTTCCGACCCTATAAATCATATATATTCTTGATCAGCATTAACAGGCGAATCTTTCTAGCCATGCCTGAACAAAAAATATGACTTTTTCAATTTTTGAAAATTTTTTAAGGGGTTTCATCGTAAAATTTCCAAAAATCTAAAAAAATTTTTTTTCTTCAAAATATTATCTTTGTGGTATGCAGATTTGTTGACCTCCAAAAAACTAACACAGGACTTGTTTCAGAATTGAAATTAATGCATTTTTGACTTAGTTATGCGTTTTTTAAGCTGTGGTTGTCCCAAAAAAACATCATACATAAAATCTACTAATACATCTATTTCAGGTATCTTCCAGAGGAAAATACCATTTTAAACAGTGAAGGAGTCATTTCCGACCCTATAAATCATATATATTCTTGATCAGCATTAACAGGCGAATCTTTCTAGCCATGCCTGAACGAAAAATATGACTTTTTCAATTTTTGAAAATTTTTTAAGGGGTTTCATCGTAAAATTTCCAAAAATCTAAAAAAATTTTTTTTCTTCAAAATATTATCTTTGTGGTATGCAGATTTGTTGACCTCCAAAAAACTAACACAGGACTTGTTTCAGAATTGAAATTAATGCATTTTTGACTTAGTTATGCGTTTTTTAAGCTGTGGTTGTCCCAAAAAAACATCATACAAAAAATCTACTAATACATCTATTTCAGGTATCTTCCAGAGGAAAATACCATTTTAAACAGTGAAGGAGTCATTTCCGACCCTATAAATCATATATATTCTTGATCAGCATTAACAGGCGAATCTTTCTAGCCATGCCTGAACGAAAAATATGACTTTTTCAATTTTTGAAAATTTTTTAAGGGGTTTCATCGTAAAATTTCCAAAAATCTAAAAAAAATTTTTATCCTCAAAATATTATCTTTGTGGTATGCAGATTTGTTGACCTCCAAAAAACTAACACAGGACTTGTTTCAGAATTGAAATTAATGCATTTTTGACTTAGTTATGCGTTTTTTAAGCTGTGGTTGTCCCAAAAAAACATCATACAAAAAAACTACTAATACATCTATTTCAGGTATCTTCCAGAGGAAAATACCATTTTAAACAGTGAAGGAGTCATTTCCGACCCTATAAATCATATATATTCTTGATCAGCATTAACAGGCGAATCTTTCTAGCCATGCCTGAACGAAAAATATGACTTTTTAAATTTTTGAAAATTTTTTAAGGGGTTTCATCGTAAAATTTCCAAAAATCTAAAAAAACTTTTTTTTCCTCAAAATATTATCTTTGTGGTATGCAGATTTGTTGACCTCCAAAAAACTAACACAGGACTTGTTTCAGAATTGAAATTAATGCATTTTTGACTTAGTTATGCGTTTTTTAAGCTGTGGTTGTCCCAAAAAAACATCATACATAAAATCTACTAATACATCTATTTCAGGTATCTTCAAGAGGAAAATACCATTTTAAACAGTGAAGGAGTCATTTCCGACCCTATAAATCATATATATTCTTGATCAGCATTAACAGGCGAATCTTTCTAGCCATGCCTGAACGAAATATATGACTTTTTCAATTTTTGAAAATTTTTTAAGGGCTTTCATCGTAAAATTTCCAAAAATCTAAAAAAATTTTTTTTCCTCAAAATATTATCTTTGTGGTATGCAGATTTGTCGACCTCCAAAAAACTAACACAGGACTTGTTTCAGAATTGAAATTAATGCATTTTTGACTTAGTTATGCGTTTTTTAAGCTGTGGTTGTCCCAAAAAAACATCATACATAAAATCTACTAATACATCTATTTCAGGTATCTTCCAGAGGAAAATACCATTTTAAACAGTGAAGGAGTCATTTCCGACCCTATAAATCATATATATTCTTGATCAGCATTAACAGGCGAATCTTTCTAGCCATGCCTGAACGAAAAATATGACTTTTTCAATTTTTGAAAATTTTTTAAGGGGTTTCATCGTAAAATTTCCAAAAATCTAAAAAAAAATTTTATCCTCAAAATATTATCTTTGTGGTATGCAGATTTGTTGACCTCCAAAAAACTAACACAGGACTTGTTTCAGAATTGAAATTAATGCATTTTTGACTTAGTTATGCGTTTTTTAAGCTGTGGTTGTCCCAAAAAAACATCATACATAAAATCTACTAATACATCTATTTCAGGTATCTTCCAGAGGAAAATACCATTTTAAACAGTGAAGGAGTCATTTCCGACCCTATAAATCATATATATTCTTGATCAGCATTAACAGGCGAATCTTTCTAGCCATGCCTGAACGAAAAATATGACTTTTTCAATTTTTGAAAATTTTTTAAGGGGTTTCATCGTAAAATTTCCAAAAATCTAAAAAAATTTTTTTTCTTCAAAATATTATCTTTGTGGTATGCAGATTTGTTGACCTCCAAAAAACTAACACAGGACTTGTTTCAGAATTGAAATTAATGCATTTTTGACTTAGTTATGCGTTTTTTAAGCTGTGGTTGTCCCAAAAAAACATCATACATAAAATCTACTAATACATCTATTTCAGGTATCTTCCAGAGGAAAATACCATTTTAAACAGTGAAGGAGTCATTTCCGACCCTATAAATCATATATATTCTTGATCAGCATTAACAGGCGAATCTTTCTAGCCATGCCTGAACGAAAAATATGACTTTTTCAATTTTTGAAAATTTTTTAAGGGGTTTCATCGTAAAATTTCCAAAAATCTAAAAAAATTTTTTTTCTTCAAAATATTATCTTTGTGGTATGCAGATTTGTTGACCTCCAAAAAACTAACACAGGACTTGTTTCAGAATTGAAATTAATGCATTTTTGACTTAGTTATGCGTTTTTTAAGCTGTGGTTGTCCCAAAAAAACATCATACATAAAATCTACTAATACATCTATTTCAGGTATCTTCCAGAGGAAAATACCATTTTAAACAGTGAAGGAGTCATTTCCGACCCTATAAATCATATATATTCTTGATCAGCATTAACAGGCGAATCTTTCTAGCCATGCCTGAACGAAAAATATGACTTTTTCAATTTTTGAAAATTTTTTAAGGGGTTTCATCGTAAAATTTCCAAAAATCTAAAAAAAATTTTTATCCTCAAAATATTATCTTTGTGGTATGCAGATTTGTTGACCTCCAAAAAACTAACACAGGACTTGTTTCAGAATTGAAATTAATGCATTTTTGACTTAGTTATGCGTTTTTTAAGCTGTGGTTGTCCCAAAAAAACATCATACATAAAATCTACTAATACATCTATTTCAGGTATCTTCCAGAGGAAAATACCATTTTAAACAGTGAAGGAGTCATTTCCGACCCTATAAATCATATATATTCTTGATCAGCATTAACAGGCGAATCTTTCTAGCCATGCCTGAATGAAAAATATGACTTTTTCAATTTTTGAAAATTTTTTAAGGGGTTTCATCGTAAAATTTCCAAAAATCTAAAAAAATTTTTTTTCTTCAAAATATTATCTTTGTGGTATGCAGATTTGTTGACCTCCAAAAAACTAACACAGGACTTGTTTCAGAATTGAAATTAATGCATTTTTGACTTAGTTATGCGTTTTTTAAGCTGTGGTTGTCCCAAAAAAACATCATACATAAAATCTACTAATACATCTATTTCAGGTATCTTCCAGAGGAAAATACCATTTTAAACAGTGAAGGAGTCATTTCCGACCCTATAAATCATATATATTCTTGATCAGCATTAACAGGCGAATCTTTCTAGCCATGCCTGAACGAAAAATATGACTTTTTCAATTTTTGAAAATTTTTTAAGGGGTTTCATCGTAAAATTTCCAAAAATCTAAAAAAAAATTTTTTCCTCAAAATATTATCTTTGTGGTATGCAGATTTGTTGACCTCCAAAAAACTAACACAGGACTTGTTTCAGAATTGAAATTAATGCATTTTTGACTTAGTTATGCGTTTTTTAAGCTGTGGTTGTCCCAAAAAAACATCATACATAAAATCTACTAATACATCTATTTCAGGTATCTTCCAGAGGAAAATACCATTTTAAACAGTGAAGGAGTCATTTCCGACCCTATAAATCATATATATTTTTGATCAGCATTAACAGGCGAATCTTTCTAGCCATGCCTGAACGAAAAATATGACTTTTTCAATTTTTGAAAATTTTTTAAGGGGTTTCATCGTAAAATTTCCAAAAATCTAAAAAAAAATTTTTTCCTCAAAATATTATCTTTGTGGTATGCAGATTTGTTGACCTCCAAAAAACTAACACAGGACTTGTTTCAGAATTGAAATTAATGCATTTTTGACTTAGTTATGCGTTTTTTAAGCTGTGGTTGTCCCAAAAAAACATCATACATAAAATCTACTAATACATCTATTTCAGGTATCTTCCAGAGGAAAATACCATTTTAAACAGTGAAGGAGTCATTTCCGACCCTATAAATCATATATATTCTTGATCAGCATTAACAGGCGAATCTTTCTAGCCATGCCTGAACGAAAAATATGACTTTTTCAATTTTTGAAAATTTTTTAAGGGGTTTCATCGTAAAATTTCCAAAAATCTAAAAAAATTTTTTTTCTTCAAAATATTATCTTTGTGGTATGCAGATTTGTTGACCTCCAAAAAACTAACACAGGACTTGTTTCAGAATTGAAATTAATGCATTTTTGACTTAGTTATGCGTTTTTTAAGCTGTGGTTGTCCCAAAAAAACATCATACATAAAATCTACTAATACATCTATTTCAGGTATCTTCCAGAGGAAAATACCATTTTAAACAGTGAAGGAGTCATTTCCGACCCTATAAATCATATATATTCTTGATCAGCATTAACAGGCGAATCTTTCTAGCCATGCCTGAATGAAAAATATGACTTTTTCAATTTTTGAAAATTTTTTAAGGGGTTTCATCGTAAAATTTCCAAAAATCTAAAAAAATTTTTTTTCTTCAAAATATTATCTTTGTGGTATGCAGATTTGTTGACCTCCAAAAAACTAACACAGGACTTGTTTCAGAATTGAAATTAATGCATTTTTGACTTAGTTATGCGTTTTTTAAGCTGTGGTTGTCCCAAAAAAACATCATACATAAAATCTACTAATACATCTATTTCAGGTATCTTCCAGAGGAAAATACCATTTTAAACAGTGAAGGAGTCATTTCCGACCCTATAAATCATATATATTCTTGATCAGCATTAACAGGCGAATCTTTCTAGCCATGCCTGAACGAAAAATATGACTTTTTAAATTTTTGAAAATTTTTTAAGGGGTTTCATCGTAAAATTTCCAAAAATCTAAAAAAATTTTTTTTCTTCAAAATATTATCTTTGTGGTATGCAGATTTGTTGACCTCCAAAAAACTAACACAGGACTTGTTTCAAAATTGAAATTAATGCATTTTTGACTTAGTTATGCGTTTTTTAAGCTGTGGTTGTCCCAAAAAAACATCATACATAAAATCTACTAATACATCTATTTCAGGTATCTTCCAGAGGAAAATACCATTTTAAACAGTGAAGGAGTCATTTCCGACCCTATAAATCATATATATTTTTGATCAGCATTAACAGGCGAATCTTTCTAGCCATGCCTGAACGAAAAATATGACTTTTTCAATTTTTGAAAATTTTTTAAGGGGTTTCATCGTAAAATTTCCAAAAATCTAAAAAAATTTTTTTTCCTCAAAATATTATCTTTGTGGTATGCAGATTTGTTGACCTCCAAAAAACTAACACAGGACTTGTTTCAGAATTGAAATTAATGCATTTTTGACTTAGTTATGCGTTTTTTAAGCTGTGGTTGTCCCAAAAAAACATCATACATAAAATCTACTAATACATCTATTTCAGGTATCTTCCAGAGGAAAATACCATTTTAAACAGTGAAGGAGTCATTTCCGACCCTATAAATCATATATATTCTTGATCAGCATTAACAGGCGAATCTTTCTAGCCATGCCTGAACGAAAAATATGACTTTTTCAATTTTTGAAAATTTTTTAAGGGGTTTCATCGTAAAATTTCCAAAAATCTAAAAAAAATTTTTATCCTCAAAATATTATCTTTGTGGTATGCAGATTTGTTGACCTCCAAAAAACTAACACAGGACTTGTTTCAGAATTGAAATTAATGCATTTTTGACTTAGTTATGCGTTTTTTAAGCTGTGGTTGTCCCAAAAAAACATCATACATAAAATCTACTAATACATCTATTTCAGGTATCTTCCAGAGGAAAATACCATTTTAAACAGTGAAGGAGTCATTTCCGACCCTATAAATCATATATATTCTTGATCAGCATTAACAGGCGAATCTTTCTAGCCATGCCTGAATGAAAAATATGACTTTTTCAATTTTTGAAAATTTTTTAAGGGGTTTCATCGTAAAATTTCCAAAAATCTAAAAAAATTTTTTTTCTTCAAAATATTATCTTTGTGGTATGCAGATTTGTTGACCTCCAAAAAACTAACACAGGACTTGTTTCAGAATTGAAATTAATGCATTTTTGACTTAGTTATGCGTTTTTTAAGCTGTGGTTGTCCCAAAAAAACATCATACATAAAATCTACTAATACATCTATTTCAGGTATCTTCCAGAGGAAAATACCATTTTAAACAGTGAAGGAGTCATTTCCGACCCTATAAATCATATATATTCTTGATCAGCATTAACAGGCGAATCTTTCTAGCCATGCCTGAACGAAAAATATGACTTTTTCAATTTTTGAAAATTTTTTAAGGGGTTTCATCGTAAAATTTCCAAAAATCTAAAAAAAATTTTTATCCTCAAAATATTATCTTTGTGGTATGCAGATTTGTTGACCTCCAAAAAACTAACACAGGACTTGTTTCAGAATTGAAATTAATGCATTTTTGACTTAGTTATGCGTTTTTTAAGCTGTGGTTGTCCCAAAAAAACATCATACATAAAATCTACTAATACATCTATTTCAGGTATCTTCCAGAGGAAAATACCATTTTAAACAGTGAAGGAGTCATTTCCGACCCTATAAATCATATATATTCTTGATCAGCATTAACAGGCGAATCTTTCTAGCCATGCCTGAATGAAAAATATGACTTTTTCAATTTTTGAAAATTTTTTAAGGGGTTTCATCGTAAAATTTCCAAAAATCTAAAAAAATTTTTTTTCCTCAAAATATTATCTTTGTGGTATGCAGATTTGTTGACCTCCAAAAAACTAACACAGGACTTGTTTCAGAATTGAAATTAATGCATTTTTGACTTAGTTATGCGTTTTTTAAGCTGTGGTTGTCCCAAAAAAACATCATACATAAAATCTACTAATACATCTATTTCAGGTATCTTCCAGAGGAAAATACCATTTTAAACAGTGAAGGAGTCATTTCCGACCCTATAAATCATATATATTCTTGATCAGCATTAACAGGCGAATCTTTCTAGCCATGCCTGAACGAAATATATGACTTTTTCAATTTTTGAAAATTTTTTAAGGGGTTTCATCGTAAAATTTCCAAAAATCTAAAAAAAATTTTTTTCCTCAAAATATTATCTTTGTGGTATGCAGATTTGTTGACCTCCAAAAAACTAACACAGGACTTGTTTCAGAATTGAAATTAATGCATTTTTGACTTAGTTATGCGTTTTTTAAGCTGTGGTTGTCCCAAAAAAACATCATACATAAAATCTACTAATACATCTATTTCAGGTATCTTCCAGAGGAAAATACCATTTTAAACAGTGAAGGAGTCATTTCCGACCCTATAAATCATATATATTCTTGATCAGCATTAACAGGCGAATCTTTCTAGCCATGCCTGAACGAAAAATATGACTTTTTCAATTTTTGAAAATTTTTTAAGGGGTTTCATCGTAAAATTTCCAAAAATCTAAAAAAATTTTTTTTTCCTCAAAATATTATCTTTGTGGTATGCAGATTTGTTGACCTCCAAAAAACTAACACAGGACTTGTTTCAGAATTGAAATTAATGCATTTTTGACTTAGTTATGCGTTTTTTAAGCTGTGGTTGTCCCAAAAAAACATCATACATAAAATCTACTAATACATCTATTTCAGGTATCTTCCAGAGGAAAATACCATTTTAAACAGTGAAGGAGTCATTTCCGACCCTATAAATCATATATATTCTTGATCAGCATTAACAGGCGAATCTTTCTAGCCATGCCTGAACGAAAAATATGACTTTTTCAATTTTTGAAAATTTTTTAAGGGGTTTCATCGTAAAATTTCCAAAAATCTAAAAAAATTTTTTTTCCTCAAAATATTATCTTTGTGGTATGCAGATTTGTTGACCTCCAAAAAACTAACACAGGACTTGTTTCAGAATTGAAATTAATGCATTTTTGACTTAGTTATGCGTTTTTTAAGCTGTGGTTGTCCCAAAAAAACATCATACATAAAATCTACTAATACATCTATTTCAGGTATCTTCCAGAGGAAAATACCATTTTAAACAGTGAAGGAGTCATTTCCGACCCTATAAATCATATATATTCTTGATCAGCATTAACAGGCGAATCTTTCTAGCCATGCCTGAACGAAAAATATGACTTTTTCAATTTTTGAAAATTTTTTAAGGGGTTTCATCGTAAAATTTCCAAAAATCTAAAAAAAATTTTTATCCTCAAAATATTATCTTTGTGGTATGCAGATTTGTTGACCTCCAAAAAACTAACACAGGACTTGTTTCAGAATTGAAATTAATGCATTTTTGACTTAGTTATGCGTTTTTTAAGCTGTGGTTGTCCCAAAAAAACATCATACATAAAATCTACTAATACATCTATTTCAGGTATCTTCCAGAGGAAAATACCATTTTAAACAGTGAAGGAGTCATTTCCGACCCTATAAATCATATATATTCTTGATCAGCATTAACAGGCGAATCTTTCTAGCCATGCCTGAACGAAAAATATGACTTTTTCAATTTTTGAAAATTTTTTAAGGGGTTTCATCGTAAAATTTCCAAAAATCTAAAAAAAATTTTTATCCTCAAAATATTATCTTTGTGGTATGCAGATTTGTTGACCTCCAAAAAACTAACACAGGACTTGTTTCAGAATTGAAATTAATGCATTTTTGACTTAGTTATGCGTTTTTTAAGCTGTGGTTGTCCCAAAAAAACATCATACATAAAATCTACTAATACATCTATTTCAGGTATCTTCCAGAGGAAAATACCATTTTAAACAGTGAAGGAGTCATTTCCGACCCTATAAATCATATATATTCTTGATCAGCATTAACAGGCGAATCTTTCTAGCCATGCCTGAACGAAAAATATGACTTTTTCAATTTTTGAAAATTTTTTAAGGGGTTTCATCGTAAAATTTCCAAAAATCTAAAAAAATTTTTTTTCCTCAAAATATTATCTTTGTGGTATGCAGATTTGTTGACCTCCAAAAAACTAACACAGGACTTGTTTCAGAATTGAAATTAATGCATTTTTGACTTAGTTATGCGTTTTTTAAGCTGTGGTTGTCCCAAAAAAACATCATACATAAAATCTACTAATACATCTATTTCAGGTATCTTCCAGAGGAAAATACCATTTTAAACAGTGAAGGAGTCATTTCCGACCCTATAAATCATATATATTCTTGATCAGCATTAACAGGCGAATCTTTCTAGCCATGCCTGAACGAAAAATATGACTTTTTCAATTTTTGAAAATTTTTTAAGGGGTTTCATCGTAAAATTTCCAAAAATCTAAAAAAAATTTTTATCCTCAAAATATTATCTTTGTGGTATGCAGATTTGTTGACCTCCAAAAAACTAACACAGGACTTGTTTCAGAATTGAAATTAATGCATTTTTGACTTAGTTATGCGTTTTTTAAGCTGTGGTTGTCCCAAAAAAACATCATACATAAAATCTACTAATACATCTATTTCAGGTATCTTCCAGAGGAAAATACCATTTTAAACAGTGAAGGAGTCATTTCCGACCCTATAAATCATATATATTCTTGATCAGCATTAACAGGCGAATCTTTCTAGCCATGCCTGAACGA
Organism: Drosophila bunnanda; assembly: GCA_035046265.1. Taxonomy (NCBI): domain Eukaryota; kingdom Metazoa; phylum Arthropoda; class Insecta; order Diptera; family Drosophilidae; genus Drosophila; species Drosophila bunnanda. The sequence goes on from JAWNOB010000074.1 coordinate 763,890, forward strand.
AAAATATGACTTTTTCAATTTTTGAAAATTTTTTAAGGGGTTTCATCGTAAAATTTCCAAAAATCTAAAAAAAATTTTTATCCTCAAAATATTATCTTTGTGGTATGCAGATTTGTTGACCTCCAAAAAACTAACACAGGACTTGTTTCAGAATTGAAATTAATGCATTTTTGACTTAGTTATGCGTTTTTTAAGCTGTGGTTGTCCCAAAAAAACATCATACATAAAATCTACTAATACATCTATTTCAGGTATCTTCCAGAGGAAAATACCATTTTAAACAGTGAAGGAGTCATTTCCGACCCTATAAATCATATATATTCTTGATCAGCATTAACAGGCGAATCTTTCTAGCCATGCCTGAATGAAAAATATGACTTTTTCAATTTTTGAAAATTTTTTAAGGGGTTTCATCGTAAAATTTCCAAAAATCTAAAAAAATTTTTTTTCTTCAAAATATTATCTTTGTGGTATGCAGATTTGTTGACCTCCAAAAAACTAACACAGGACTTGTTTCAGAATTGAAATTAATGCATTTTTGACTTAGTTATGCGTTTTTTAAGCTGTGGTTGTCCCAAAAAAACATCATACATAAAATCTACTAATACATCTATTTCAGGTATCTTCCAGAGGAAAATACCATTTTAAACAGTGAAGGAGTCATTTCCGACCCTATAAATCATATATATTCTTGATCAGCATTAACAGGCGAATCTTTCTAGCCATGCCTGAACGAAATATATGACTTTTTCAATTTTTGAAAATTTTTTAAGGGGTTTCATCGTAAAATTTCCAAAAATCTAAAAAAAATTTTTTCCTCAAAATATTATCTTTGTGGTATGCAGATTTGTTGACCTCCAAAAAACTAACACAGGACTTGTTTCAGAATTGAAATTAATGCATTTTTGACTTAGTTATGCGTTTTTTAAGCTGTGGTTGTCCCAAAAAAACATCATACATAAAATCTACTAATACATCTATTTCAGGTATCTTCCAGAGGAAAATACCATTTTAAACAGTGAAGGAGTCATTTCCGACCCTATAAATCATATATATTCTTGATCAGCATTAACAGGCGAATCTTTCTAGCCATGCCTGAACGAAACATATGACTTTTTCAATTTTTGAAAATTTTTTAAGGGGTTTCATCGTAAAATTTCCAAAAATCTAAAAAAAATTTTTATCCTCAAAATATTATCTTTGTGGTATGCAGATTTGTTGACCTCCAAAAAATTGAAATTAATGCATTTTTGACTTAGTTATGCGTTTTTTAAGCTGTGGTTGTCCCAAAAAAACATCATACATAAAATCTACTAATACATCTATTTCAGGTATCTTCCAGAGGAAAATACCATTTTAAACAGTGAAGGAGTCATTTCCGACCCTATAAATCATATATATTCTTGATCAGCATTAACAGGCGAATCTTTCTAGCCATGCCTGAACGAAAAATATGACTTTTTCAATTTTTGAAAATTTTTTAAGGGGTTTCATCGTAAAATTTCCAAAAATCTAAAAAAAATTTTTATCCTCAAAATATTATCTTTGTGGTATGCAGATTTGTTGACCTCCAAAAAACTAACACAGGACTTGTTTCAGAATTGAAATTAATGCATTTTTGACTTAGTTATGCGTTTTTTAAGCTGTGGTTGTCCCAAAAAAACATCATACATAAAATCTACTAATACATCTATTTCAGGTATCTTCCAGAGGAAAATACCATTTTAAACAGTGAAGGAGTCATTTCCGACCCTATAAATCATATATATTCTTGATCAGCATTAACAGGCGAATCTTTCTAGCCATGCCTGAATGAAAAATATGACTTTTTCAATTTTTGAAAATTTTTTAAGGGGTTTCATCGTAAAATTTCCAAAAATCTAAAAAAATTTTTTTTCTTCAAAATATTATCTTTGTGGTATGCAGATTTGTTGACCTCCAAAAAACTAACACAGGACTTGTTTCAGAATTGAAATTAATGCATTTTTGACTTAGTTATGCGTTTTTTAAGCTGTGGTTGTCCCAAAAAAACATCATACATAAAATCTACTAATACATCTATTTCAGGTATCTTCCAGAGGAAAATACCATTTTAAACAGTGAAGGAGTCATTTCCGACCCTATAAATCATATATATTCTTGATCAGCATTAACAGGCGAATCTTTCTAGCCATGCCTGAACGAAATATATGACTTTTTCAATTTTTGAAAATTTTTTAAGGGCTTTCATCGTAAAATTTCCAAAAATCTAAAAAAAATTTTTTTCCTCAAAATATTATCTTTGTGGTATGCAGATTTGTTGACCTCCAAAAAACTAACACAGGACTTGTTTCAGAATTGAAATTAATGCATTTTTGACTTAGTTATGCGTTTTTTAAGCTGTGGTTGTCCCAAAAAAACATCATACATAAAATCTACTAATACATCTATTTCAGGTATCTTCCAGAGGAAAATACCATTTTAAACAGTGAAGGAGTCATTTCCGACCCTATAAATCATATATATTCTTGATCAGCATTAACAGGCGAATCTTTCTAGCCATGCCTGAACGAAAAATATGACTTTTTCAATTTTTGAAAATTTTTTAAGGGGTTTCATCGTAAAATTTCCAAAAATCTAAAAAAATTTTTTTTTGTTCAAAATATTATCTTTGTGGTATGCAGATTTGTTGACCTCCAAAAAACTAACACAGGACTTGTTTCAGAATTGAAATTAATGCATTTTTGACTTAGTTATGCGTTTTTTAAGCTGTGGTTGTCCCAAAAAAACATCATACATAAAATCTACTAATACATCTATTTCAGGTATCTTCCAGAGGAAAATACCATTTTAAACAGTGAAGGAGTCATTTCCGACCCTATAAATCATATATATTCTTGATCAGCATTAACAGGCGAATCTTTCTAGCCATGCCTGAACGAAAAATATGACTTTTTCAATTTTTGAAAATTTTTTAAGGGGTTTCATCGTAAAATTTCCAAAAATCTAAAAAAATTTTTTTTCCTCAAAATATTATCTTTGTGGTATGCAGATTTGTTGACCTCCAAAAAACTAACACAGGACTTGTTTCAGAATTGAAATTAATGCATTTTTGACTTAGTTATGCGTTTTTTAAGCTGTGGTTGTCCCAAAAAAACATCATACATAAAATCTACTAATACATCTATTTCAGGTATCTTCCAGAGGAAAATACCATTTTAAACAGTGAAGGAGTCATTTCCGACCCTATAAATCATATATATTCTTGATCAGCATTAACAGGCGAATCTTTCTAGCCATGCCTGAATGAAAAATATGACTTTTTCAATTTTTGAAAATTTTTTAAGGGGTTTCATCGTAAAATTTCCAAAAATCTAAAAAAATTTTTTTTCTTCAAAATATTATCTTTGTGGTATGCAGATTTGTTGACCTCCAAAAAACTAACACAGGACTTGTTTCAGAATTGAAATTAATGCATTTTTGACTTAGTTATGCGTTTTTTAAGCTGTGGTTGTCCCAAAAAAACATCATACATAAAATCTACTAATACATCTATTTCAGGTATCTTCCAGAGGAAAATACCATTTTAAACAGTGAAGGAGTCATTTCCGACCCTATAAATCATATATATTCTTGATCAGCATTAACAGGCGAATCTTTCTAGCCATGCCTGAACGAAAAATATGACTTTTTCAATTTTTGAAAATTTTTTAAGGGGTTTCATCGTAAAATTTCCAAAAATCTAAAAAAATTTTTTTTTGTTCAAAATATTATCTTTGTGGTATGCAGATTTGTTGACCTCCAAAAAACTAACACAGGACTTGTTTCAGAATTGAAATTAATGCATTTTTGACTTAGTTATGCGTTTTTTAAGCTGTGGTTGTCCCAAAAAAACATCATACATAAAATCTACTAATACATCTATTTCAGGTATCTTCCAGAGGATAATACCATTTTAAACAGTGAAGGAGTCATTTCCGACCCTATAAATCATATATATTCTTGATCAGCATTAACAGGCGAATCTTTCTAGCCATGCCTGAACGAAAAATATGACTTTTTCAATTTTTGAAAATTTTTTAAGGGGTTTCATCGTAAAATTTCCAAAAATCTAAAAAAATTTTTTTTCCTCAAAATATTATCTTTGTGGTATGCAGATTTGTTGACCTCCAAAAAACTAACACAGGACTTGTTTCAGAATTGAAATTAATGCATTTTTGACTTAGTTATGCGTTTTTTAAGCTGTGGTTGTCCCAAAAAAACATCATACATAAAATCTACTAATACATCTATTTCAGGTATCTTCCAGAGGAAAATACCATTTTAAACAGTGAAGGAGTCATTTCCGACCCTATAAATCATATATATTCTTGATCAGCATTAACAGGCGAATCTTTCTAGCCATGCCTGAATGAAAAATATGACTTTTTCAATTTTTGAAAATTTTTTAAGGGGTTTCATCGTAAAATTTCCAAAAATCTAAAAAAATTTTTTTTCTTCAAAATATTATCTTTGTGGTATGCAGATTTGTTGACCTCCAAAAAACTAACACAGGACTTGTTTCAGAATTGAAATTAATGCATTTTTGACTTAGTTATGCGTTTTTTAAGCTGTGGTTGTCCCAAAAAAACATCATACATAAAATCTACTAATACATCTATTTCAGGTATCTTCCAGAGGAAAATACCATTTTAAACAGTGAAGGAGTCATTTCCGACCCTATAAATCATATATATTCTTGATCAGCATTAACAGGCGAATCTTTCTAGCCATGCCTGAACGAAATATATGACTTTTTCAATTTTTGAAAATTTTTTAAGGGCTTTCATCGTAAAATTTCCAAAAATCTAAAAAAAATTTTTTTCCTCAAAATATTATCTTTGTGGTATGCAGATTTGTTGACCTCCAAAAAACTAACACAGGACTTGTTTCAGAATTGAAATTAATGCATTTTTGACTTAGTTATGCGTTTTTTAAGCTGTGGTTGTCCCAAAAAAACATCATACATAAAATCTACTAATACATCTATTTCAGGTATCTTCCAGAGGAAAATACCATTTTAAACAGTGAAGGAGTCATTTCCGACCCTATAAATCATATATATTCTTGATCAGCATTAACAGGCGAATCTTTCTAGCCATGCCTGAACGAAATATATGACTTTTTCAATTTTTGAAAATTTTTTAAGGGGTTTCATCGTAAAATTTCCAAAAATCTAAAAAAAATTTTTTTCCTCAAAATATTATCTTTGTGGTATGCAGATTTGTTGACCTCCAAAAAACTAACACAGGACTTGTTTCAGAATTGAAATTAATGCATTTTTGACTTAGTTATGCGTTTTTTAAGCTGTGGTTGTCCCAAAAAAACATCATACATAAAATCTACTAATACATCTATTTCAGGTATCTTCCAGAGGAAAATACCATTTTAAACAGTGAAGGAGTCATTTCCGACCCTATAAATCATATATATTCTTGATCAGCATTAACAGGCGAATCTTTCTAGCCATGCCTGAACGAAAAATATGACTTTTTCAATTTTTGAAAATTTTTTAAGGGGTTTCATCGTAAAATTTCCAAAAATCTAAAAAAATTTTTTTTTCTTCAAAATATTATCTTTGTGGTATGCAGATTTGTTGACCTCCAAAAAACTAACACAGGACTTGTTTCAGAATTGAAATTAATGCATTTTTGACTTAGTTATGCGTTTTTTAAGCTGTGGTTGTCCCAAAAAAACATCATACATAAAATCTACTAATACATCTATTTCAGGTATCTTCCAGAGGAAAATACCATTTTAAACAGTGAAGGAGTCATTTCCGACTCTATAAATCATATATATTCTTGATCAGCATTAACAGGCGAATCTTTCTAGCCATGCCTGAACGAAAAATATGACTTTTTCAATTTTTGAAAATTTTTTAAGGGGTTTCATCGTAAAATTTCCAAAAATCTAAAAAAATTTTTTTTTCTTCAAAATATTATCTTTGTGGTATGCAGATTTGTTGACCTCCAAAAAACTAACACAGGACTTGTTTCAGAATTGAAATTAATGCATTTTTGACTTAGTTATGCGTTTTTTAAGCTGTGGTTGTCCCAAAAAAACATCATACATAAAATCTACTAATACATCTATTTCAGGTATCTTCCAGAGGAAAATGCCATTTTAAACAGTGAAGGAGTCATTTCCGACCCTATAAATCATATATATTCTTGATCAGCATTAACAGGCGAATCTTTCTAGCCATGCCTGAACGAAAAATATGACTTTTTCAATTTTTGAAAATTTTTTAAGGGGTTTCATCGTAAAATTTCCAAAAATCTAAAAAAATTTTTTTTCCTCAAAATATTATCTTTGTGGTATGCAGATTTGTTGACCTCCAAAAAACTAACACAGGACTTGTTTCAGAATTGAAATTAATGAATTTTTGACTTAGTTATGCGTTTTTTAAGCTGTGGTTGTCCCAAAAAAACATCATACATAAAATCTACTAATACATCTATTTCAGGTATCTTCCAGAGGAAAATACCATTTTAAACAGTGAAGGAGTCATTTCCGACCCTATAAATCATATATATTCTTGATCAGCATTGACCTCCAAAAAACTAACACAGGACTTGTTTCAGAATTGAAATTAATGAATTTTTGACTTAGTTATGCGTTTTTTAAGCTGTGGTTGTCCCAAAAAAACATCATACATAAAATCTACTAATACATCTATTTCAGGTATCTTCCAGAGGAAAATACCATTTTAAACAGTGAAGGAGTCATTTCCGACCCTATAAATCATATATATTCTTGATCAGCATTAACAGGCGAATCTTTCTAGCCATGCCTGAATGAAAAATATGACTTTTTCAATTTTTGAAAATTTTTTAAGGGGTTTCATCGTAAAATTTCCAAAAATCTAAAAAAATTTTTTTTCCTCAAAATATTATCTTTGTGGTATGCAGATTTGTTGACCTCCAAAAAACTAACACAGGACTTGTTTCAGAATTGAAATTAATGCATTTTTGACTTAGTTATGCGTTTTTTAAGCTGTGGTTGTCCCAAAAAAACATCATACATAAAATCTACTAATACATCTATTTCAGGTATCTTCCAGAGGAAAATACCATTTTAAACAGTGAAGGAGTCATTTCCGACCCTATAAATCATATATATTCTTGATCAGCATTAACAGGCGAATCTTTCTAGCCATGCCTGAACGAAAAATATGACTTTTTCAATTTTTGAAAATTTTTTAAGGGCTTTCATCGTAAAATTTCCAAAAATCTAAAAAAAATTTTTTTCCTCAAAATATTATCTTTGTGGTATGCAGATTTGTTGACCTCCAAAAAACTAACACAGGACTTGTTTCAGAATTGAAATTAATGCATTTTTGACTTAGTTATGCGTTTTTTAAGCTGTGGTTGTCCCAAAAAAACATCATACATAAAATCTACTAATACATCTATTTCAGGTATCTTCCAGAGGAAAATACCATTTTAAACAGTGAAGGAGTCATTTCCGACCCTATAAATCATATATATTCTTGATCAGCATTAACAGGCGAATCTTTCTAGCCATGCCTGAACGAAATATATGACTTTTTCAATTTTTGAAAATTTTTTAAGGGGTTTCATCGTAAAATTTCCAAAAATCTAAAAAAAATTTTTTTCCTCAAAATATTATCTTTGTGGTATGCAGATTTGTTGACCTCCAAAAAACTAACACAGGACTTGTTTCAGAATTGAAATTAATGCATTTTTGACTTAGTTATGCGTTTTTTAAGCTGTGGTTGTCCCAAAAAAACATCATACATAAAATCTACTAATACATCTATTTCAGGTATCTTCCAGAGGAAAATACCATTTTAAACAGTGAAGGAGTCATTTCCGACCCTATAAATCATATATATTCTTGATCAGCATTAACAGGCGAATCTTTCTAGCCATGCCTGAACGAAAAATATGACTTTTTCAATTTTTGAAAATTTTTTAAGGGGTTTCATCGTAAAATTTCCAAAAATCTAAAAAAAAATTTTTTTTTCCTCAAAATATTATCTTTGTGGTATGCAGATTTGTTGACCTCCAAAAAACTAACACAGGACTTGTTTCAGAATTTAAATTAATGCATTTTTGACTTAGTTATGCGTTTTTTAAGCTGTGGTTGTCCCAAAAAAACATCATACATAAAATCTACTAATACATCTATTTCAGGTATCTTCCAGAGGAAAATACCATTTTAAACAGTGAAGGAGTCATTTCCGACCCTATAAATCATATATATTCTTGATCAGCATTAACAGGCGAATCTTTCTAGCCATGCCTGAACGAAAAATATGACTTTTTCAATTTTTGAAAATTTTTTAAGGGGTTTCATCGTAAAATTTCCAAAAATCTAAAAAAATTTTTTTTCCTCAAAATATTATCTTTGTGGTATGCAGATTTGTTGACCTCCAAAAAACTAACACAGGACTTGTTTCAGAATTGAAATTAATGCATTTTTGACTTAGTTATGCGTTTTTTAAGCTGTGGTTGTCCCAAAAAAACATCATACATAAAATCTACTAATACATCTATTTCAGGTATCTTCCAGAGGAAAATACCATTTTAAACAGTGAAGGAGTCATTTCCGACCCTATAAATCATATATATTCTTGATCAGCATTAACAGGCGAATCTTTCTAGCCATGCCTGAATGAAAAATATGACTTTTTCAATTTTTGAAAATTTTTTAAGGGGTTTCATCGTAAAATTTCCAAAAATCTAAAAAAATTTTTTTTCCTCAAAATATTATCTTTGTGGTATGCAGATTTGTTGACCTCCAAAAAACTAACACAGGACTTGTTTCAGAATTGAAATTAATGCATTTTTGACTTAGTTATGCGTTTTTTAAGCTGTGGTTGTCCCAAAAAAACATCATACATAAAATCTACTAATACATCTATTTCAGGTATCTTCCAGAGGAAAATACCATTTTAAACAGTGAAGGAGTCATTTCCGACCCTATAAATCATATATATTCTTGATCAGCATTAACAGGCGAATCTTTCTAGCCATGCCTGAACGAAAAATATGACTTTTTCAATTTTTGAAAATTTTTTAAGGGGTTTCATCGTAAAATTTCCAAAAATCTAAAAAAATTTTTTTTCCTCAAAATATTATCTTTGTGGTATGCAGATTTGTTGACCTCCAAAAAACTAACACAGGACTTGTTTCAGAATTGAAATTAATGCATTTTTGACTTAGTTATGCGTTTTTTAAGCTGTGGTTGTCCCAAAAAAACATCATACATAAAATCTACTAATACATCTATTTCAGGTATCTTCCAGAGGAAAATACCATTTTAAACAGTGAAGGAGTCATTTCCGACTCTATAAATCATATATATTCTTGATCAGCATTAACAGGCGAATCTTTCTAGCCATGCCTGAACGAAAAATATGACTTTTTCAATTTTTGAAAATTTTTTAAGGGGTTTCATCGTAAAATTTCCAAAAATCTAAAAAAATTTTTTTTTCCTCAAAATATTATCTTTGTGGTATGCAGATTTGTTGACCTCCAAAAAACTAACACAGGACTTGTTTCAGAATTGAAATTAATGCATTTTTGACTTAGTTATGCGTTTTTTAAGCTGTGGTTGTCCCAAAAAAACATCATACATAAAATCTACTAATACATCTATTTCAGGTATCTTCCAGAGGAAAATACCATTTTAAACAGTGAAGGAGTCATTTCCGACCCTATAAATCATATATATTCTTGATCAGCATTAACAGGCGAATCTTTCTAGCCATGCCTGAACGAAAAATATGACTTTTTCAATTTTTGAAAATTTTTTAAGGGGTTTCATCGTAAAATTTCCAAAAATCTAAAAAAATTTTTTTTCCTCAAAATATTATCTTTGTGGTATGCAGATTTGTTGACCTCCAAAAAACTAACACAGGACTTGTTTCAGAATTGAAATTAATGCATTTTTGACTTAGTTATGCGTTTTTTAAGCTGTGGTTGTCCCAAAAAAACATCATACATAAAATCTACTAATACATCTATTTCAGGTATCTTCCAGAGGAAAATACCATTTTAAACAGTGAAGGAGTCATTTCCGACCCTATAAATCATATATATTCTTGATCAGCTTTAACAGGCGAATCTTTCTAGCCATGCCTGAATGAAAAATATGACTTTTTCAATTTTTGAAAATTTTTTAAGGGGTTTCATCGTAAAATTTCCAAAAATCTAAAAAAATTTTTTTTCCTCAAAATATTATCTTTGTGGTATGCAGATTTGTTGACCTCCAAAAAACTAACACAGGACTTGTTTCAGAATTGAAATTAATGCATTTTTGACTTAGTTATGCGTTTTTTAAGCTGTGGTTGTCCCAAAAAAACATCATACATAAAATCTACTAATACATCTATTTCAGGTATCTTCCAGAGGAAAATACCATTTTAAACAGTGAAGGAGTCATTTCCGACCCTATAAATCATATATATTCTTGATCAGCATTAACAGGCGAATCTTTCTAGCCATGCCTGAACGAAAAATATGACTTTTTCAATTTTTGAAAATTTTTTAAGGGGTTTCATCGAAAAATTTCCAAAAATCTAAAAAAATTTTTTTTCTTCAAAATATTATCTTTGTGGTATGCAGATTTGTTGACCTCCAAAAAACTAACACAGGACTTGTTTCAGAATTGAAATTAATGCATTTTTGACTTAGTTATGCGTTTTTTAAGCTGTGGTTGTCCCAAAAAAACATCATACATAAAATCTACTAATACATCTATTTCAGGTATCTTCCAGAGGAAAATACCATTTTAAACAGTGAAGGAGTCATTTCCGACCCTATAAATCATATATATTCTTGATCAGCATTAACAGGCGAATCTTTCTAGCCATGCCTGAACGAAAAATATGACTTTTTCAATTTTTGAAAATTTTTTAAGGGGTTTCATCGTAAAATTTCCAAAAATCTAAAAAAAATTTTTTTCCTCAAAATATTATCTTTGTGGTATGCAGATTTGTTGACCTCCAAAAAACTAACACAGGACTTGTTTCAGAATTGAAATTAATGCATTTTTGACTTAGTTATGCGTTTTTTAAGCTGTGGTTGTCCCAAAAAAACATCATACATAAAATCTACTAATACATCTATTTCAGGTATCTTCCAGAGGAAAATACCATTTTAAACAGTGAAGGAGTCATTTCCGACCCTATAAATCATATATATTCTTGATCAGCATTAACAGGCGAATCTTTCTAGCCATGCCTGAACGAAAAATATGACTTTTTCAATTTTTGAAAATTTTTTAAGGGGTTTCATCGTAAAATTTCCAAAGATCTAAAAAAAATTTTTTTCCTCAAAATATTATCTTTGTGGTATGCAGATTTGTTGACCTCCAAAAAACTAACACAGGACTTGTTTCAGAATTGAAATTAATGCATTTTTGACTTAGTTATGCGTTTTTTAAGCTGTGGTTGTCCCAAAAAAACATCATACATAAAATCTACTAATACATCTATTTCAGGTATCTTCCAGAGGAAAATACCATTTTAAACAGTGAAGGAGTCATTTCCGACCCTATAAATCATATATATTCTTGATCAGCATTAACAGGCGAATCTTTCTAGCCATGCCTGAACGAAATATATGACTTTTTCAATTTTTGAAAATTTTTTAAGGGGTTTCATCGTAAAATTTCCAAAAATCTAAAAAAATTTTTTTTCTTCAAAATATTATCTTTGTGGTATGCAGATTTGTTGACCTCCAAAAAACTAACACAGGACTTGTTTCAGAATTGAAATTAATGCATTTTTGACTTAGTTATGCGTTTTTTAAGCTGTGGTTGTCCCAAAAAAACATCATACATAAAATCTACTAATACATCTATTTCAGGTATCTTCCAGAGGAAAATACCATTTTAAACAGTGAAGGAGTCATTTCCGACCCTATAAATCATATATATTCTTGATCAGCATTAACAGGCGAATCTTTCTAGCCATGCCTGAACGAAATATATGACTTTTTCAATTTTTGAAAATTTTTTAAGGGGTTTCATCGTAAAATTTCCAAAAATCTAAAAAAATTTTTTTTCTTCAAAATATTATCTTTGTGGTATGCAGATTTGTTGACCTCCAAAAAACTAACACAGAACTTGTTTCAGAATTGAAATTAATGCATTTTTGACTTAGTTATGCGTTTTTTAAGCTGTGGTTGTCCCAAAAAAACATCATACATAAAATCTACTAATACATCTATTTCAGGTATCTTCCAGAGGAAAATACCATTTTAAACAGTGAAGGAGTCATTTCCGACCCTATAAATCATATATATTCTTGATCAGCATTAACAGGCGAATCTTTCTAGCTATGCCTGAACGAAAAATATGACTTTTTCAATTTTTGAAAAATTTTTAAGGGGTTTCATCGTAAAATTTCCAAAAATCTAAAAAAATTTTTTTTCTTCAAAATATTATCTTTGTGGTATGCAGATTTGTTGACCTCCAAAAAACTAACACAGGACTTGTTTCAGAATTGAAATTAATGCATTTTTGACTTAGTTATGCGTTTTTTAAGCTGTGGTTGTCCCAAAAAAACATCATACATAAAATCTACTAATACATCTATTTCAGGTATCTTCCAGATGAAAATACCATTTTAAACAGTGAAGGAGTCATTTCCGACCCTATAAATCATATATATTCTTGATCAGCATTAACAGGCGAATCTTTCTAGCCATGCCTGAACGAAAAATATGACTTTTTCAATTTTTGAAAATTTTTTAAGGGGTTTCATCGTAAAATTTCCAAAAATCTAAAAAAAATTTTTATCCTCAAAATATTATCTTTGTGGTATGCAGATTTGTTGACCTCCAAAAAACTAACACAGGACTTGTTTCAGAATTGAAATTAATGCATTTTTGACTTAGTTATGCGTTTTTTAAGCTGTGGTTGTCCCAAAAAACATCATACATAAAATCTACTAATACATCTATTTCAGGTATCTTCCAGAGGAAAATACCATTTTAAACAGTGAAGGAGTCATTTCCGACCCTATAAATCATATATATTCTTGATCAGCATTAACAGGCGAATCTTTCTAGCCATGCCTGAACGAAAAATATGACTTTTTCAATTTTTGAAAATTTTTTAAGGGGTTTCATCGTAAAATTTCCAAAAATCTAAAAAAATTTTTTTTCTTCAAAATATTATCTTTGTGGTATGCAGATTTGTTGACCTCCAAAAAACTAACACAGGACTTGTTTCAGAATTGATATTAATGCATTTTTGACTTAGTTATGCGTTTTTTAAGCTGTGGTTGTCCCAAAAAAACATCATACATAAAATCTACTAATACATCTATTTCAGGTATCTTCCAGAGGAAAATACCATTTTAAACAGTGAAGGAGTCATTTCCGACCCTATAAATCATATATATTCTTGATCAGCATTAACAGGCGAATCTTTCTAGCCATGCCTGAACGAAAAATATGACTTTTTCAATTTTTGAAAATTTTTTAAGGGGTTTCATCGTAAAATTTCCAAAAATCTAAAAAAATTTTTTTTGTTCAAAATATTATCTTTGTGGTATGCAGATTTGTTGACCTCCAAAAAACTAACACAGGACTTGTTTCAGAATTGAAATTAATGCATTTTTGACTTAGTTATGCGTTTTTTAAGCTGTGGTTGTCCCAAAAAAACATCATACATAAAATCTACTAATACATCTATTTCAGGTATCTTCCAGAGGAAAATACCATTTTAAACAGTGAAGGAGTCATTTCCGACCATATAAATCATATATATTCTTGATCAGCATTAACAGGCGAATCTTTCTAGCCATGCCTGAACGAAAAATATGACTTTTTTCAATTTTTGAAAATTTTTTAAGGGGTTTCATCGTAAAATTTCCAAAAATCTAAAAAAAATTTTTATCCTCAAAATATTATCTTTGTGGTATGCAGATTTGTTGACCTCCAAAAAACTAACACAGGACTTGTTTCAGAATTGAAATTAATGCATTTTTGACTTAGTTATGCGTTTTTTAAGCTGTGGTTGTCCCAAAAAAACATCATACATAAAATCTACTAATACATCTATTTCAGGTATCTTCCAGAGGAAAATACCATTTTAAACAGTGAAGGAGTCATTTCCGACCATATAAATCATATATATTCTTGATCAGCATTAACAGGCGAATCTTTCTAGCCATGCCTGAACGAAAAATATGACTTTTTTCAATTTTTGAAAATTTTTTAAGGGGTTTCATCGTAAAATTTCCAAAAATCTAAAAAAAATTTTTATCCTCAAAATATTATCTTTGTGGTATGCAGATTTGTTGACCTCCAAAAAACTAACACAGGACTTGTTTCAGAATTGAAATTAATGCATTTTTGACTTAGTTATGCGTTTTTTAAGCTGTGGTTGTCCCAAAAAAACATCATACATAAAATCTACTAATACATCTATTTCAGGTATCTTCCAGAGGAAAATACCATTTTAAACAGTGAAGGAGTCATTTCCGACCCTATAAATCATATATATTCTTGATCAGCATTAACAGGCGAATCTTTCTAGCCATGCCTGAACGAAAAATATGACTTTTTCAATTTTTGAAAATTTTTTAAGGGGTTTCATCGTAAAATTTCCAAAAATCTAAAAAAATTTTTTTCCTCAAAATATTATCTTTGTGGTATGCAGATTTGTTGACCTCCAAAAAACTAACACAGGACTTGTTTCAGAATTGAAATTAATGCATTTTTGACTTAGTTATGCGTTTTTTAAGCTGTGGTTGTCCCAAAAAAACATCATACAAAAAATCTACTAATACATCTATTTCAGGTATCTTCCAGAGGAAAATACCATTTTAAACAGTGAAGGAGTCATTTCCGACCCTATAAATCATATATATTCTTGATCAGCATTAACAGGCGAATCTTTCTAGCCATGCCTGAACGAAAAATATGACTTTTTCAATTTTTGAAAATTTTTTAAGGGGTTTCATCGTAAAATTTCCAAAAATCTAAAAAAATTTTTTTCCTCAAAATATTATCTTTGTGGTATGCAGATTTGTTGACCTCCAAAAAACTAACACAGGACTTGTTTCAGAATTGAAATTAATGCATTTTTGACTTAGTTATGCGTTTTTTAAGCTGTGGTTGTCCCAAAAAAACATCATACATAAAATCTACTAATACATCTATTTCAGGTATCTTCCAGAGGAAAATACCATTTTAAACAGTGAAGGAGTCATTTCCGACCCTATAAATCATATATATTCTTGATCAGCATTAACAGGCGAATCTTTCTAGCCATGCCTGAACGAAAAATATGACTTTTTCAATTTTTGAAAATTTTTTAAGGGGTTTCATCGTAAAATTTCCAAAAATCTAAAAAAAATTTTTTTCCTCAAAATATTATCTTTGTGGTATGCAGATTTGTTGACCTCCAAAAAACTAACACAGGACTTGTTTCAGAATTGAAATTAATGCATTTTTGACTTAGTTAGCCGTTTTTTAAGCTTTGGTTGTCCCAAAAAAACATCATACAAAAAATCTACTAATACATCTATTTCAGGTATCTTCCAGAGGAAAATACCATTTTAAACAGTGAAGGAGTCATTTCCGACCCTATAAATCATATATATTCTTGATCAGCATTAACAGGCGAATCTTTCTAGCCATGCCTGAACGAAAAATATGACTTTTTCAATTTTTGAAAATTTTTTAAGGGGTTTCATCGTAAAATTTCCAAAAATCTAAAAAAAATTTTTTCCCTCAAAATATTATCTTTGTGGTATGCAGATTTGTTGACCTCCAAAAAACTAACACAGGACTTGTTTCAGAATTGAAATTAATGCATTTTTGACTTAGTTATGCGTTTTTTAAGCTGTGGTTGTCCCAAAAAAACATCATACATAAAATCTACTAATACATCTATTTCAGGTATCTTCCAGAGGAAAATACCATTTTAAACAGTGAAGGAGTCATTTCCGACCCTATAAATCATATATATTCTTGATCAGCATTAACAGGCGAATCTTTCTAGCCATGCCTGAACGAAAAATATGACTTTTTCAATTTTTGAAAATTTTTTAAGGGGTTTCATCGTAAAATTTCCAAAAATCTAAAAAAAATTTTTTTTCTCAAAATATTATCTTTGTGGTATGCAGATTTGTTGACCTCCAAAAAACTAACACAGGACTTGTTTCAGAATTGAAATTAATGCATTTTTGACTTAGTTATGCGTTTTTTAAGCTGTGGTTGTCCCAAAAAAACATCATACAAAAAATCTACTAATACATCTATTTCAGGTATCTTCCAGAGGAAAATACCATTTTAAACAGTGAAGGAGTCATTTCCGACCCTATAAATCATATATATTCTTGATCAGCATTAACAGGCGAATCTTTCTAGCCATGCCTGAACGAAAAATATGACTTTTTCAATTTTTGAAAATTTTTTAAGGGGTTTCATCGTAAAATTTCCAAAAATCTAAAAAAATTTTTTCCTCAAAATATTATCTTTGTGGTATGCAGATTTGTTGACCTCCAAAAAACTAACACAGGACTTGTTTCAGAATTGAAATTAATGCATTTTTGACTTAGTTATGCGTTTTTTAAGCTGTGGTTGTCCCAAAAAAACATCATACATAAAATCTACTAATACATCTATTTCAGGTATCTTCCAGAGGAAAATACCATTTTAAACAGTGAAGGAGTCATTTCCGACCCTATAAATCATATATATTCTTGATCAGCATTAACAGGCGAATCTTTCTAGCTATGCCTGAACGAAAAATATGACTTTTTCAATTTTTGAAAATTTTTTAAGGGGTTTCATCGTAAAATTTCCAAAAATCTAAAAAAAATTTTTTCCTCAAAATATTATCTTTGTGGTATGCAGATTTGTTGACCTCCAAAAAACTAACACAGGACTTGTTTCAGAATTGAAATTAATGCATTTTTGACTTAGTTATGCGTTTTTTAAGCTGTGGTTGTCCCAAAAAAACATCATACATAAAATCTACTAATACATCTATTTCAGGTATCTTCCAGAGGAAAATACCATTTTAAACAGTGAAGGAGTCATTTCCGACCCTATAAATCATATATATTCTTGATCAGCATTAACAGGCGAATCTTTCTAGCCATGCCTGAACGAAAAATATGACTTTTTCAATTTTTGAAAATTTTTTAAGGGGTTTCATCGTAAAATTTCCAAAAATCTAAAAAAAATTTTTTTCCTCAAAATATTATCTTTGTGGTATGCAGATTTGTTGACCTCCAAAAAACTAACACAGGACTTGTTTCAGAATTGAAATTAATGCATTTTTGACTTAGTTATGCGTTTTTTAAGCTGTGGTTGTCCCAAAAAAACATCATACATAAAATCTACTAATACATCTATTTCAGGTATCTTCCAGAGGAAAATACCATTTTAAACAGTGAAGGAGTCATTTCCGACCCTATAAATCATATATATTCTTGATCAGCATTAACAGGCGAATCTTTCTAGCTATGCCTGAACGAAAAATATGACTTTTTCAATTTTTGAAAATTTTTTAAGGGGTTTCATCGTAAAATTTCCAAAAATCTAAAAAAAATTTTTTCCTCAAAATATTATCTTTGTGGTATGCAGATTTGTTGACCTCCAAAAAACTAACACAGGACTTGTTTCAGAATTGAAATTAATGCATTTTTGACTTAGTTATGCGTTTTTTAAGCTGTGGTTGTCCCAAAAAAACATCATACATAAAATCTACTAATACATCTATTTCAGGTATCTTCCAGAGGAAAATACCATTTTAAACAGTGAAGGAGTCATTTCCGACCCTATAAATCATATATATTCTTGATCAGCATTAACAGGCGAATCTTTCTAGCCATGCCTGAACGAAAAATATGACTTTTTCAATTTTTGAAAATTTTTTAAGGGGTTTCATCGTAAAATTTCCAAAAATCTAAAAAAAATTTTTTTCCTCAAAATATTATCTTTGTGGTATGCAGATTTGTTGACCTCCAAAAAACTAACACAGGACTTGTTTCAGAATTGAAATTAATGCATTTTTGACTTAGTTATGCGTTTTTTAAGCTGTGGTTGTCCCAAAAAAACATCATACATAAAATCTACTAATACATCTATTTCAGGTATCTTCCAGAGGAAAATACCATTTTAAACAGTGAAGGAGTCATTTCCGACCCTATAAATCATATATATTCTTGATCAGCATTAACAGGCGAATCTTTCTAGCCATGCCTGAACGAAAAATATGACTTTTTCAATTTTTGAAAATTTTTTAAGGGGTTTCATCGTAAAATTTCCAAAAATCTAAAAAAATTTTTTTTCCTCAAAATATTATCTTTGTGGTATGCAGATTTGTTGACCTCCAAAAAACTAACACAGGACTTGTTTCAGAATTGAAATTAATGCATTTTTGACTTAGTTATGCGTTTTTTAAGCTGTGGTTGTCCCAAAAAAACATCATACATAAAATCTACTAATACATCTATTTCAGGTATCTTCCAGAGGAAAATACCATTTTAAACAGTGAAGGAGTCATTTCCGACCCTATAAATCATATATATTCTTGATCAGCATTAACAGGCGAATCTTTCTAGCCATGCCTGAACGAAAAATATGACTTTTTCAATTTTTGAAAATTTTTTAAGGGGTTTCATCGTAAAATTTCCAAAAATCTAAAAAAAAATTTTTTTTTCCTCAAAATATTATCTTTGTGGTATGCAGATTTGTTGACCTCCAAAAAACTAACACAGGACTTGTTTCAGAATTGAAATTAATGCATTTTTGACTTAGTTATGCGTTTTTTAAGCTGTGGTTGTCCCAAAAAAACATCATACATAAAATCTACTAATACATCTATTTCAGGTATCTTCCAGAGGAAAATACCATTTTAAACAGTGAAGGAGTCATTTCCGACCCTATAAATCATATATATTCTTGATCAGCATTAACAGGCGAATCTTTCTAGCCATGCCTGAACGAAAAATATGACTTTTTCAATTTTTGAAAATTTTTTAAGGGGTTTCATCGTAAAATTTCCAAAAATCTAAAAAAAATTTTTTTCCTCAAAATATTATCTTTGTGGTATGCAGATTTGTTGACCTCCAAAAAACTAACACAGGACTTGTTTCAGAATTGAAATTAATGCATTTTTGACTTAGTTATGCGTTTTTTAAGCTGTGGTTGTCCCAAAAAAACATCATACATAAAATCTACTAATACATCTATTTCAGGTATCTTCCAGAGGAAAATACCATTTTAAACAGTGAAGGAGTCATTTCCGACCCTATAAATCATATATATTCTTGATCAGCATTAACAGGCGAATCTTTCTAGCCATGCCTGAACGAAAAATATGACTTTTTCAATTTTTGAAAACTTTTTAAGGGGTTTCATCGTAAAATTTCCAAAAATCTAAACAAATTTTTTTTCCTCAAAATAGTATCTTTGTGGTATGCAGATTTGTTGACCTCCAAAAAACTAACACAGGACTTGTTTCAGAATTGAAATTAATGCATTTTTGACTTAGTTATGCGTTTTTTAAGCTGTGGTTGTCCCAAAAAAACATCATACATAAAATCTACTAATACATCTATTTCAGGTATCTTCCAGAGGAAAATACCATTTTAAACAGTGAAGGAGTCATTTCCGACCCTATAAATCATATATATTCTTGATCAGCATTAACAGGCGAATCTTTCTAGCCATGCCTGAACGAAAAATATGACTTTTTCAATTTTTGAAAATTTTTTAAGGGGTTTCATCAAAAACTAACACAGGACTTGTTTCAGAATTGAAATTAATGCATTTTTGACTTAGTTATGCGTTTTTTAAGCTGTGATTGTCCCAAAAAAAACATCATACAAAAAATCTACTAATAAATCTATTTCAACCCAAACATAATCTATAAGAGATATCTTTTTCTTTGTTATGTACATAAATTCTTTCCAAATATTATTTTTGTATTTCTCATTAAATTAATTTATAGCTTTCAAAACATGGAACATCAATTTAAGTTTAGATGATTTTAGGTTTTAAAATATTAACACATTTATATTTGTTTGAGTATTTATTGATTTATATGTTATATACGGCCTAAAAAAAATAAAAACATTCCAATACTGGAATTGTTTAATAAATACAAGAAATACTAATTGGAAAAATTTATACTCTATATAGTAATATACTATTATTAAACTCTTATTTAATATTTGTTGAATATTTAAATTATAACGATAATTCGATCTTTAAATAGACCTTTATTTACCCAGAAAATGTTTTTGTAATAAAGTCCATACATATTTTCGATTTCTCAGAAACGCTCACACTTCGTATATAATTTTTCCACTCTCCACCAAGGACCTGACCTCGTCGCTTCCCCAAAAATAAAAAAATAGGAAATTATTCAATTTCCACCATGATTATTCAACTGGCTGGCTTCTTTTGCATATGGCTTGTTGTGGGTTAATTAAGCCAACTTTTAATTGCCTTTTATTGCACTTAATTACTGGAGTCGGAAGCAGAGGAGCCCTCCTGGGTCTGTGGAGGATGGGAGGGGCCCCATAAATTTGTATACATATGACTGGATAATTGCGACTCCCGCGGAATTAGCCCAACGAGAGCCACCACGCATTCGCATCCGCATCCGAAGCCCGTCTCGATTTCCACACCCATTCGCACCCACATTACGCGCGGGGCGTGGCTTGAAGAGCATAAAAAAATAAAACAACAAAAAAATAATAATAAAAAAGGGATGGAATCCAGGGGGCAGGTGGAACCCTACCCGGCTAAACCGAACCAAACTGAACTGAATGCATAACATCAGCAGCGGGCTCGTTTCCAGCTTGTTGCTCCAATTAAAACAAAAAAAAAAAACAACTGGAAAAGCGGCAAAAACAAAAACCACCAGCCATTCATATTCATATCCATTTGGCGGCTTTTTATTGCCTTTAATTATAACGTAGGCTGGTATTCAAATTGTTCTAGCTTGGAAAATTTTCAGAAGCAAACAAAAGACTTAGGCAACGAACTCGAATGATCTTTAAGAGCGCCAATGGCAGGGGCAGCGAGGTGAAGGTGGAGAGGAACTAAGAAAGGTACTAACAAATGGGAATATTTTAATTTTCTTAAATAAAATATGGTATTAGTATATAATACATATAAATAGTATAGTGCAGTATTTATATAAGGAATACTATATAAATCGGTAGAACAAACGAAAAAGGGAGATCATTTTGAAAGTAATTTCTAAAAAAATAGTAAAGAATCATTTAAGCTTAATTAAACTAACTCACTAATTAGCTAAATTTTTTAATACATTTTATATGAATAACATATATCTCTAAATCACTTAAATAAAGAAATAAAGCTGGTGAACTTTGAAGAAAATTCTAAGATTTTAAAGAGGAAATCATTTAAACGTAAAATGAAGCTGATAATAATACTAATACTAATACTAATACTGACATTTGTAATGTTAATAATTTATAAACGAAAGCACTGAAATATATGCAGAAAGCACATAAAACTTAAAGAAATGTATAAAATAATCAATGAAGAATAATGTTAGCTTGGTAAAACGAATATTTTCAAAGGTAAATGTATGTATAGATTAAATACTAAATAAATATGAATCAATTAAACGAATTAAGAAATCAGGTAATAATAAAAATCAATCAAAAGATACAATTATTAGAATTATATATGAATATTTCTAAGCCAAATAAAATAAAAATATTTATCAGTCAAAATAAAAGTACAAAGAAGATTATATTTTACGTAATTTGTATTAATAAATAAAAAGATAAAATAACAAAATGGATACTTGAACATCCTAATATATTGATATTTATTATTCAATAATATCTTATAAGTATAAAACACTTGAATCAAAGCCGACAGCATAAAATACCCAAAGACATTTGCAAGCAAGTACAAACTTTATTATTTGAACTTATGAAAACTGATATTTATACTATTGAAGTTCTGAAAATTTATCATTTAAATTGAATTTATAGTTATAGCTTAATAAATAATGGTGGTGATATTTATACAGATAAATGTATCCTTACATTATAATACATATATAAAATAAAATTATTGTCACACTGAAGTATTCTTCGTTCTTCGAAGAATTGTCATATTATTAATCTAAGAATTTAATATGAAACCGCACAAATGTATGCCAAGCAGTTAGTTATTAAAACTAAGGTAATAGGTTTCTATTATCTGCAGATGCACAATTAGCCTTATCTTATCTGCAAATATCTTCAATATCGGTTGCTATATTCTTTGATGGCCTCCTCCCCGCTCTCAGATCCTTCCTCCCCCGCTGATCCTCAATTTGCATAACGATCTCCCAACGATCTGGATCTGTGCCGGTATCCAGAGCTCTGCGGCTCCTCTTGGCCATCGTCAAGTGCATCCCATCCCTCCCTAATGGCCGCGACCGTCATGCAAATTGCAACTGCTCTATAACGACGTGCCATCAATGCATCAGCTGCCAAATTATATGTTGCGGGCCACCGAGAGAAATTATGAATTATTAAAAGGAAAAAAACTAAAGAAACAAAAAACATGAAAAGAAAGAAAAGCAGGAGTGGGGAAAATGCATGCAACTAAGACAAGGATCTGCATGAGGATGGCCTAGAGGAAGTGGTGCGGGAAAGGAGATCCTCGAGGTTCCAGGTTCCAGGTTCCAGGTTCCAGGTTCCAGGTTCGAGGTTTAAGGTTCACCCCGCGTGTCATTGTTATAGAAAAAGCTGACACCGGAACGGGGGAACAAAAAATATATATAGTATGTATATGTATATGGCATTTTTGTGGCAGAGCCAAGGGAGAGCGTTGTGAAATATACAAAGGGGGCGTTGCCCCGGCCACGCCCCTTGCCACACGGCTCAGAAAATGGAAATCGTAATAAACGCAATAATAATCATGAACTGGGAAAAACAACAATATGCAAGAGATGGCGAGAAAAAAAAATATAAAGAATAACGAAAACCGAAAAACGAAAAACTCACCCTTACCATTTGATTTGTAAACGAATTATAAACATAAAGGTGCAGCACCACCCTTGGCAGCAGCAGCTTCCAACACGTGACCGTCGTCGAGGCCACATCTGCCCCTTTTTCCAGGCGGGGCTTCCTCCAGCTCCCCTCAGTGCCTACAGTTTCCTCTAGCTCCTATATAGCCCCTCCAGTGCCCCAGCCTGTTGTTGTATTAAGCGATTATCACCGCAGGACACTAATCGGTGCAAGGAGCCGGGGTAATTGTGGAGCGTGCTTCGCCCAAAGTTCTGACTCTCTCCTCCAACCTCTCTCGGTTTTTCCGGGCAGCTGGCGGCATTCTGAATGGCATTTTCCGGCCTGAATGACGTTGATTGGAGTGGGAGGAGGCTGGCTGGAAAATCCAACTGGCAGGCAACTGAAATTGAATTGCAATTGCAACGGAAATATCTGCAGAAATATCCCCTCGAGGGGCCAATGATAGCTGAAGCTAAAGGTAAACTGTTTCAATTGAAAGCGATTTTAAATAAAGAGAATATTTATAAGATGTAGTATTTTTGGAACTAAATATATTTTAAAGATTTAAAACAATTTACCAATATTTATTGATTTTATTCTATTGATCATTATTTATACATTTTAATTCAATTACAAAATGAAATTAATTTTAGTATGAATTGTTTGATTAATGATATTCATTTGAAGACTGTGAGATTTTTGTTAACATATTTAAATCCCTTTTAATATTGATATCTTTATTATGTATCTCAAGCAAGCTAATAAAATAATTAATTAATAGAATACCCCTTTGGTTTCTAATAATTACTTTAAGAAACCACTAACATTTTTCATAATCCACACTAAACTTTAATATTTCAGATATTTTTAAATAAAAACCATATGTAAATGAGGTATTATTTTGAGTCCTTGGGGCCTGGGCAGCCTCCTCTTCCTGCAACATCTTCTGCTTTTCTTGGTTGCCCCAGGCAAATGGCGCGTAATTTCCATTTGGAACGGCCATTTTTGCGGCTGCAATTACAGCACTGCGCTGAACCTGTCTCGGGGAATCCCCTTTCCCCTCTTTCCAGCCCGCAGCGAACGCATTTCATTCGGCGTTTCGGCCTTTTTGCCCCACAACAAAAAGTGGCAATAAAAATTAAGTTGAAGTCGAATTTGAAATTCAGATGACGACGAGCGGCCAACGACGACGACGACGACGACTACGACTTGGCCAATTATTATTAATAATAGCAACAACAACAGCCGCAGAAGGAGCAGCAACAGCAGCAGCAGCAGCAGCAGCAGCATGTTGCAGTTGCAGAACAACAAAAAAAACGGCAGCAACAACAATAACTGGGGGAGAAAAAAGTTAATAGGACCGCATTCATTAAATCCATTTAATGCACAGAGAGGCAAATTATTGCGCTAAAAAGAAAAGCAGCAAGCAACTACACTCGCAAAAAAAGCAAAAACGAAACGAAATAATTGCACCCAAAACGGAGAAGTAGCAGCAGAAAAAACGGCGACGTTCGGTCGGCGGCCATTAAAATGGCCAACGAATTGGCCAAAACGGGGAAAAAGGGGGTTGCTGTTCCTTTTTTTTTTTTTGCTTTTTCTTCTCTTTTTTTTGTAGGAAACTGGTCATGTAAACTGGCCAAGTGAAGGAGCAAGCGAGAGAGGACACCAAAACCGGTAGCTCCACTTTAATGAGCGCCAAACGCAAAAGAAAAACACTCAAAGAAATAGGGTATTCCGAAAAGGGGGGTATGCTCCATGAACCTCGTTGTTGGGGGGTCCTCCTTTTGGGATTTATTAAATGAATTATTTCTTAACAACATTATACGCATCATAAGTTATGCGAATGGCTCAAACTATTGATATGCGATCAATAGGTGAATGTTTTAATCACATTCTGGCTCGCTCCTCTTGCTCCTTCGACTTCCTGTTTGTTCTTGCCTGTGTTTTCTGCTCCTGCTATGTAACATACATATATGAATTTTCCTAGCCTTCCTCCACCTGCTTGACCCTCAACTCCTCAATCCGTTTCCACAACTTAATCATTTTGCTGGCTTACTACATCGGTGGGGTTATCTGGAAATTGGCCCCTTCGGGAATTTGCAGACGATAAATAACTTTACGCATTATCTCCCTCAATTCATGGGTCTTCTGACGGGGATACAGCAAGTCTGCATGCTGGAAGGCCCGGTCCAATATGGGATCCTCTGGTCTAATGGGCCGCACCTTGTTCTTTTCAGGCGGCGTTACCATTTTCACTCAACAATTTTATTGTTAAAAATGTAAGCGAAATTTTGAGAAATTGAGAAATATGTAAAATGTCTTAAAAATTAGAACTATTACTTTTGGCAAAAAAATACTTTTGGAGAGCTAGCTAGTTGTGAACCCGAAAACTTATACAATTTGTATGGCTAAACACGATTCTTACACACCGAACTATAAGTTCCCGGCCTGCTACTTAAAGCTTAATTTTCCAATTTGAAATTAAATCATGATCCAAGGGTACATACATAGATCTATTAATGTGTACAAAATAATGTGGTAAAGTAATAAGTAATAATAGGTAATAAGTCTAAAGGTCTAATCTTATGTATAACATTAAGGAAAGCTTAATAAAGTCTTATTCTTATTATTTCTTACTATTAATCATCGTATTACTGAATATAATAATATAATTATTGTCCCATAATGAAAAATTTTTTATTTTTTTTACTCCTGAGGATTTGGCACTTCCAGAAATAATTAGGGATTTTGAATACCCTTGAAAAATATCTAAAACTAAAGATCAAAATGTTATATAGTAGAAAAAGATCATAAATATATAATTCATATGACACTTCAAATAGATTAATACATTTTTTGACACGCTTTATTTAAGAAAATTTACTTTTCTGAATTATATATTATATCATTAAAAAATTTAAAGGTCTATTGTATATAAATAAATAATATATATAAGAACTAATGCATATTTATATTAACTAGCCCCCTCAAAAAAAAAAAAATATCTCTAAATAATTAATAATTTTGTTTGTCAACGACAGTTGATTTTGTAAATCAATAAAATTAAGTTATATAAATAATATATTTTATGTTATATTTCTCTCAAATAAAAACAATTTTATATAATATATTCAATTAACTTGGTACGTCAAACAATTTATGCCATCTTAGAGTCTTAGAAGAATTTCAAATCTTACTGTTATTTCCCACTATGTCTTGTTTTTTTTTTAATATGCAGCTTAGATCACATATTTATATTTATAATATTAATAAAAAATATAAAATTAAATGTATTACCTTTTATTTTATGCCTCGAACTATACAGGGTATTCCCTAACTCGAATTCCGGGAAACCTTGCCAACTTCTATGCTCCCCGCATTAATTACTTTCTTGGAAAACACGCGCGCCATTTTTGTTGGCTGGGTCAGAGGGGGCTTTCCAGGGAAATTGTACAAGTAATTTCCATTTGGACTGGACTTTTTTTTCCTGTTTTTCCTAGTTTTTTTTTTTTAAATTTTGCGACGGCCCCCAAAAGTTTCGCCTTCTCTTTCTTAATCGTCAAACAATTTGCAAATCGCATGCAATTTACCTTCTGCCTTCTGACTTTTCCCCTGCCCCTCCTTATTTTCCTCCCCCCTTTTCCAGCTGGCTTGTTACTGCCTTCGTGTTGTTGCATTTCCTGTCGCCAGCACGGACCCCCGTTTTCCACGCCCCTGGGTTCCCGCATACGTTTTGTATATTACATGACCATTAATGAACTGCTCCAATTATAGAGAGCGCGGAGAAAAATTACAGAAAAAAATGTATATATACATATAGGTGTTTATATATGTATGTGGGGAATAAAACATACCGCCGTCCTTGGGGGAGGAGCGGAGAGGAGAGAAGGTGGGCCCGGGAAGGAGGCGCCTTGGTCATTTAAATTGTTGTTTTGCATGTGAACTCGACATTTTCCACACCTTTTAATTGACGGGCCCAGCGAATCCATTTGACGACGAATGGCAAACGAGCGATGCCCGGCGATGCCCGAGGGAAATGGTGAGGGAAATCGCGCTGGGAAATGCGAGGGGAAATGGGAAAATGACCAAGCGGAAAGCGCCAGGCAGCCCCCCGGTGCAATTTCTGTGACTTTCCGCCAAGTTTCCGCCGCCAACTGGGCCACGTCAGCCGCCGCCCGCCGATTGAATTGTCAGCGGAACCACGTGGATCCGATGGATCCAATGGATCTGATGTATCTGAAGGCTCCGTGGCGTATTTGTATCTTTATGGAACACCTTTGCTGCCATTACAGTCTGTCATTAAAGCAGACACAGGAAAATCTAGGGGGAAAAACTATTAAAAGAGCCAAGCTAGTATTTACTATTAAAAATGTTATTTATATGAAATATAAGATTATTTTCTGCTAATTTTAGTATTTATCATGGTTGATACGACAACTGTATTTTGAAAATTTTACTGTTTCTATATTTCTTTGTATTTCTCATAAAGAAAGGCTTACAAGTGTTAGGATTTAAAAATTACTTTTTACCATTTTATTTAAATACCATAAGAGACTAATATTTTCAAAAAGCTTAATATCACTACATTTTGTGTTTATATTTTCATTTTCCTCGTTGCTAATTAAAAATAATAAAATACATTTCAATATTTTTGTTGATCAATACATCCGTAGTGTTCTTAAGATTTTGCTTAAGTCATAAGCATTGAAGGTTTCAAAATTAAAAATGTAATGTAAGTAAGGAAGCCAACTTCGGGGAACCGAAATTCCTTTGCCCTTGCATGGAAAATCAATCATAACTCAGTCAAAATTGGATGGATTTCCAATCGAAAATGTTTTCCATGTTAGTTTTTCTTGCGTTTATAAATCTGCAAACTCAATTTAAATATTTTTAAAAATTAAAATTTTTGACAATTTTATCGATGTAACCACTTATACATTTTTTAAAAAATGTCTAAAATTTTATTTTACTTCCAACATGGCCAAAAAGATTCCCCTGTTGATGCTGATCAAGAATATATATGATTTGTGGGGTCGGAAATGACTCCTTCACTGAATAAAATTATAATACCCTCTGAAATATTGTTGAAATCGATATTTTGGCATGTTTTCTTTTAATTAAAAAATCTAAGCTTAAAAAATGCGTAACTTTGTCAAAAATTCATAAATTTCAATTCGGAAAGCAGGTAATTGCTCATTTTTTGAAGGTTAATAAGTCTGCATACTTAATTTAGTATAAATTTAAATTTAAATTTTTTGATCAGTTTTTGACAATTCTAACGATGTAACCCCTTATAAAATTTTGAAATTTTTAAAAAAATTAAAATTTTGTCGGAAATAGCTACATCGACTCGGCTGTTGATGCTGATCAAGAATATTTGTGTTTTACATAATTAGTGTAAAATTTTATGTACGAAATTTTTTATGTTAGGTAAAAAAACAAATAAATAAATCATAGTAATTACAACACAATAAAATATATATAATAAATATTCCTTGGAGAGATCCAAAGTTATAAACCAATTGAAACACGCCTGGGTTAACCTTCCTATAATGATCTAAGTGCGATCTTGAATGAAATTGAGAAAACTATATCTCTAATTCAGCTAAAATCATGAACAATAAAAAGTATTAAAAAGTATTATTATGAAACTTAAACGTGAACAATTGTATAACAAATATACAATATAATAATTTAAGTTTCAATAAGAGAAGTAAATATTGTTTTAACCAGCGGAATGCACTCTACATTTAAAGATTTATTTATAGTAATATTTATAATAATTATTTACCTATAAAAATAACTACATTTATTTATTTGAAATCTAAGAGATTGCAGTCAAAAGGCTTGCGATTACACCCTCTCTATTGACTTGATTAATTGAAATAAATATTGATTATGTAAGAACAATGTACAGTGGCAAGTTATCCAAGCCATTGGCACTCAATCAGTCCGCCAGTTTCCGATCTGCGATCCGATCTGAGACGCATTCCGTCACGTAATCGGGGAGGAGATGGCCGGTCCCCGATTGGCACCTGCGTGCAGGAATCGGAGGCGCTGTCTTGGGACTGGATATCGCTGGAATTGGCCGAAATGCACAGTCGCGGCTAAGAGCGAACTAACGGTTAGCGAGCCATTTCGCAGGTAACTTAATGCCAGAGCTGCGGGCAAAATTGCGGATTCGTAATTGAGCTTATTATTATTTTTTTGTTGTGTTTTTTGTTTTGTTTTTGTGTATGGAGCTTGTGTGTGTGCAGAGCAGCTTTCTTTTCCCTCGAAATGACGCATTTTGTCCGGCCAGCAAAAATGGCAAAATGGCAACAATCCAGAATGAGACGGGGCTAACGCTCGCCGAGGGAGATGGCTAGAGCGGCGTTTTGCGATTGGATTGGATTGGATTGGACTGGAGGAAAAAAGCCAACGAAACCGGACCCGCAACAGCAACAGCACCAGCACCAGCACCAGCACCAGCACTAGCAGCAGCAGCAACATGCACACCAGCAACATGCAGCAGCAGCGGCAGCACAGCGGCAACAACACGCGGACAACGCCTTCCAACGTGACTGATTGCCACTTGGCACGCAAGCCAAATGCTGTTGCCAAAGTTACTGCAGTCAGTTTTCGAGGCCCCCTCAACCCCTCCCTGCTTTTTTTCGACCCACACCCCCGGCAGTGGCCCCCCTTCTGTTGGCCAGCCCCTCCTGCGACCCTACATAAGCGCCGCCATATTGCGCCAAAAGCAATGGCCGTCAAAAGCTGGCCGCACTGTTGTTGCTGTTATTTACCATTTTGTGCGTGTGTGCTGCGTTTTATTTGCTGCTGGCATGCGAACGTCTCCCCCCTGCCCCGCCCTGCCCCGTCCTGTGCCGCCCTGCCCCTTTGGTTACCCCTTTCGAGAAAACTGGTTACTGTCTTGGTCGTCGTCGTTGCTGCTTGTGTTGTCTGTTAGATGCCACAGCCAAGCGGGAGAGATGATTGACTTCTGTTGTTACACTTTAAGCAGCAGCCATTGCCGCCGTTGGTAGCCTTACCAAGATGTACTCCACTGTACTAAACGATATACGTGACTTTCTCAGAAGGTTTGGTGTTGCGGGGAATAAGCTCTATGCAGAAATCGAGGTTTCTATGTGAAAAATTATAGTTAAATAATATTTAAGTGAATTTTATGATAATTATTAGGCATATACATTCTTTAAACTTTATTTTGAATTTTATAATACTTTTAAAAACTATAATTCTACTTGAATTTTATGATTAAATAGTTATGCATGAATCTGGGGAAAAAAAGCTGTATGCAAAACTAGTGGATTCTAACATTAATTTTATGTGAAAATTATAGTTAAATTATATTTATGTGAATTCTTTAATAATCTTAAGGCTTATACAACTTTTAATACATATTTTTCTGCTGGAATTTTATGAGTAAATAATTATTAATAAATGTGAGAAATCAGTTCTATACAAAAATCGATGATCCAAACATTTCTTTTCTGTGAAAATTATAGTAAAATTATATTTAAATGCATTTTAAAGTAATTTTAAGGCTTACTCAATTTATACAGGACATTTTTATAAACTAATGCTATTTTAAATTATTTTAGATACTATTCTTACTTATAAAAAATCTTTAAGCAGTTCCATAAAAGGTTTCCTTTCTCATTTCTGTCACTAAATCTATTAAAAATTTTTTCTTCAGAGAGATGTTAATAACAAGAAAATAAAATACATTTTCTGGTTTGTTTTCAGCATTTAATTTAATTAATTAATGTACTATTTAGAATTTTACGGTTTCCTACTTATGTTTATGTTTATGCAATATGACAGTATCAGATTTCGTAATTCCAAACTAAAAATCTATAATAAAGACCAGAAGATCTTGATGTACCTTCTCTTCTTACCAATTTCTAAAGAAAGAACTTATTTTGGAGTTTCCCAATTCCCCTAGAGTATCTGTATGTTCGACTTGATACGTTATGAAAATGTTTTTCCCCTCCAGGAACTTGAGTTTTTGTCTCTGCCCCGATGCTAAAGTCTGAAACTGCGAGGCTGGGTTTTCTGCCGCTGTTGTTATTGTAATTTTATGATAATTTGCGGAATTTTGTTTGCTGCCGTTGAGCGTGATTACAAGCATTGGATCTTGGCCATCGGCCTGGCTTTTTGGCCCGGAGGCACTCCGAGTTCCAAGTTCCCAGTTGCAGTTTCCAGGCTGCGGGCCATCGAAGACTGTGGCCATCGAGCATTGTTATTAGGCGCATCTTATCGACAGGAAGCGATCATCGCACATTGGGATGGCTTCGGGTCGGGTTTTCCCCTCCATGGAACTCCTTCGATGCACTGGGCATAAATCAAAGTCACCAAAAAGATTTTTTCAGCCTTGAAGACGAATTATTAACAAGATATTTACATATATTCTAGTCTTAAAAAGTATGAAATAAGAAGCATTCCATATTATTTTAAAATGGGATACTATATGAATCTTAAGGAAAATTTTAAGGCATGGCAAAAAAACGACATCAAATAAAAAATCATTTATTTAAAATTTATTCGTGAAATACGATAACTTTCGAGAGTTATATCGATACATGAATTTTGACATTGTTTTCAATATACTATTAAATGCAATATATTTTTCTATATATCACAACGGTCTTTTTCCCGCCGATAAAAATACATTCCTATGTTTCTGATTAAAATTTCTAAGTTCCAAGACCAAATAATGATATTAATTTGTTGAACCTAGGGATAAATGTATTTAAAAGAATAAAGATAGTAATTAGGATAAGTTAAATCAAAGAAAACTACGTATATTTCACATATTACAAATCCATATTAAACTATTTTCTTTTTGTTTAAAATAAAGAAAAGGAAATACATAAACAAAGTTTATTACCCATGTCATTAATTATTAAAATACGCATTCTTCAGCATAATATCTCTAGTAAATCTCTGAATTTGTCGACTCTATTGTAACACATTTTTTCGCTGCGTGTACCTTATGCCCCTCCGGTAACCTCACCCCGGGTTTTTTATGGCCGCCTGTGATTGCCGGTGGTGCACTTGTTGTTGGTTTGCTGCCGTTGCCATTTGCAGTTGCTTATTAAATGGATTTCGTCGTGTTATTAAGTTCTCTGGCATTCGTGGAAATTGTTACTTATGCGGCAACTGGTTGTTGTTGCAGTGCTACTGCATTACAGTGATACTCGCGTACTCGTATCTGGGCAATTTTAATTTTACATTTTTGTACGTTTTTGCTGTTCATTTCCCATTTTACCATTTTCCCATTTTCCATTTGGCATTGTTCGTGCTCGAGCAATCGCCGAGATATGCGTCCAACTGGGCCACCAGATGCCGAATGCATTTAGTGGCAATGGCTGTCCCGGCTCCGTCTCCCTCGCCAAAGTGTGAATAAATGCATATTAATGTTAATTATTTATCATTAGCCGGCTTAGGCCAAGTAATTGCCGGCCCGAGTTTCCCTTTTTTTCGCAGCTGAAAATTAGACAGCCGAGATAGAGACATTAGATTTGGACCGAGAGATTTGGTAAATCACAGAGGAAAGTTGCAACTTAATATCACATATATCTAGATCTTTATTTAATTATTGATGTGTGCGAATGTCGTAAAAATCGGTAAATTTAAACAGATATGAATTCGTTCTGAAATGGCTAAAAGATATTTCAATGATGCTTTGATACACATATTCAGTTATTAAATTCTAGTCGCTTTTAAGCTTTAAATTTAATCTTAAAGCTACAAATTTAAAACTGGAGAATGAAAAATACATTAAAAATACAAATTAAACAAAAAAATTCAAGCATTTCAAGAATAAAGTAAACAAATTCTGTAGAAACGATAAATTTGCTACAGATCCCTTTTTTATTGAATGCACAAATAACATTAATTACATGAGTAAATAACGTATACAACTTTTAAAGAAATTTTTCCCGAGGTGATATTTATAAATATATTATTGTTATATATATTTATCAATTTATTAGCGATAATGTTCATTTCTTACGGGCTTATCCCTGTTATTTCCCACTTATAAAACACCTTTTGTGTTGACTCAGCCATTTATTTGATTATTTGTACACACAGTTCTCGAAACTTTCCCATTATGACAGCAGCAGTTGATCAATCACTTGGACTTGCCGCTCTTGCCTCGACTTGGGTTAAGGAAATTACCCTGAAAGAAGTCCTAGGTCCTAGGGCCTAGCACGTGCTCCCCCCTCCCAGGTAATCAATCTTTCAATTACTCAAACAGCGCGCGAAAATGACGATTTTCGTTCGAGGCACTCGATAATAATTTTCAATTTGAAAATTGGAAATCAAATTATTCGGCAAACTGGCAACTGTTTGAGAGGCAGCTGCAGCAAGGACACGGGGGACTCGGGACGACAGGATGCTTGAAAAACGATACTCGACGCGTTTTTGTGTTGCGATAATTATATAGTGCGTCGATCCAGCGCCCAGATTCCTACAACCGATTGGCGGCGATCCATCAAGGCGAATCAAGGACACAGCGGCTTCCGCTCGCCAGGACTGCTGCCGGGACAAAGCTCCCGGAATGTCCTGGCACCCCGGGCTGCATCCTCTCCGATTCGGTGCGAGATTTGGGTGCTGTGAAAGCGTTTCCGGCCGCCGGCTCTGTAATTATATTAGTGCGCAACTCATTGCCCCGAAAAGGGTGCACAACTCGTACTACAGTGAGTCCTGCGCGAAGAGTCCTGCGTTGAGAGCTCTGCGTAATTACGACAAATCACAGGCGGCGTGCATAGATTTCTAGAGTCTACACGTGCAGAAATTGAATAAAGGGGATCAGAAGGAATATTATTAAAGTGTTTATAAATATTTCTTAATAATTAAAGATTACTGAAAGTTAAGAGTTTAAATGTAAGCTTAAATTTAATATGGAATGTATTAATTTAAATGTTGAAGGTATAATCTAACGATTGGTATAAATATTTCTAATTAAAATAAAATCTAATTAAATAAAATCAAAGCTTAAATATTTTATTTAGCGTCTATACAATGCTCAATTTTTAATAGATTTTCCTGGAAATCTTTTTAATTTTCCTTTGGTAAGTATAAATTGAATATTAAAAGGTTTTCAATGACCGTAAAATCGGTAGCATTAATTCAGATCAAGCGAAACCCTTAATATTCTGGCAGTGCATTATATTTGCCTTTGGTTTTCGCACACTTCCGGTTTGACATGTGACAGGCAGCGTGTCCTTGCCCTTCCCCCGTTCCCCTACGCATGGCCATGTGCTGAGTGGGCGTGTCACACCCGCCCGTCAAATGAATCGCTGCCTCCTCCTCTCGATTTGGAATGCAAAAACTAAAAAAAGCAAGGAAAATATAATAAAAACTCGCGCCAGAAATGGGCCGGCTGCCGAAGGTCCTGGCCAACATTTGGGGGGCGTGGCTGCACCAGGCACCAGGCAGCATTCCGCCGGGTTTTGCACCTCTGCTTCTGTTTTCCTGCTGCTGCTCCTGTTATCCCGCTGCATTGCTGCCGAAGGATGCAGGAGCTCGCGTTTGTCGCTCGTCGCACAATTGGCACGCCCGTCCCGCCTCCGCGCCGCCTCCTTGTTGCCCTTCTCTGCTTTTCCTTCTCTACTCCATCTCTTTTGATCCCGTTCCTCCCTGCATCTCACTGCCCAGCATCGGGAGTGTCCTTTGTTCCGGCCAGGTCCTGTCCCTGCACAGTCCAAAAATATGCCACTGAAGCTGTTAATTATTATTTGGAATTTTCTAGAGATTTACATAGGGTTAAAGCCAGGAAAATTAAGTATATTACAAATGTTTAGTTTTCAGGCATTATAATTATTTTCAGTTTTAAGAAAATATTTTAAATGTGAGCTCTACAGTTCATTTTCCAAGGCGTTTTTCAGTTCTAATGTTAATATTCAATTAATATCCAGCTCAGATTTGCCTCTGGCTTTCATCTTTATTTAAAATCTAACTTATTTGTATATTTTATATATTTTGCTCAGTGTACCCACACACAATCTCACTCTCGGAAAGGGCAGGACGCCGGAACGTTCCATGGAACGTGTCAACCTAATCAGCTGCGCGTTGTCCTCGTAATCCTTTTTGTGCATATTCATAATGTGCTGCTGCTGCAGCACCACCGCCCCGCCCTCGAAAAGAGGGCGTGGCCCGATGGCTGCGTAATTGTGTGGGCGCTGATATACTTAAAAATGTTGTGTTGGAAAATCCATTTACCGATCTCTAACAGGATTCCCATTTGCCTATATGCAGCTAATCCCGAGACCAGAGCGAGGGTGGGGCCCCGGTTATGACAGCCAAATGGGAGAAGGCTTAAGGGGATTCCCCCTCAGCTCTCACAATCTTCTGCGAATTGGCTTTGTGGTCAAATCAATTGACAGGCATAGGCCATTAACTTTGAGTGGCAAGTTTACCAAGAAAATTGAGAACAATCTAGGCTGCTGCAGAAGGGTTTCTGTAATTAATTTGAATTCTTATTTAAAGAATGTGAAAATGTTCAGGAATTCTATTGAAAAATTGTATCTAAAAATTAGGGATTTTTTTTATTTGATGTAAATATTTAACATTTCTTGGAGTGCTTGCTTATATTTACATTAAAGCTAATACCTTAAATATATTCCTATTAAACATATTTATATTTAATATATTTCTAGAATACATACACCTCTTAAACACAATCCCATAAAATATATTTTTTTTACATTATACTACTATTATACTACTATTGAAAGCCCATTTCTTAATATAATATTAAATTTTATTCCTTAAATATAATACTACTGCAAGCCTATTTTTATAGGTATTGTATTGAAAAGTATGAACTTAACCTAATCAGTAAAAATAATTTCTTTTAAACATATTCCTATACCTGAAATATATTCATATTAAATTGATTTCAATTTGTAATATTTTTATTAAATATGTTACCTATTTATTTACCAATATTCAGTAAGGTTTATGTACTCGTACTATAATGTAGTATTCCCCTTTAAATGTTTTGTTAAATATGTTGAAATATATTTTTATGTATTGATATTTATTATTGCTAAAAGTTTAAGCTTAATAACTTTTTTAGGAATCTGCCGAATAAAATACCAAGAGAATTATCTTTGTAGAGTAATCAAATGACCAGAACTTGAAAACAAATCATTTGTTTAAACTGTAATTTTATCCAAACCAAATCTTTGAATTAACTCTTATGAATAATTTCAAGTAAAGTAATTAGTAGCTTAAAATCTTAATTAACTTGAGAACTCTTCAACTATGGAAAATCTGCCTTATTTCACTTTCAGAGTTTGAAATTAAGTATAAGTCAACATAAAAAACTTAAACCTTATAACCCGAATCATCTTCCGTAATTTACCTCTCTTAGAAAACATTTACTTTCAACTTGTTAAAGATGACGGATGAAATTGCCACAAATTCTATCTCAAAAACGTGCCTCGAATACTCTCAATAAATAGCAACATTTTCTTTGCCATATTGTTGGCCATCTGGGCAAGATCTTCCCCCTTTGGCGCGGCATCGATTTGAGTAGAGCAGCATTTGGGCCAAGTTTTTTTCTCTAGCCAATAGCTCCGTGTCGTGGCCTGTACTTATCACAATTACACGGTGGCGAGTTGCCAGTTGCCAGTTGCCAGTTGCTGTAATGCCCCATGGAGTGGCACGTTGCACTGAAAAGTGCGTGCACAAAAAGTGGAAAAAATACTTATAGTTGAAATGGGAAGAGAATTAATAAAAAAAAGGGTTGCCAGGTGCGTGACTGCGGCGAGATGAGGATGAAAATGCGGCTTCTGCCCGTTGACGTTGACGTTTTTCCCCTGGCACGCATATTATGTACGTACATATATCGACCATTATGCCCAGTCGTAGACGTAGAATATTCCAATGCGTTTCTTTTCAATTTGCAGTTAAATGGCAGTTAGAAAAGTGCACGCAAACCATGAGATACTCCCGTTTTTTGACTTCTCCGCTGACCGCAAAAAGCCGATTACCAAGGTCTATCGAGCATGGTGGAAACAAATATAAAACACACACATATATAGAGGGAAAATGGAAGAAAAATGGAGGGAAATTGGTGGGAAAAGGGGGAAGCCAGATGGCCAAACAGATTGGTGGCCAAGAAAAAGAAACCCGGCTAAGTGAAGCCAATCGGCGGCCGCTTTTTGGCCACAACAAACAATCGTTGGCTAAGGCCGAAATAAAAAACAGAGGGTTAAACATATTGCCCTCTCCCTCTGACCCAGCCCTCAGCCCCTCTCTTTCTCTCTCTCTCGCACACTGTCTCCAACTATGCGTATCATCCATGGGACATGGTCGGAATAATCATCGTAAAAATAGATATATAAACTGATTATTAACTTTAACCGCGTAATTACAGGAGGAGGCGGTCCGGGGGCGTGCCACTCGTTCCGTTGACAGTTTTTTATTATTTTTTCCAGTCAGCCATTGTAGCATATGATACATATGATATATGATATATGATATATATGTACATATATCTATATGAGAGGCGGCCCATTGTCCCCACTCGCATTTTTCACATTTTCCATTATAATTTTTCATTCTTTGCCATCTTTTTTCGTACGTAATCACATACGACGAGCAATGTTTATTTAATTTTAGCTCATTGTTGTCTGTTTACTATTTTTTGTATTTTGCGGCTGTCGCTGTAATATAATCAGGAGGGGCCGGGGCACGCCCACTTTGGTCAGCGTTTTGTCGAACATTTTGCACAAAACGTTTAATTTTTTTTATTTATATTTTTTGTTGCTGCCCATTTCCTTTGTTATTCGATTTGTTGTTACCTTTTTTCGCGATGTTTGTGCAAATTATATGTTGTAAACAAATCACACAAAAAGCCTTTTAAACGAGGGAAGAAGGGGTAGTACTTAAAGGTATATCCAAACCTCTAATCACACAAATAGGAGAGCCAAGAGAATTAAATAATAATAAACTGTATTAAGTCACATATATATTATAAATTTTTTTAGTTATATTTAGTATCAATACAAGTTTTAAATATGAAACAGAAGTTTGGAGCATGGTTCTAACTATTAGTAGACGAATTTTTAAGATGATTATCTTGAAGAAAGTTATTTGTTTTTTGATATTAAAATAAAAGAAAAAATGTATGCACTATGAAATTATTAGTATTAATTGCTTATAAAAATTAATTTATAATTTTATGCAGATAAAGCCTAAAGCTAAGTATTAAAATGTAAGAAATATACGAAGGTATTACATATTTTACAAAAAGGTATAAAGATATATAACGAAATAATTCAACAGTACTTAAAGGAAATTGACTTATTTTATTAAAAGCAAAAGGAGAAATTCAAATTAATTAATTTGTATAGCATTGTAAAAATAATATAATGTCATACAATTCACCCATTTGTCAATCAATATTGTTAGTTATAACAAAATAATACTTTAGCAGAAGCTCATATTAGCTAATGCTAAAATTCCACTTTGTAATTGCTGATTTTTTGTCTATAACATTAACAATAAAATGTTTTATTTTATTAAGAACCCTTTTACAATACGGTACCTATAAAATTCGTTAATTCTCTCTCGACCTTAATAGAAAAACATTAATAAAATTTATTTCCATACTATATTTCCTTCTATAAAAAAGATAATTAATATTTTAAAGATTTTAAGATACACCAAGAAGTCGAGCACTTTTATAAAATTGCTAAAAATTGTTTTATAAAATTGCTAAAAAATACCCCCATCATATAAGTCTATTTATTTATACACTCATTAATTAATCATAATTGTTGCCATAAACTTTTGGGCCACTCAGTCGATTCGATTGCTCGACCATACTCTGCTGAAATCAAATTATGAATTATAATATATTAAATCTGAATTTATATATTTACATATATATATAAATATATTTGAGCTTAAATCGAGGGGAGGAGAACCTACGGTTCAGTGGAGTGTGCATAATGCGGCGGGGCATTCAGAGGAAGTCGCCCGAAAACGCGTATATGCATAAGTGCCAATTGTGCTGAAAGTTTGTTAAGCAATTAAAAAGTTTGACAAAACACGACGAAATTAACGCACAAACACATCAGGCGCGATTTTCAATTTAAAGTTTTTTTTCTCATTTTCATTTTCATTTGTATTATTTTATTTTTATTTACCCCCAGCCTCTTGGTCTCTCCCCGTACGTATAGCGTTTTTGTTTTGCTTTGCATGGGTTTTTGTGCAGCAGGACTTTCAATATGTGGGGACCACATGCTGTGCGTGCTCCTTTGTTGATTGAAATCCCCTGGCCAGGACACTTCTGCGGTTAGCCAGAGGGCAGAGGGGCAGAGGGGGAGAGGGGATCGGAAGCCGGATCGGTTGCGAGGATGCAGCATCATGCCAACTGCAATCTGGCCGATCGATTCATCGATTCCGGGCCAGCGATCGATCAGACAAATGGCAGGCAGACACAGCGACACAGCGACCGAGAGGTGACAGCCATTATCATCGTTTATGGGGATTTACGAGCCTCTGAGAGCCATTGTAGTGAGAACTACGGAAAATTAGATAAAAGGAGGAAAACTGAGGAACCCCTGCCAGTTGTCACTGTGAAAATTTGTCAGCGCATGTCGCGTAATTAGAAGGCCGAGCACACACACACACACACACAACAGAGAGGAAAGTGACAAAATGTGCACATAGAGAAAATATGGCAATTTAAATGAGAGTTATATTTACCAAATCTTCCAGAATTTCCTAGCATTAAGTCAGTATGAAGGATTTTAAATTTAATCAAAACATATTTATGCTATGCCCTTTTATTTTAAATCCGAGCTTGGGAACTTAAGGGCATATCTACAATTTTTTTAAATATTTAACCTATGCCTTTACAAAATCTGCACTAGAGAATAGCAAATAATTAAATACACATTTGGAAAAATTACAAAATAGAAGCATTTATGCCATGCGTTAATTTAATCTACAAGTGTGAATTTAAAAGATATGCTCAGTCCAGTGTTGGGGAAATATAATACAATAGACTAGATCTATACCCCTAAGACGCACCTGGGAATTATAAGTGCACATCTAGGAATTAATTTAATAATTATCCTTAAATGAGGCATAAATATATTTACCCTTCGCTTTATATGAACTACAATAAAAGGCATATTTGTTTTATTATATTTTATATATTATATATTTATCGTTAATTTTATTACTACAATTGTTAGAAATTCCCCGTTTTTCTGAGTGTGACAAATCGTTGAGGGGAAGAGCTAGCTGCCGAATGCGTAATGTTAAATGGGAAATGGAAAATGGCAAATGGGAGAATTTCCTTTAATTGATAAATTGTGTCGCATGCTGCGTTGTCCTCGACTCCGACCGCATGGCCATTGTCCGCAATCCGGATTGCCGACTCAAACTCCAAACTCCGAGGACGAAAACGAGGACGAGGACGAGAGTAAGGACGAGGACGGG
Source organism: Drosophila bunnanda (assembly GCA_035046265.1). Lineage (NCBI taxonomy): Eukaryota > Metazoa > Arthropoda > Insecta > Diptera > Drosophilidae > Drosophila > Drosophila bunnanda. The sequence goes on from JAWNOB010000074.1 coordinate 804,373, forward strand.
AACGGCGAACCCAGGCTTATTGTCAGTTGCGTAAAGTTGACATTTATGCGTGTTATTGTCCGCTTGTAAAAGTGAGCGTATCAATTACTTGGGCAAACAATCGACTCGAAGCCTTCAAAAGGACTTTGACTCCTGTGCGAGTTTCCCTTTCAATTGTTATCGATGGCTGATGTCCTGTGGCCAGTGTTGAACTTTTTTTTTTGCCTCCCTGGGTTTCCTTTTTTTGCCTGGCCAATTTATGGCACGTCCTTTGTGACTAGAGAAGAATCTGTGGCTCCTTTTTTGTTGTGTTTTATTTATTTTTTTTTTTTTTTTGCCAACCGGTAACTACTTCCTGGAAGTCTCTATTACCCCGAAGACTTACAGGCGGCTCCTTTGAGGAGATGCCACCAAATATGGGGGAAAACCAGAAGCAGAGAGACTTGAATGGTATCCAAATAGACTTTGCACTTCACCGGCGTAAGCCGCAGCAACAATTAATGGCAATTTGCCCACATGGCGGGGCTATTGAGTTAACAATTTCAATTCCAATTCCCAATCGAATCGAGCCAAGCCCAAAGTCTGGGGCATATTTATCCATAAATATATTAGCATACCTGGAGTCAGGGAAGTTGGGATTGTTCAATGACTTTTTTTAGAATTATTTAATAAAAATTGCAGGAACACAAGACAATAGTTTTCAGATAATTATCTAAAATAATGAAGTATATGTCTTATAGTCTGGTTCTATATCAATTATAATCGCTTTACCATTCCTGTACAATTTCATATATATTTTTTATAAATAAATAGAATATTATATTTATATTTGATATATTTAAATTATAGAAAAGTTCTTGAATAAATTGCATAGAATTATAGTTAGAATGCGCTTACATATCTTTAATTAAAAACTAGAAATCTCCAAAGTAATCTCCCTCTACTTAATATACCTTGAGTATTGAACAATTCCAGATTTTTCTACAATTTTTCCAAAGCCTAAGCACTATTATTTTAGACACAGCTGTGCATATGTGGATAGAGTTAGATACTCAGATACTCAGATACTCAGATACTTACTCGCTCACACACGGGGACATTTGCTTGGCGGCCTTTGGAAAATTGCAAGGCGAATCGAATTGAAACGAATGAAATCAAATCGAATCGAAACGAATCGAATTCCATTTAACTACCACAAGTGCACACGCAAAACGTCAATTGCTGATCATTTTCTAATTAAATCATTAAACTTAATAACCACTTGTCTTAGAAACGAGTGCCTGACGAGAATGCCAAAGCCATGAGTGGGCAGTTTCGCAAGGAGATTTAGAGAGAGGGAGGGGAGTTCGAGGGGGAAAATGTACACACACCAACATACATATATGGCGAAGGGGTTGCAGAAGGACATTGTCCACGGGAGTCCAGGTAGCGCCACTTCCTCCTCTCCTTCCCACGGGTCCCAGCATAATGCTAAATGGATTATGTCAAATTGCGTAAATGTCACCCAGGGTAAGGGAACTTCCCTACCCTTACCCCATTTGAGGCATTGTGAAGCTAGATGCCAGTGACTGGCAAATACAATTACCAGATTTTCAGACCCGGCTCTCATCATGATTTTCAGGATTTTCTTTAAAATTAGCTGGCACCACGGCAGGCGCACAGATTTCCGTCGCAAATTATTCTGCTCGAATGGCCCTCGACAAATGATTTTCATTAGGTTTTTCAATGGGTTCGAGGAGAGAGGTGAGAGGAGCTAGTGGGCAGCAGGAGAGTTGAGCAATTCTGCTACTAAAAAGCACAAAACAAAATTATTTTTTAAATTATTTAATTTTTCTGTACATCTTTCATGGAAATTTCATTTTCTCTGTACAGCATTTCTTGATTCTTCTGTACATCAAATAAATGATTGATAAAATTTAAGCTTTAAATAGTGCTCTAAATAGTTCTAAACTTGCTGTTTAATATACTTCAGTGGAAATAAATATTATACTCATTAATCATGTAATATATAAAGCCCAGGATTAATCCTTTAAACTTAGAAATAAATTGCTTTTAAATTGCTTTTAAAAAACAATTTGCATTTAATTCCGAAACTCCTTTCTTCTGCATTTTCGGAACCATCAAACCTGGTGGACGTTCCAGATTTTGGCAGTCGGATTCTTTCCGAGATACGTTATTTTTATCCTGGAGAGTCCTGTGGCAAATTGTTGCACACTTCTGTTTACGTAAGCAGACCGCTGACTGCTGGCGAGGATCAGCGGCACGCTATGCGATGTGGAACCCACACATCTGTTGACACAACAATACACACTTTCCTGGGAGTCCGGAGTCCGGGAGACAACTGGCCATAGTTCCCAGGTTGGAAACTTTTGCAGCTCTATAATTTCCTTTATAATTTCCCAGCGAGGCACACACTGGAGCAAAGGAAACAGAATAATATGACTGGTGTTCGTATAATTATAAATGTCCTCCAATTGTGGCACATTTTTTATTGTGGCACCTCGTTAAAAACCATCGAAGCCTGCTGAATAATTGACAATGTGTCCTGATGTGTCCTGCTGCTGTTGATGTGCTGGTGCGAAAGGCATGTGTGCTTCGATTTACATTTTCCCAGGACACTCTGATCTGCCAAGGGTATTGGGGTTATTTCAATGACAAGAAATAAGTCAAGTTTATTTTTTTTAATTAAATCCAGGTATAAAGAATATATTTAAAATTTGAATTATAATGTTAGGTATAATATTTACTTATCATACTATTTATATGTTTTCTAGATGTACATGCTTCGTTGAATACGACTTGAATGAGTTTAAATTACTTGCTGTTTTATTATGGAAAATATGACTCAATAATTTAATTAGCTGAATTATTTCTATATTTAAAGTCAATCTATCTTATATATTCTAAAAGTATTCTAGCTATTATTAAATATATTTTGTAAGGGCAGATACATTTATATAACTTATTTTAAGCCTTAAGATGAATTACATTTTGTACGAAATAGAAAGAAGTTGTCTCAGGGACTTTCATCAAATCAAAAGTCTCCTTTTGAGGGTATCAATGGACTCTCGACTTTTCAGAATTTGATGATTACCACATTTGTTTTATTTACAGCTCTTGGTTTTTTTTTTTTAACAACTTTTCCTGGCTGTTGGAGTAATTGTTGTTGGCCTTAACGAGCTACACGACAGCAGCGTCAAACCGCAAACGTCCGTGGGGCAAAAGTATTATTTAAAACCGAACAAAAAAAAAAGAAACAAAAACGAGACACAAAAAAGTAGTAAACTACAAAAAGAAAACTAATTGTAATACCTTTCATTTGAAAAATATTAATTATAAGCCACGGAACTTTTTTTACAGCCAGCTGTGTCGCTGGAGAATTTTTGATCCGTTTTCCGCTTTCCGGTTTTTAGGTTTTGAGGCATTTATTTTATATATATTTTTTTGTTGTAGTTTTGTTTTTCACGAATGCAATGTTGACAAGTGGGCGTGACCCGATGTGGGAAAAATAAGAGCCAAGGACTGGAATTCGGAACAGGCTGCTAATTGTGAGAATCGGGCAAGTTGTTGTGCCGGGGAAATCTGATAAAGCCACTGCCATATCCAACATATGTTGCCAGAGTCCTTAGACTCCTTGTGTTTTTTGTACTTTTTGTTTCTCTCCTTTTTTTTGTGCGGTGAAACCGAAGACTTATATTGGCAAGGAATATGGCACTGAAATCATCTAATGTGCGGATGACGGATGATGGATGATAAGCCGACAAATAGCTCGACACTCTCGCACTTCCTGTGCGCTGGTCGGCCTCCTTGAGGTCTCCCATTTCATCAATGGAAGCTACTATTGCAGCGTGGGAGACAGGATCCCGAGGATCCCAGGGATCGGGACAGGTTCGAGCACCCAACGAATCGAATGAATCGAATGAATGGAGAGGAGAGGAGATTCGCCCTGACACACGATACCACTTCAAATGGCACAAAGACCAAGGACCAGGGACCAAGGACCCAAGAGCAGCCAGAATGGAGAGAAAGGATAATAACGAGGCTAATAGACGGTATCGAATTTAACTCTAGCAGATAATCATCATCGGTAGCTGGGTAATGGGCTAAGGATACTTGACGCTCGCCCGGCAAGTGTCCTCCGACGAGGTTAAGGAACTCTCAACTCCGCACTCATCGCAACTCTTTGTCCGCGTCCTTTGTCCTCCGGCCTTGCGTGTCGTCCTTCGTCCCCTCTTCCTGCCAGTTGGCTGCAATGAACCGAACAGATCAGATCCAATCTGTTGTAATTAAATGCAACTATCTGCCATCGATGGAGGCGCAGCTAGCAAGGATCCCTAATATCCTTTCTGGGATTGCGTGCCGCAATTAAATGGCATTTGGATCCTGCCCCGAAAAGACGCGCTCAAATATTTCCATACACAGGGGAAGCAAGGAGGCGAGGAAGCAAAGGGTTCATGAAATGTATATATATATCTATATATCTCTAAGTATAATCGGTTCAATTGGCATTAATTATTTACATACAGTGGAGTATGTCATTGGGAGTTGGAAAGAGAATTAAGTTAACTCGGAATGGTAACTGAAAGCCCTTTACGTTTTTGGCATTCTAAATAGTTTTACTTATTTTAAAAACTATTGATTGTTTTATTATTAGTTATTTAATTAATTATTTAAAGATTAGTTATTTAAAGATCATACAATTTAAGTTCATCATAGCCTCTATATACAACTACTTTGATTCCGCCAAGGAATCTTCTTTCCTCACATTAGGTTTAAATTGTTTTTTATATTTTATATACAAATATATTAAAAAATATAAAGAGGATTAATACATACGTTAATATACATATTTAAAATATAAAAATTACAACAATTAATCCATAATAGAACAACCAGATCAAAAGTTGTAATCTAAAGGGTAATCATATGTTTTCAAGACACTTTCAGAAATGTATTAAAAGCATTGATTTTAAGAAAGTTGAATATATGAAGCCTTTTTTATTCTGCTTTTCTAATTATTCCCCTCAAACAGGGCCCACTGTACCTCCAGGGGTGAACCTGAGTAGCCGAAGGCAATCCCAACCCTTTCAGAACTTCCGCTGGACGCACGCAGTTCCAAATGATAGGTTCGGCAATTGGAGACGCATTCGAAATTAAATATTACCATTCGCAGAGTTGTTAACGAACTTATTAGGCGGATATATCTTATATATATATACTATACACATATATGTGCATATAGAGATAGCTAGGTATTGATGGGATATTCTACATTAAATGATTGCCTTATAAGAGACAACCAGGGGGGGTGGTGCTCAGGTTCGGGTTCGGGTTCCGGTTCAGGTCCGGGCTGTGTCATGTGGCCGGGCCAACCGGCTAATTGAGCAATTAGTGGCTAAAAAGGCAACAATTGAGGCCATTTGCTGGGAAAACCTGCGGGGAATTTGTAATGACTGCAAATGAATGGGACAGTGCCTTGCCAGCGCACCTTAAAGGTCGCGTCGAGTCCAAAAGCTTGGCCCGGCACTCAAGATGAGGTCTCCCTCACCGCAAGCCCTGTTCCTATGTACAATGCCCTGGGCTGGATTCATAGTCATTTCATAAAAAGCTACTTATCTTACTAAATATATAACACTTGAGGCAAGTAATTTTAAAAGGTCCTTGGAAATCAATCTGAAAGATCGTTGGGGCTTACTAAACTAAAAAGAAGCGTCTGGTTATGATTTTCCTGTATTTCACAAAGAAATTTATATGATTTTAAAAGGGTTTCAAGATGTTAATTTAATTCATACATATATATTAAAGTTGACCACATTTTTGATTAGATATAGAAGTTCATAAATTATATTAAGTACTATAAATTAGACATGGAAGATCATTCTAATGCAACGATACTGGTTGATGCGAAGATCAATATATAAATTGTTATATTTTAGATGTTAATCTAATAAGATAAAACTTATTTACTGTATGGTGATATAAATCGAAAGGAAAACTTCAATATAATATATGGAGAAAAATATCTTGCTCAGTTTTATCTCTGTTAAAAGTACTGCAAATTTGGTGTGTGGATAAAGGAAAGATTAATAAATATAGCTTCTAAGATTAAAGTATCGATATTATTGCTATATTTTAAATATCTACATTATCTCATTTATCCAAAAATATCTGAAAAATATAGATATTATATATAATCATTATACAAGTATTATTTATGTGTCTCTTTAACCGATTATATTCTAACATCTTTCGAAATATTGATTAAAAATATATGGCAATGTTGAAAAGTCAATTATTATCAACAGTTGTTAGATAGATTATTTGTATCTTATTTTTCATAAATATATTTCAGTATTCTAAAAGGGAAAATGTATTCAAGCTTTGCCCAAGGAGAGCCCAAACCTCCCTATCGGAACATATTTTGCCACAATTGCATTAAAAAGTAGCACGCGACCCCCGAACCTAGATCCACTGGAAAATGACAACAAAAAAGCAGAATAGAAACCGCAGGACAACAAATGCAATTTGCTTAAATGTTATTGCAGCCACAACAACACAGCCAGACACACACACACACAGCACACACAACGCAACACAACATTTGTAATCAAAGGTCACATGAAGCCGAAATCGCGTCGACAGTTAATGAGATTAAAACACCCAGCGGGTATCCTTTCTGGTCGCTTATCCTGGCCCAGCGGGATAACCGGGAACTGCGCAGTGCCAGACCGCAGACCGCCAGGCCGAGGGAATTGAGAAGTCAACAGAAGTCGGATGGAAAATCGGGAAACAAGTACATAACATATATACTCGAAGGAAGCGAAAGGCATCCAAGGAATCCGTGAAGGGAGCTCGGCATAAATCAGTGCCATAAATTAGTTGGCTTTTAATTACGATTATTATGCTGATAATAGCGCGCATTTAACGCGCGATAAACATAAATAATCGTGTCAAATGCAAACAGATGTCGGAACAACAACTGACAGCGGCGATGCTCCAAATAAACTCCAAAAAACCTTGCTCGAATCACGGATCTCCATTCAGTCGAACGACCAAATAACTCAATGATGAGAGGCAGGAATCGTTGCGACACTCAGGATGCCGTGCAATCTGGGGTTTATCAATAAGATATCTACATAAATAAATAAACTTTAAAACATTATATTGAAAATATAATATATTTTATTAACTTTATAGGGAATTTATCTTTGAAGCTTTTAAAAACTTAAAGACGTAAGAAGATATTGACAAATCGGTACTGTGTCTGTATTTGAAGCGAAGATCAGTATATTAATTGACATTTCTATAATTGATATTTTAACGTTTCAATAAATACATACATAAGTGAGATAAATTAATTATATGTTTGATATTGGTTTGAAATTTCGATGATATGTTATTCGATATTTTTCTAGAATTAAAATTTTCATATTTATTTTATTTTTTGATATTTTAATTTATATAAGATATGGAAGAAAATGTTTATATATTTTATATATTATATATATATATTATATATATATATTTATATATATATATGTAACAATACTAGTTCGATATTATTCGCGAAGACTTCGATATTTTTAATTTGGAATACATTTATCATTATTTTAATAATGCAACAATTTTTAAATAAATTTCGATACATTCATATATTTTTTCGATGCCATAGATTTTCTCGATCAATACCTTTCTATTTTAAATAAACCATTAATAAAGCAATATAAACATTGTTTTAAAAAACACAACAGCAGAGAATATATAAATACTTACTTTTGTATCCGTTTATTTACTTTAAATAAATTTTAAACATGACATATTTATCCGTTTGACTTAGCATACCCCATATTATTTGTATTTATTTACAGGGTATGCAAATATTTACTGTGTGCGTTTCATTTTTTTGCTTAATGAAAACAATGTGTGAACAAGATTTGTGAACGGGGCCGGCTCGTCGGGGGCGTGGCAACCATTAAAAGATTCTTAAGATGCCATTGGCATCTCTCGCTCGTCGCTGTGTTGACACTCGCCTCCTTCTCCTGTGAGGGGTTGCCATGGGATCCGCCGACGAGCAAGATCCTCTTTCTGGCGCCTAACTCCGCTCAAATGTGTGAAAATCATATTTTAATTAAAGTTCGCTGCTAATGATTTTGTCAGCGCCGCAGTGTCGCTCGTTTATCATCCGCCAACGAGGCTGCCCTCACTCTGGGCCAGAGCCTCACCTCTGATTTATTCTCCTTTCCCACTATATAGGAAAATATATATATATATGTATATAAGGAGAGAGAGAACCAACCCATGTCCTTTGCAAGCCGATGCCAAACGCATGTCCTTGCCTTTGTTTTATGTCGCCAGCTATCTCTTTTTTCACAGCCTCCCTCTGCCGTCGCAGTATGGGCTTGTATTTTTCATTATTTTAATTTACAACTTGCTCTGGCGCTCTTTTGAAATCCGACTAGTGCGGGGGCATGGAGTGTGGTGGCAAGGATAAGAGCACAGCAGGATGCGGCTACCATGTGACACACAACACCCGGGCAGAGAGGCAAGAGGCAGAAAACAGGAGTCAAGGATTCAAGGATTCAGCGAGTTGCCTCATTTAAATGCCACGCACTTGAGCATCCTTCCTGGAATAAACACTCGTCCTTTAAGTTGCCTTTTGATTTATGTCCCAAAATAAATTTCTGGTAAGAATTAGGCAAGACTGTGGGTATAATAAAGTGTTTTCCATCATTTATATCAGAATATTATTCATCTTATTCATTCATTTAAATCAGATCTTATTCAAACAAAATAATTTGAATATAGAATTATAAATCTTAAAATAAGGCCGAAAGTAGTCTTATGCTATTTTCGTAGCTAAAGGTAATTTTTCTAGGAAATATAAAAACACTTTAAAATTAATCATTTAATCCTGATATTAATTAGCATTTTAATTTATTTTCCTAAAATATTATGTATATAAACATTATTTTTTAGAAAGTTTTGCAGAAGAGTCTCCCAACACTCTCATGAAAAAATCCTCTTAAATAATTGCAGGAAAGTCTTCCAGAAGTTTCACGCAAGTGTCAAACGAGTATTTTTTAAAATTTAGTTTTTTATCCCAACAATTTAAATAATATTACTAATTAAATATTTTTTTTTATTTTAACAAAAGCGCAATTACAAATAAAATTACTTTATTATTTATTAGTCAGAACAACAGTCCAAAGTAATTATTTAATACATTATTATAGTTTCATTCTGAAGTATACAATGCAGTGATGGAGTCATTTTCGATCCTATAAATCACATATATTATTTATCAGCATCAATCCGAGCCGAGTCGATCTAGCTTTGTCCGACCACATTTTAATTTTTTTTTCAAAAATTTCAAAATATTATAAGGGGTTACATCGTTAAAATTGTCAAAAATTGAAAAAAAAAATGAAATTTTGTAATATTTTAAATTGAGTATGCAGATTATTAACCTAATAAAAACTGCATTAGAAAAGCTTTCCGAATTGAAATTAATGCTTTTTAGCTTAGTTATGATGGATTTTCTCTGCCAGGGTAAACAATTTTCGGTTTCCCGAAATAAGCCTTCCTTCTTGTAATTAAATACAAATTATTAAAACCACGAACTGTTTATAATTACATATTGAATTGAACTTTAACACTTTTAATACAAATAATGCAAAATTTCACTTGAGTAACTCTCTGAAATACCTAAACGTTCCCCGAAAATAATTGTATCTTACAGATACATTTCGTATTAATTCACTAATGCTTTAACTGAACGTGAATTGAGCATCGCTCCCTGACTTCGGTCTAACGCAAAGCTCTCCCTTTATTCATTTGCCGCCCAAAAAGTGAATCTTCAATTCATTGCCCTGGCAAATTGTTTTTACCCCCGGGGGCCACCCACTGCCGCCCCCTTTTTACCGCCCCCTTCGGCGACCACACCCCCAGCGTGAATGTCAAAACATTTTGGGGGAATGACAACAACAACAACAACAGAAAATAACACACAAAAATAACTGCGCAGCATAATCCAGTCCAAATATATATAAAAACAATCTGCACCCACTTCACGGGCAATCTGTTCCAGGACTCCCAGATTCCGAGGGTTCCCCGGTCGAGCCAAGGATTCCAAGAGGGTGCAGCGAATCCACGGTAATAAAATTTAAATCACTCACACACATCAGGACGAGGGTTGACCTTTTAACCTCTCCCCCGCCGTCCCAAGATCAAGAGCGTTAAAAGTCGTTAACAACCAGCAATAGCTGAGGAGGTGGCGAGATGATGGGATGATGGTGATGATGGTGATGATGGTGAGTTAGCGGACGAACAGGAAGCCCAGCAGCATCCCCAAAAAATCTGGCTAACCACCCTCAATCAGAGAAACATATTTTACGCTTATTGCAGATAAAACGATTGATATATAAGCACTGAAAAAAATATATAAAAATATATAAATATATTTCTTGGGCTAAGGCTTTTAATTTCCATGTACATATTCTTGGGCAGATGCTCTAAGTAAGCCTAGAAAATGTTTACGTATTTTTACTTTTTCCTTTTCTTTGAAATTATTAATAAAGAAATAAAGAATTTCAAAGAAATATATTTTATTTTATAAATATTTACATAAGTCTTCTACCTTGGCCGCTCGAAATGCAGCATTGTGCTAAAGAAATTTAACGAAAATTGCAGCAAAGCCTTAAGGATTACACTCCTTAAATAATTTTTAAGGTATCTTTTTATTTAAAGTCGTACTGCACACAATTTTCTCCGAGTGTAGACACACAGATAGATTCCAGGCAAATTGATTTAGCCCCCTTGAAAACCCCTCGACCATCCCCCTGGAAATAAGTCCGAATGGAGCGTTTTGTTGTACATTTATTTTGAATGAAATTTAAATAGTTTATTCGTATTTTAAATAATTAATTTACATAGACAAAAAAAAATAGTAGTAATCGAAGATAATAAATTGCTGATGCGACTCGCAATCCGAGAACTTGCCAAGCCCTATATATATAATTATATATATAAAACACTAGTTGTCGTTGATTTTGTCTGCCGATGTCGGTTGTTGCTTGAATTGAGTTGAATTCGTGTGCTGTGTGCTAAGTATCTAAGTATCTGCTCTAAGCCTAGTTCAAATAAAACAACAAAACACATTTATTTTAGATTTGGGATTTAAGTTAGGTTGGGTTAAAGCACTAGCGTCTAAGGTCCTCCTCCTCGAGCATCTCCTCCTGCATCTCGTCTCGTGTCTCGTGTCGTTTCAGTGGGTTAGTTTTAGCGGAAATAAATGTGCCGGATACATATACATATATACGCTAATTTACAGGAGTACCAGAGGCCCCCTTTCCGGTTCCCTCAATGATCATATTTGCTTTTTACAATTTTGGTTCGCTCACACTTCATAATTGGACTAGAAATATATTTATGATGTTTTATCCCCCCATTTTTTCGCGTTCTCATTACTCCATATATACAATATATATATATGTATTGTATACATAATACATTTTATATATATACAATACATTTATATATATATATATATATATATACTCAAGTATTTAGGTTTCCTTTTTTAGAATTGCATAATTGTTCAACAAATAGTTAGAGTTGTGGTGCTCGAAGCTTGTCTGTTGGTTAATGTCGTACGATATACGATGTATATATATATATTTATATTTATATATATATTTACGCTTAGGACCTATGAAAAAAATTACATATTCATAGGGCTAGTAAAAAAAAAATGCATAAAAAAAATGTTTCGATCTAGGTTTACGATGGCTTAGACTACCATAAGCTACAAGCAATATGTATTCAGTGGTTATTATTTAGACACATAGAGCGGGGCCTTGAATATGTACAGACATTTGTATCGGCTGGCTATATGTACAACCGCCAAGACTCTACACATAGCTGTGTGTGTGGGTGTTGTGTGTGTGTGTGTGTGTGTGATATATAGAAACTCCCTATGTGGTGTGTGCTATATTTAATGGTGTATATTTCGATTAATTGGAACCCAATCCCGCTCAGTTGGTGAATAGGAAGGGTCCCAGCGACCCTCAAACCATGGGCGGCTTAATGTCCACCAGCGAACTGGGATCAAGTCCGGGCGATCCACCGGCCAGGTGGTGCGGATGGTGCGAGTGGTGGTGCAGGTGATGGGCGTGGGGATGCTGCTGCTGGCCAAATTGCTGGTGATGTTGCTGCTGCTGCTGTTGCTGGTGATGTTGCTGCTGCTGCTGTTGCTGGTGTTGCTGCTGCTGCTGCTGCTGGTGTTGCTGCTGCTGTTGCTGCTGGTGATGCTGCTGTTGCTGCTGCTGCTGGAGGTGCTGTTGCTGCTGCTGGTGTAGCATCACCGGCGAACCGCCCGCGGCGACCATCTGGTGCGGCGTGGCCAGGTGCAGACCGCCGCCCAGCAGGCTGCTGGACGTGCCATTGGCGCTGTGCGCGTGCAGCGAGGTCGGGGTGCCGGGATGGCTGCCGGACCCGGATCCGGATGCGGAACCCCCACCACCAGTGCCGCCACCGGCTCCCCCGCCGCCGGCCGCACCGCTCGAGCCGGAGCTGGAGCTAGAGCCGGAGCCGGAGGGGCCACTGGATGTGGATGAGGTGGGTCCCGATACCGGTCCAGAGGAGCCAACGCCACCCCCGCCGCCGCCGGCCCCGCCCGTCTGAGGGCCACTGCCCACGCCGCCCAGCCCGTTGGACTCGCCCGACTGGTTGGCGGCCTCCTCGGAATCGCTGCACGACTCCGAGGAGCCCTTCTTCAGCCCGTTGGCCTGGTGGTTAGCCGTGCCATTGTGCGTCTTCACGTGCTTGGCCAGGTGGTCGCTGCGCATGAAGCGCTTGTTGCACACGGGGCAAGCGAAGCGCTTCTCGCCGGTGTGCGTCCGGAGGTGGCGCTGCAGCTCGTCGGAGCGCGTGAAGCGCTTGCCGCAGAACAGCCAGTTGCACACGAAGGGACGCTCGCCGGTGTGCCACCGCAGGTGAGCCTTCAGATGGGACGTCTTGCCGTAAACCTTGCCGCAGCCGGCTATGTGGCACGAATGGATGTTCTTCTTTCGCAAATGTACGCCCGCGGGACCCAGGCGTTCCGCCTCCTGGCAATTGGGGCAGTCGCAGGTCGCCCTGCCCGCATACCTTCGCTGTGACCTCGGCGACGGTGTCGATGGGGAGCCACCCTGTGGGGATCCCCCAGCCGCTGCGGCCGCTGTGGCCGCCGCTGCCGCCGCAGCCGATGGTGAGCTATGCGGCAGCGAGAAGCCACCGAGACCGCCGCCCAGGCCACCGCCAACGCCCACGCCCATGCCGACACCGACGCCCACACCCTGGCCGGGCAGCATGCTCTTGTACGTGTCCTGGAGCAGATGCTGGCCGGAGCCAAGCAGGGAGTGGCTCAGCGCCGAGCTGTAGTTCTCGCTGGCATAGTTGGCCATCGTGGAGTGCATGCCGGCACCGCCCATGTCCAGCCAGGAGCCGGCGGCGCTGTGCATGTCCCACCATCCGGAGTTCACGCTGGCCGCCGCCGCCTCCTTGTGGGTGACGGCATTGAAGGGCCAGTCATAGGGATGGCGCGAATAGACGCCGCCAAAAGCAGCCGCGCCGGCCTCAACCTTGCCGAGCAGGCCCTGGTGCATGTGGTGGTTATCCATCGAGGTCGAGGTCGAGGTGTTTGGGAAGTACAAGTCCCCGCCGTAGGCGGCCGCTGCCGCCGCTGCCGAGGCGGATGACTGCGATCCGGCGGAGGCGGAGGAGGAGCTGCCGGAGGATCCTCCGCCCACCGCCGCGCAGGAGGAGGCCAGGGGGCGACTGTAAGGATAGATGCTGAAATTACTCGCGAGTCGTATAGGGCCAGCTGCTGCGGCTGTCCGCGCACAGCGATCCCGGAAGAATGCAAAGGACATAAGGTGGCGGCTGGATGGGAGAAGTCGGACCAGGTCCCTCCTGGAGTCACCCCACTCAGGCTAATAATGAGTCTGGATCCTGCTTCCACCCATCCCTCCATCATCTGGGCGCCTCGCATCCCTCGAGAACCGCTGTGCGCCGCCTGTCTGCTTACCTAGCTGTGATGTTCACCATGGTGCTGGCGCTGGAGGACAGACTCCTGGACGACTGACCACCGCCGCCGCCGCCGCCGCCGCTGGTGCTGCCGCTGGAGCTCGAGGAGCTGGCCGCCGAGATGGCGCAGGGGGAATGCTGTCCGGCACTGCTGCCCCCACCGCCACCACCGCCGCCGCCAGAGGAACCGCCGCTGCTGCCCGCCGCCGGTGAATTGGGACTCTTCTTCCATGGATGGAAGCCCTTGCCCACGGCGGCATCGGCCAGCGGTGGCGGGGATTTGTTGGAGAGTTTGTTGCACTGGGCGGCCAGCATGGCCAAGGGGGTTCCTCTCAAGCTGGGATGGTCCTGGAATTAAAAAATTGTACATAACAATAAGGATAAATATAATGTTATTAAACTAGTTATAATCTATTTTATAACAATTTAAATATATTTATTTAATAAAAATTTATATGTTTCAGAGCATTTGCTACTTGCTACTTGCAAGTCTTATTCCTTTTCCTACGATCTTTAACCGATTTTAATAATAATTCTTTTATTTAATCTATTTAAAATTCTATATCCTACAATATATATTTTTCTTGTGCAAGTATTTATTTCCCATGCTTGCATTTCTTAATTAACTCCCGTTCGTGCGAATTTTGCAAATGACTTAAATGCGAATTAGTCGAGCTCAATTTCGCTTCCTGCCACGGCTGGCGTTGTTTTTTGCGGCAAACGGTTTCTAATGTCTGCCAAAAAATTATAAAAGGGTTAAGGTGGTGCGGGGGGGCGGAGGGGACAGCAGCCCACAAAATTAATTCGCCACGTAAATCAAAACTCGAGAAATTCCCTTTTAGCGCTGCGAACGAGCCGCTTTTTTACGGTCTCCTTGCCGCAACCAGATACTCTTTGGTTTAGAAAGAGTTAAGGGGACGAGGCATATATTTTAAATTAAGACAAATAATAACTCATTATTTTGAATCGAATTCAATTAAAATCAAGGAAATTATATTTTTAAACTATTTAAAGACTTTAAGTCAAATGTTTAACTCATACTTCTAAATGAATTGCAAAGGAAAGATCTAAGAATAATAAATAAAATAAACTAAGGCACAAAAATATCATTTCTGCTGTGAAAATGAATGTTTAAAGTACAAAAATAAATGAGTATTTATATATGCATATACAATATATTTTTCCAAAAATTCCCCTTGCTTAATAAAATATTTCATTCCCCATATAAATCAATTGAAGTGTTTTAATATATATTATGATCAAGTACACTCTACAGATATTACATCTCCCACAATTCTACAGATATACCTTTTATGAATTATTACCAATTAAGACCTTGGAAATATAGACTTTGACAGCTATATTTAGACCATTTTTATGTGGCTAGAGTATTAGGGAATCGACTCGCTGCAAAGACCCTCGTTTCCCACAGACATTTATAATCCCAAAAACGGAGTCGGGAGGAAGTCATTAAATGGCGGCGCGAACGGGGATTCTTCCTTTTTGGTGGCTCACAGACTTGGCCAAAACTAATTTTCAATTCCGCTTTTTGTCTAGCGACTCCGATGCCGACACTTGTGGCCCCTTCTTCACCTTTCAACCCTCATTTCTCTCCGTCGAAATTGCTGGCCAATTGACGAAGGTCGATGATGATGCTTCAGGATTCAGGAAGGATTCTCCAATCTGTGGTCTCCCGATCCTCATCAAACACATTTCATGGATGCCAGATGCTTGATTTGTTGTTGCCGCAACAGCAACTACAACAAAGCAGAACCACTCCAAAGCCACAACAACAATAAGGCCAGAATTGTCAACAACAAGTTAAGCAACTTTGGCCAATAACGTAAAAGTTGTTCAATCAACTCGCCCGATACACAGCAAGTCAAAACTAATCATTAATCGAAAATCGATCCCCATGAAGTTTTCCCTCCGAACTAATTGTTTTTCCTCTTTTTTTGGGAAAATCATATATGGAATATATTTGTGTTGGAATTTATAAGATCTGAAAATAATTACTATAGCTTTTATACAACATAGTTTAAATAAAAAAATATTTAAAAATCAATAATCATTTAATTATAAAAAAGCAATTAATATAGATAATAAAATATATATATTTTGGTATCGACTTCTTCTTTTAAAAGGTTTTCTATTGCTTTTAAAGATTTAGGTG
Source organism: Drosophila bunnanda (assembly GCA_035046265.1). NCBI lineage: Eukaryota > Metazoa > Arthropoda > Insecta > Diptera > Drosophilidae > Drosophila > Drosophila bunnanda. The sequence goes on from JAWNOB010000074.1 coordinate 820,589, forward strand.
TAAGCTTTTCAACACTTTTTGGTTTAAATATGATAATATGACTATATTGATCGATACATTTTTATTCAAATATTTTTGTATTAATATATATTTTTAGGGGATTTATTATTTTTTATTATTTATATTATTATATATACTGTATAAGCCTTGTTTTTTATAAAAAAATTTAAGATTAAGTACTGTTTTCCAATTTACTGCAATTTAACTAACCCCAAAACCATAACCTGTTTTCGTTTAAGTCAAATTATTATTATTAAATATAGAATAAACCAGTTCTTGATTTACCTATATCTTTTTCTCTTGATCGCAAAACTCACTTATTTAATTTTAAATAATTTTCTGTACATTTTTCTTTAAGTGGCTTGTGCCCAGTAGTCGTGGCCTCGTCGAGTTGTCCAAAAAAATTAAGTTAATAGTTTACTGACTTGGCCCGACTTTAGCGATTTACAGTTGCCTAGTTTCGAGCTTTTACCGTTTTTTTTTTTTTGCAAGGAGGGTGGTGGTGCAGTGGTGCAGCAGCGGTGGTGCAGTGGTGCAGCAATGGACTGGCTGGCAACCGGCAATCAAAATCAGCCGGAGATCGGGATCAGAGAGCCTCCGCGGAAGCTGCTATTTCGAGCGGTAATTGGCCACTCCAGAAACGCGGGAGTTTCGGGTGGGATGTGTGGGGGAATCCCCTTTATCCGCCCACCAGAAACGCTCTCGCCCCCTCTTTTCTTACAGCTATGGTTAGGAGAATAGGATCGCAAAAAAATTCAATAAATTGTAAGGATTCATTTAAAAGAAACCTTGTTTCCTATAGTATTTTGTGAAAGGAAATGCTTTTATAAATGCAATATATAAAATTTTAGAATTCTATTTTTTAAGATACCATTATTTTGTCCCCAACTGTAAGCTGTTTGCTTATTTTCTGGATCTGTGGCACGTTTATGTCGCTGCCGCTCCTTTTCAATTGCAACGCTGCGCATCCCGCCGACCCTGGACAGGTGCTTTGGCAGCCTAATGACATCACCCATTCGAGTCGTGAGTTCCCCCGTGGAATCGAGCCACCGAACTACTTTGGCCCCAGACAAGAGCCAAAAGCTAAGGCCAAAAACCAAAGCCAGAAACCCAGACGGGGCGAAATGAAACGAAACGGAGCCAAGCCGAAAAAAGCACACACTTAATTGGAGCAATTTCAACGTCGTGCAACTGCGCGTATGAGTAATGGCCTGCCCGTGTGTCTGCGTGTGTGCTTGGTGTGTGTGGATGGTGTGTGTGTGTATGGTGTGTATATGTGTGGCATGAAAATTATACAAAATGATATCGAGGCAGGCAAGTCAGTCAGTTAGTTAGTCAGTCAGCAGAGTCTGGGGCAAAAATTCAAAAGCAACTCGATTTGATTAATCGATCAGGCTTTTTGATCGCTTTGACTTGCAGGATAATCTATCGAACGAGTCTCCTTCAGAAAACAAATTCATATGCTGAATTTAGAAAATTGCCTTCAATCTGGAGCTGGATAGATAAAACAAACAAAGTAGCAATATATTCTATTTAAGTTATTACTCAGAGTGATATTGTATAAAATATAGTTATGTCTAAGAAAATAAGTTTTTAACCGTATATAGATAAGATTTGGATACAAAATTATAGTTCCTGCATTGTTTTTAATCTGTACCTCGAAAAAAGGTATTTATTTCTTAAATGGCCAAAATTTAGGTACAAAATACTAACTACAACATTGTTTACATTCTTAGCAAGTTAGCAGAGGCACTTGCTGACCCCTAAGTCAGTTCTTTGCTTTATAGATTCTCTATTACTTGTATGAAATACAAAACAATTAAAATAAAAAATAGTTATGACTAGAAAACAAAGTATTTGACTCTAAAAGAGACAAGATTTAGGTACAATATGGCAATATAAACATTTTTACATTATGCTCATACTGTCAGAGATACTGGTTGACCCCTAGGTCAGGTCTCTGGACACCCCTGCCCTATACATTTTCTATTACTTTTGTATAATATACAAAAAAATTAAAAATAAAAAATAGCTATGACTAGAAAACCAAGTATTTAACTCTAAAAGAGACAAGGTTTAGGTACAACTTCGAAACATAAACATTATTTACATTACGCTCATACTGGCTGACCCATAAGACAGGGATTCCCTGGTCTAGTTAAATCATTACAAAAGCAAGATCTGACAATAACTTTTCCCTTCCCTTAGATCAACCTGTTAGAATGCCTTACATAAACCTTTTAACCACCGGATCCCCTCTCGACTCCTGATCGAATCGGATCACAAAAGTTAACAATTTGTTTGGCACCCGAGCACCCTAGGGGGGCGCCATTGGCGCCACTGGCTCTGCGACCAAGTCTGGAGCGCATCCCATTCCAGCCGGGAGGCAAATTAGCCACTGCAACGCCCCCCCACACAGCAGCCGCCCATGGACGATGGACATACCCCTCCCCCCCCGGTTGCTCCTAAACAATGCAAACTGATGAATAATGAATTGGTCTTTGGAATCGACATCAAACGGATAGCGACACCGGCGTCCACCACATCGAATTTAGATTTTTCACATTTTTATTGTTGTTTGCCGACGAGGCACTGAGCGAGAGAGAGAGGGAGGCGGGAAGATGCAACAAAGTGCAGGGCATCTCCCTTCACTTCCCTCGGATTCTCTGACTATTCTCTCCGCACATTCTCCTCGCATGCATTCTCCCCCCATTGTAAATCATTAGCGACGACACCTGCTGTGAAAATTATGACACCGCCTCCGATTGATGTGCCCAACTTGTTGCCGCTCGAGAAAAGAGATGGAGAAAGAGAGTGAGAAAGAGAGAGCGAGAGAGAGAGAAAGAGAGAGTGAGACAGAGAAGCACTGAGCTGAGGTAGATAAAAGGTGCTGAACCTGCAGCGCCATTTGCTGATAGCGCCCGCTGTGAACCCAAGGAGAGAATCCACATCCGATCAGGGAACTGAGAATTGGGATCAGGGATCAGGGATGAGGGAACTGGGAACTGAGAATTGGTAACTGAGAATCATCGCCTGCTGTGCCGTCCAAATTTGTTTAGCTCGCGCCTTTTGAAGATCTTCCTGCAAGGGGTTTCCTACTCCGACTCCGACTCCGACTCCGAATCCCAGAACGAGATCGAGACCGTTTTCGCCTCTTCGACATTCAACTGTTTTAATTAGGCCAACTTCAAAAGACCGCCTAAGGTGGCACAGGAAAAAGAGCGGCAAAAAGGATGGGAAAAGGCATTTTACTCAATGAAGGTTTAAGGTTTTAAATTATATAGTTTAATAAATGAGATAAGCTAAAGAAAGATTTCTTTGATTAAAATGCCAAATAAATGGTAATAAATACAAATATAAAAGTATATATATAAATCTGCAATAATTATTTTTGAGTAATGACTGAAATTTACACTCCCCTAATGAGCTTTCTCTCTTTCTCCATAATAAAAAAACCCCTTAAAAATCAAATAACCACAGATCAAAGCCGACAATTATGGCCATCCATCAACAGGAATCAATCGCCACTAATCCCCTAACTTTGTGGTACAGTGTGCTTAAAGCGGAAGGCTCTCCTTTCCAATTCTCAAACTCACCAACGAACAACAACAACAACAAATATTTAACTGCAGCTAAATAAAAAAAAAATAAGAAAAAAAAAACTCAAAAACTCCGGCGCCAAAATGCAAATAAAACAACAAACGCGAAAGCAACCAAACAAAAACACTTAAAACGAGTCAGCAAAAATAAAAGAAACTTTAAATTGCGAACTTGTCTGGCCTGGTCTGGTCCGAGGAGGAGAAGCTACTGCATACGCTGGAGAATTCACTGGAGAATCGGCGGAGAAACGAGCCACATACAATTTTCATAGGCAATTAAAAAAAGTTCATTGGTTTTGATTTTATTTTCGGCTGCAGCGGCAGCAACGCCATTCAGAAGCCACAAAGCCGAAGGGCTTCGGGCGCTCCTTTGCGACTTCCTGGACTTCTGCAGTCTCCAGCCGCCAGCCTCCAGTCTCCAGTCTCCAGATCCAGCACCAGCTTCCAGACCGACCTTCATCCTTCCATTAGCATGTAAAGTGTAAACTAATGGCTTTGATTCTGATTCTGCAGGAGAGCTGGCCAGGCTCGCAAATTAAAAGCAGCGTGGGAACCAAGTCGCTTCTGTCCCAGAAGTTTATTAAAAAAATTTCAGAAAAAAAAAAGGGAGGCCCTGGCCAGGGACAGGATATATATAGAGGGGCTAAGTAGCCAAGACTTTGTCTTGGGCCCGGGAGTTCCTTGGAACTGGTCCTCCTCGGGATGTGCTCCAGAGATTGGAAAACGCAGAGCGGAGAGACGATTGACTCCAACTTCGACTCCAACTCCGACTCCGACTCCGACTCCTGTGCCCATAAGTAAGCCATACACGAAAACTCATTAACAATGACGCTCCAAAAAACAACAACAACGCCACACCAACACTGGACCATAGTAGCCGGGCAAAAATTAATGGAGTTTCCAAAGCTCCAGACTTTTTCATCATAATTTTTATTATTATTATTTTTTTTCATCCTTCTTCTCTCGTGCGTTATTTTTTCATCCTTATCTGTTGCCTCGTTGCTGGCTGCTTTTTTTATTATTTATTATTTTTTGAGAAATTTCTGAAAAACCAAAAAGAAAAAAAATGCAGCCCGGCCTAAGCCTAAGCGATCTAGAAATACTCTATCGGTAGCCATAAGATTAATTTAAATTTAAGAAAATATTGCAGTTCTGGTTTAAATATTCTTCCGTATTGCTTGAAATTCTTTTGAATTTCTTAAGTTTCCATATATATTTATATAAATAATATAAAGGGTATAGCCAAAGCATTATAAACGCTTTTTTTGGGTCTGAACCGATAATTACGAACTGAGAGATTCGTCTGGAAGCGAACTGGAGTCATAACCCAAATTGATGAAGTGCATTAAAGTGTCTTTAATGTGTGAGGGAAAGAGATGGCTACAAGGGGGGTAAGAAAGAGATAGAGAGACAGCAGAGGGAAGAGGATAAGATTTTAATTTAGGAAATGCTTTAATTTTATGTTCCTCCACTTTGCCGTTTATTTGGTTCACTTTTTTTCTCACTTCTTATGCCTTATGAAACCCCCTTTACAAGCCCCGAAAAACTTGCTTTAAACCCCCAGTAAAAACCCTCCCTGAAACCTCTTTAAAACCCCCTTGAAACCCCCCTTGTAACCCCCCTTGAAACCCCCCTTGAAAACCCACAATGAAACCACTCTTTTCCCTCTTTAATCCTGGCGCTTCCAAGGGCAACAGTCACGCCCCCGCCCACAACTGTGAAATATAATGATTAACTGACCGCTCATTAGAGCCACATGACATTCTCCATGGCGAGGCTATAGCCAGGGCCAAGAGGGCTCTTTTGGCCATAAGGTTCCCCTTGCAATGGGTCACATTTAATGTGCCTCGGATTGCAATTAATTTGAACCCGAACTTGGTGAGTGCTTTGGACTGTTTCTGTTCAGGCCCCGGCCCAGTAATTGGGGTTGATAATGCTTTCAATTGCGAAGGAAAGAGCTGGTGAGTGAAAAGTGGAAAGGGGGTGTTTCCTTTCAAGTGAAACCTGAGTTCTTTTTGCAAGAATTATAAAGGAAATCAAAACCAGAAGTGTTAATATAAATATAAACACAAATATTATGCCTAAAGGGGGAAGTACTATTTAGGGAAATAATATATGTATAGTTTTAAGTATTTATTTTTCCTAGTCATAGCTTTTTTATCAATCTGATAAATGGCATGAAAAGCTATGACTAGGAAAATTATATACTTAAAACTAAGACTGTTTAGATATAGCCAAAATAGTTTAATTCTACATTGTTCAAATACATTTTTAAGTACCCGCAAGTTAGGGCTTTGGACACTTAATAAAATATTTAAACTATAAATTTACTTTTTTTGCGACTATTATAATGATCAAGTTAAGATTGAAAAAGGTTATTTAAAATCTAGATTAAGATACAAAATTACAAATGCGGGTTGTTTAATTTTTGTGCAGGACTTTGGACAGCACAGCGTTAAATTAATGACTTTAATTTTTTTTTTTTTGCAGCCATTATTATGATCAAGTAAAGATTGAAATAGGTTAATCTGAACTTATGAAGTGTGTAAGTTTTATACAACCTTATATAAATAGTTTGCTTGCTTAACTTCCCTTTTTCTTTATTTCAGACCAAGTGTTACCTCTCCTCATATTGTCTCTTGTGGTTTCCTCTCGAATCGAGTATTATTGACAGGACTTAAACTGTGGGTAAATGCGAAACTCAGGCAACAACGTTGCCTATCTACCTTGCCACCACATCCTTGACTCCTTTGCCGCCGCAGGACTTTCCCCCCTGTTGACGTGTTCAACTCGCATTACACTTAGGACCTGCTTAAAACTTCATAAAACTCGCAACTTTCAGCACGTTGCGGGGATTACTTTTCGAGGGTATTCATTCGGGGTGAATTAGGGGCCAGGAAGAGGAAGTGCAAGGACTTCAAACAAAATAAACGCTGACAGGCAGCAGCAACGTTGCCCGCAAATTTGCAACGTCATTAGGCAAGCACATTGGCCAAAAACCGGCTATTGGCCAATACACATCTGTATATACCAAGGGCTAATCCTGCCCACCAGTTAATCCTTGGCTTTATATAAAGGACTGTTAGGGCATGTAAATATAGGCTGCGGAAAATATAAATGAGAATATTTAGCGCAGGGGACCGTGGGCATTTTCCATTTCCATGTGCTTGGTGGTCGCCTAATTGCCGGTGCATTGCTCAGTTCGCGGCTAATTTATGCAATTTATGCGCCGCTTTCATTGCAGCAATTAAATCAAATTAATTGAATTATGTGTGTGCAGCTCTCGAAAAGGTGTTGTTCCTGTTGCCGTTTGCCGTTTGCCGTTGCCTCACTGTATCGAGAGCGCTCCGTCTCCAAACGCAAGGTTTGCATGTCTGCCCATGTCTGCGGGCTAATTTGCGAAAAAAAAATACAACAAAAAAATTAAAGAAAACTACAACAGCAAAAAAAAAAAACAGAAACAAAATAACAGAAAAGCTAAAAAACCACACCACGAAATAAAGACAAAACATTTGCCACAGGCCACAAAAGCAGCAGCATATTTAAGCGCAAAACAAAAAACACATTAAAAATGCAAACAAAATTTGTTGCTCATGTGGTTATCATGCCAGCCTAGACGAAGCCCAAATACCCTTTAGGAAGAGGCTTAATTATTAAATAGAACCTATGTTATATTCCAAATTAAAACTCTTTATTTCCCCAGCTTCTTGTTGTAATTAAGTTCCCTTTTAGAGGTTCCTAATCTATGTCAATCTCTTGTCAACACTTTGCCCTATTAAAACCCATATAATTTGATGGCCACATGTGAGATCGGTGATCACTCCGATCACTCCCACCGATGGCTACAATCTAACTGACAAATTAGCAAGCCCAACAATGGCGATTTGTGTGCTTTTTCCCAAGTTATGGCATCTGATCTCTAATGATCACTCGCTGGGTAATCGCTTAAATCAAATGAAATTACCAACTATTAGACTAATCGTTGTCAGGTCTAACGATCCTCCGATCTCTGGCATCAATCAGCTCACAGCTATCACCCATCAGATATCACATATCAGGCTATATAGATCACAAAAATGTGACGTGACAAAGTGTTTGGGCAAATGGAGAGGCCTGGCTACGCTACGATATTCCGATATATGTATGAAAATTTTTGAAACTTTTCAGTTGAAAGCTTAATTTTAACAAATATTTACACGAACAGATAGAATCTTCAGCTCATTTTGTTTATAGTATGAACAAATTTAAACGTCGCCGCAAGCTGTCGGTGTTCATGTCGATGGTCAGGCATTGGCGATCATCAACGCGATGATGATGTTGTACCCACCGGAACCCTCCTGGATCTTGGCCACCATACGATGGATGGATGGATGGTTGGTTAGATTGTTGGATGGATGGATGGATGGATGGATGGATGGATGGAGGGATTGTTGGTTAGTTACTAAGTTGCTTGGATGGTTAAGCAGCCCCACAGCAAGTTGCTCGATCGATCGATCGATCGCAAGTCGGGCTCGATTCGCTCACTCACTTAGTCATCCAGCGATCGATGGTGTTTGTGTGAGTATTTATTATATCTGTGTGCCGTGTGTGTGTGTAGGCGTGTGCAGCTGTGTGTCTTCATTAGCATAATGAGTTTGATTGAAAGCCAACTTGATATTGATATTGATATTTATAGCGAGACAATTGATTCCGTCTGTCTCGCTTGCTTGGGCATATATTACATAAATTTGTGTATTTAAATAATAATCAAGATATATGGGGCTTAAAATTCCACATAAAGAAAAACTCTCCATATATTATTTAACAAAAATCTTTAAGTAATACATTAAAATCTAGAAACTTTTAAGCCACATTCGAATTCTTGTAACTTGTACTAAAATTATGAATTTTAACCTCACTCAACCTCAAAACTGAGCAAGTTTCAACATGTTCTAACCGCGATGACTGTACTTTTCACCAAATTATCGATAGACAGTCACAGACACACGGGGTGGCACTGGGAGAGGGGGTTGGCACTAAGTGCCGCTAAATGCTCGGAATGGCGCAGTAGGAGACAAAGGTCAAGGCCGCCGGGATGAATGAAAAGAAAGAAAGAGAGAGAGGGATGGACAGATAGAGAGGCAGGAAAAACGCAGGGGGAAAAGGAGGAGGCAACTGCCAAATGGCGGTGATGGATGGCCATAGAGGAATATAAAGCAAAATTAGGGGAGAGAGAGCGGGGATGCTGCGCGCCGAGATGATGGGAAAAAAAGGACACGGATTCCCGACCCCATGTCGCGAACATCGAAATGTGCAATTTTTGTAACAAATTAGTGAGCAGCCAGGAAACAGAGAGAGGGAGAGAGTGAAAACTATGATCCTGGCAACGATTATCGCCGCAGGATGTCAGCCCATGAGCGAGCGAAAAAGAGAGCGCTACGGCGATGATCCTTTAAATCCTTTAATGCGTGTTCCACAGCGCCTGATTTAGTGGCAAAGGAAAACACACACACAGGACACACACAGGACACACACAACGACACACACAACAAAAGGACATTTGCTCTAAATCTGCGCTCTAATGAGCGAGTGTTCCTGTAAAAACAGAGACCAGAAGGTAGCATTGTCCATTGTCCTGCGGCACTTGACCACACAAAATAGAAACAAAGGCAACAGGACAACAGAGACAAAGCAGGACAAAAGCCACTGGCACTCTCACCAACAATATTTCCACTTGATTCTGAAACTATGCCAAAAACATAGGCCTAAAACAACAGATTTCGAATGAGTGAGAATCCGTGGAAGAAAGGACAAAAAATCCTTGCAAGGTTTTTCTCACGAATTTCGTTCGATATTAAGGCTTATGAATACTTTTTACAAAACATGATTTATAGCCACTAGAAAATGGTTTTGATTTTAGGTTTTCGTAGTTGAAAATTGTTTTATATTTTTAAATTTTTTTAAAGTAACTTTTCTACATTTAAGAAGTGTTTTCTATAAACCCAGCATTATAAATCCCTTTCTAAAAACATGATTTGTAAATACCTGAATTCTTATATTATTATTTAAGTAGCAAAAGAGTATCCTCGAAAAAAATATTCCTTTTGAAGGAAAATCGCCTCAAATGTTTTCCACTCCAAATTCTTGTTTTTTACATTTTTCGCGCGCGCGTTTTCCGTTTTCTGTGTGCAGACACACTTAAAAGCTAGTTTCCTGCCACGCCCTCCGCCTGCGCCATACTCGTTTCGAGGTTCCCCTACCCCACCACCCCTCTGGGGGTAGCCCCCGCCCATGTGTTATCATTAAAACCACGCGAAAAGTGTTCTAATTGCAAAACTTTTGCCATGCGATGTTGCTGCCGCTGCTGCTGCTGCTGCTGCTGTTCCTGCGCCGCGTGTTTGTGGTAATTGCAAATTGCAGTGGCATGCAGCTGCAGCCCCTGGTTTTCCCCGCTCTTCTCGACTGCCGCAGTGCCCCTCTTTTTCCCAGTTTTCCCTGGCTGCCTGGTGGGAATAAGCCTGGGCCAATAGTCGCTTCTTGGCCAAGGAGCTTGAGCTCTCTCCTGCTCTCTGTGGCGAACAGGCGGCGACTTTTAATTAAAAGTGACGAGTGTTTAATAAGTGATGGGGCTACAGCAAACACTTCACCTACCTCCTGTTCCCCACTCGATCGTATGCAAATAAATAGTAGGAAAATCTCAGTATTATAAAAAGAAAATTGCATTATTTAGGCATGGCCCAAAGTGGGTCAAATTACCGGCAATACGCAGGATTAAAAGCCAGACTAGACAAGCCATAAAGTAATTATATTTAACTCACTTGTCTCCTCGAATCCTTTAAATATCTTATGCTTATTTTCGAGCAACTTGTCTGAGTAGATTTGTGAATTTAACTAAACCATCGAATGCCTTTTTGGCTAATGCATTTCTGTCATGTGGAAAGCCATTTGGCCGCAGTCCGTACTCCACAGTTGACGTGACTCGATTAATGGTTGTACAATGTGCAATCAGATTTGTTTTACAGCGCACTATTCGCATAAATACACACATATAGTACACGTTAAGTAGCTGAATAGGGCTGCCGATCGGGCGATATATAGCTCTGCCAGGCGACGCCATTATCCCTCCCTATCCGCCACCATTATCCATATCTGTTCTGGTCAGTTTAGCCGAGCAAATAAGCTGGCGAAATAGAGAGCAGCCACAATGGTTAAATAAATAGACAAAAATGCGGTTCGTGTCAATGGCAAATAAATATTGCAATATTTAAGGTCTCCCATGTGAGGAGGCCCCCTCCTCTGGGAGCTTTCGGCTTTGTTGTTCTGCTAAAGTGCGACAATTTGTGTTGAACAAAAGACTTGGACAGAAACAGAGGCACAAATCCAAGGAGGCGCGCCCCCAAAGGAGGTGATCGGGTGGGGAGGAGGTCCTGTTCCAGCTCCTGCTCCTGCGGAATGTGTTTATAATTGGTTATGCAAATCAATTTGTTGTTGCCTGTTACTGCCTCCCCAAAAATGTTTGATAAATTGCAAGACGCATCCCATAAAATCGCTTTCAGTGTTTCGCTTTTGCCTTTTGCCGGGGCATTACACTCGAATAAATACCCTATCATGTTTATATAATGGGAAAAATTAATATTTGAGGAATATTTTATACCTTTTCTAAGTTTTTTAATAATTTAAATATTCTCAAGAATTAGCAAGCGACTTTCCAAACAGAATTATAACTAAACAAACCCAAGACTATACATTTATTTATCAATAATACATAAATACATTTAAAAAACTCATAAATAAATGCGTAAAATGCATTTTACTTTGTTAATGTATTCTGTTTGTCTTGTCATAGTTATTGAATATCAAGTATATATATTGTATAATATTATATTATATAGTATCTATATTGTATAATATAATATTACTTAGTATTTTTTATGATATATATTTTTTATAATATTTAAAACTTTGTTAATATTTATCAGTTTGCTTTATTATTACATTTATGTGATTAGTTTAAGGAAGACAAGATTCCGGATCACTCTTCCTGTGAACGAGACACCTCTTTCTCCTAATATTCATATTTAAAAATTAATGTTTAATTAAACAATTTATTAATAGAACATTGATTTATTTATTACAATTTTTTGTATAAGTTTTTGTTATTTAAAAAGTTAATTTTTTTATTGTTCACCAAGAGCATACCCATTTCGGTGCTGCTCCAATCCGTTCATTGCCGCTTGTTTGCAGCTCATTTAAATTAGCTAAATAAGAGCACATGGGGCCTGGTCTCCGGGTCTGACCCTCCTCCTGACCCTCCTCCAGCCACCGCCTCCTCCTCAGCCTCCTCAACCGCCTCCTCCACCTCCTTAACCGCCTCCTCAACCTTCTTCTGGCGATGCAGAGCGCTGTCCCGCTGTGAAGAGGGCTTGTCCAGCTGTCTGGTCCGCAGCTCCAAAATGCTGCCGGTTTTGTCGGTCGCCCCCCTCCGGTTTTTTAAGCTTACCCCTTCGCTACCCCTTGCCACCTTTTTACCCCCTTTTTTTATTTATTTATTCTCGCAGTGGCCAGCTCTTTTGCATATTCATTTCGAATGGCACTCGGCATTGCGAATCTGCCTGGCGACCCAAAGGAGTCGAAGATGGCAGCTGGGCAGCTGGCAAAAAGCAGAAAAAAAGAGGGCCCAGAAGACGGCCCAGAAGAGGGCCCAGAAGACAGGGGACAGAAGACACAGAAGACTGGGAGACAGAACACCGGTAGCCAATTGCTTTGGCAGTTAAGGTTGCACCAATTCGTTTAATAATAAATAATGAAAATGCCCATGTCCGAACATCGTCGAACTGGCAATTTGACTTATTGATTTCTTTATTCGTTGTCAAAGGTTTTTTCTTAGTATTTTTTTGCTGTAGCTTGTGTGGTTTTTTATGTAGTTTTTTTGTTTTTTAGTTTTTTTATAGTGTGTTTTTCGAGTTGACACTGTCTTAGGCCAAAGCAGCAAAGATGACCAGCGCTTGTGGGCTTTTTTTTCGGTCTGACTTTGATTAATGACGGCTAGCCGGCTCTAGTCTATCGATTAGTGTCTTTATAAATTTTAATTTCATAATCCGAGCTGAAGATGTAACCAGCCTGTAAGGCTAACACTGGAGATATTCTTTTGATAAATCGCCTTGACCGGAGGCAACTCCAGGTACTCCCCTCTGCTCCGGAGGAGGTGTAAAGTAGACAGATGCGGGAATGGAGGTACTCCCTGCCAGCGGGTAGAAGGTGTTAAGGTTGTTCTTCTCTTAGTTTATTTTCATCTCGGAGATATCTATGTATATATTCTCTTCATTATAAAAATCAGGCGCATAATCAATCAAATCGCCCAAAGTTATTTAAATAATATTTACAAATATTTGGCATTTATTTTGATCTTCTCGCCGGTTTTTCTACTCTTTTGTTTCTAGTCATAAAAAAGTAGCCGGCACAGTGTTTATGGCTTTTTATAGTCGCTGCGGCTGTTTAAAGCCGCTAAACAAGAAAATTATGATTATTATTTAATGACTCAATAAATCAAAAATCGTGTTGTGGCTCCGATTCCGAATCGGATTCTGGCTAATGGCATTGCCATTGTTGTTGCCACGGACTGCCTCGTTTTATTGGGCATTAAATGGCTAATTAACAAAACGCAACAACACCAGTCGGCGGGCGATTATATCGGATCGTAGCTCATTATACCATTAGAGGAAGTGACAGAGATATAGGGACGTGCAATGATGACTGCTTGCCATGTAATATCACTCGATTTCGGTGGCCTTTTATGAGCAGTTAACAAGTTCCAGCCAGATTTTCCCTGGGCTTTTCCCTGAACTTTCTCCTCCCGTTACTCGTTTCGTCTCATCTGGTCTCGTCTCGTCTCGTCTCGTCTCGTTTTCCAGGCGCAAAGTAGAAAATTACAACCTGCACACACGCTAATGGTAACCGGGCGAAGGTAACCCCGAAAATTACCCACAATTTTCAGGCAGACAGACAGCCGGAGTCTGGCGTTTGACTTGCTGGCCCCCGAGGGCCTTTTTCCCAGCTTTTCCCCCCCGCGCACAGCGGCTGACGAATGTGGGAAAACTCCAGAGATTTTTTGAGTTTTCAATTTGCTGATGCTGATAAACGTTTTCGATGGCCGAGCGTAACCGAGACTCGTCTCAAAATTCGTTTAACTAATTGCATTTGTTGGACAAGCAACTAGACTGCCCCGAACCCACCAACAGCCACAATTTGTCAACAGTCAACAGTGGGTCTCAGTTCCAGAGTAAGCCAGGGTAAAAATATAATAAAATCCGGTTAGATATATGGCATAGATTTTAAGGTCATATCTCAGGTTAGTTTCCAGGCATTTCCCTGGCTTTGGAGCGTGCTCTGTAAATACTTGATCCCCATCTCATCTGGGGCTCTGCATGTTCGTGTGGCTAATTTTCAGATTATTTTCCAAGGCATTCTTAACCAGTGTTGCTCTGCTCCTGTTGCATGCTGCTCTGCCGTGGCAAGTTGCTCTGTTGCTTCGTTGCACCGTTGCTCTGGCTGATGTTGCTCCGTTGCTGGTTGCTGGTTGCTGCTGTCAGGCCGCTTGACAAACAACCCAGATGGTCAAAGGTGAGCTGGGTGATTTTCATCAATGGAAAACCCCGCTGCCAGTTGCCATTGAGAAAATTGTGTGCACTGGAATTTAATTCATTGCATACAAATTGCTGCTGCCGTTGATGTTGCAGTGGCAATTGCTTGTGCTTTAGCTGCTGCGGCAGCTATTTGCATGCAACTTATTTGTCAAACGGGCAACCGCAACTGCAGCGCGGCAACAATTTTCGCGTACACATTTCAATTGGGAAATTGTTGTGTGGCAGTTCCGCAATAAAAATAAAATCGAAGCCCCCGGACCACGGCCACTAAAAATAAAAATACTTGAGCCGCAGAGTAGGCGTTGCACAATTTTCGTTGCGTTTCAATTGCATTTGGGGCTTTGCATATTTTGTCGCCATGTTAAAATAACGAGAAAAGCAACCACAACAGCAACAAAATAAATACAGAAAATAAAAAAAAATGCAAGGCAAAATTTTCAGATAGTTTTTGGCACGCCAGCAACAAGAACGCCCACTTTGTGTATGTGTGTGTGTGTGTGTGTGTGTGCTGGCAGGGGAGAAAGGCTGGGGAAGGCTGTGCGGGGGAAAATGCCTTTAAAAATGAAATTGAAACTGAAACGAGTTTCCAGCGTTTGGTACGGCTACGTCTTTGGCTCAGCTTCGTGCCGTGGCAAATCAATCAATTTGTGGCATATTTTTACAGCCCGTGTTGCTGTTGCTTGTTGCTTGTTGCTGCTGTTGTTGCCGTTGTTGCTGTTGTTGCTGTTGTTGCTGCGGATAATCGTTGCGCTTCATCAAGCCACAAACATGAAACATGAACATCATCAACGCCATTTCAACGCGCGCCTCGCCGCAAAGTTATAAACCCAATTTCGGGCTCCTCCGGAGTGGCGGCCAGCATCCAGGCTCTCCGCGATGTTGCACAAGGACAAGATGGCATAAAAAAGCATATAAAATGCTTAAGTACACGCTCGCTTGGTGGTAATCACAGCAGATACATCTTAAGCAGGCAGCACAGCAACAGCAACTCATGTTGCTGGCGGGCGCAGCACAACGGCAACAATGTTTCGCCCTGCCAATGTATGTGTGTCGCGCGCTTTTAAGCACGAAGCGCTTGCAGCGCTTAAGCATAATGTTGCTGCTGCAAGTTGCTGTGCCTGCGTTGCAAGTTGCTGTTGCTGTTGCTGTTGCCGGGGCTGCGTTGCAAGTTGCTATGGCTGTTGCTGTTGCTGTTGCTGCAGCGCAAGTTGCCGTTGTTGCTGTAATGCTGATGATGCCCCGCAGTTTGACCTTATGACTAGAAAGACCCACAGCTTGACTTTGAGCAGCTGCAGCAGCAGCAGCAGCAGCAGCAGCATCAGCAACACTTGTTGCAGCCAGACAATGGCCAGAAGAAACTGATTTATACATAATACCCGTAGACACATCTTATATATAAATTATATAAACGGATTTAGAAATGATTAAAGTTTCCTTAGGAAAATCCAAATTACAACAGATTCCTTTCAAGTGTATTATAAAAAACAATACCAGCACCTAAAAAATCGCATTCTACAGACATAAACTCCCCATAACGGACAATTACGGACAAGAACTTTGTCAGAGAGCAAACCGAAAGGGCTAATTGCCCCAGAACATCAGCATGAAAGTGGAGTGGGCGATGCAGTGGCAATTGCATGGCAACTTACACGCAACAGCAGCAGCAGCAGTAACAGCAGCAGCAGCAGCAGCAACTTGCAACTTGCAGAGCTCAGCGGCAAACAAGAGATACTTTTACTAGCTATGAATAATGAGGCGGAATGCGCAAATGCGGCAGCCGAAAAGTGTTTTGCATGCATTTGTCAATTTAGCATGCCATCAAACATCCTTTCAATTCCTTTTGACAACAAGCCGACATTCGGGGGCGGGGCTTCCCCCTCCCTGACGCAGTGGTCATGCCACGCTGCCTTCGACGCGCCAGAGTGCCAAGCAGCCGAGAGTGCCAAGAGTCCCGAGGAGAAGGAAGTCCCGGGGTAGACTCACTTGTCAACGCAACTGACTAACGAGTGCATCATTAAACGATTTTAACGACTTCATTTAATGTTTAACACAATATTTACAGCTGGCAGTGCGGCAGAGATTTCCTCAGATTTTTCCTTTAGATGCCAACGAGATGGAGCGGGAGTGGGTGGTGACAGACGAGCCAAAAAAGGGCCCAAAAAGACTGGCAGCAATCAAAAGAAAAGAAAGGAGTATCCAATACCATGGACAACCAAGCAAAAAACATAAAAGAAATTTTTTAAATATACATAAAATATATCAAAATATATAAAATTTCAAGAGTTATGGGTATCAACTGTGTTTTAACGGACAAAATAGATAAACCAACGAGCAGCGAGTAAATTCCGCGAGAAAGTCCCAAGTTGCAGGAAAACCATAGTATATTATCTAGCCGCAAATATATATAAACAATTTATGATATTGTGGCTTCATAGCACAAATTAATTTCGCAAGAATTATAGGCATCAAAACAAAAAAAACGGACGAACCAACGAGTAACGAGTAAGTACTGTAAATAGGATATTTTTTGCCCATAAATATATATAAACAAAGTCTGATAGTGTTGCTTTAAAATACAAATTAATCTTGTTACCTTTAAAACTGTCAGAGTTAGGACTCTCCCTTAACGAGCAGCGAGTAAATATAGCGAGTAAACCCCATATTGGAGGGAAACCCTACTTTCGATACGATCATTCCTAGTTCGATTCGATGCAATGGCAACCTCTCAACCTCGCAGCCCCCTCCCTTGCCTCGTAAATCACACAAGCCATGACATAAATCAGAGGAAAGCGGGAAATCAGCTGACCCAGCAAACGTTCGCTTTTGACACTCGCTGAGATATTCGCTGGCGAGTGTAAAAACTAACGGCAATTAAATATGCCGAGAAGTTGGAGCGTTTTACGGCTCGGCGGCGCTCGTTTCCTGTCATTCGACAGGGAGCCCCTCCAAAAAAAAGAAATATATATATATATATGTATATAAAAACAAGGCAGCGGAGATCCCAAAGATCTCTCGTCTTGGGATGGATGTCAGTTGGGCACACTTCAGCACTCGCAAGAAATATGACCACATAAAAAGTTGTGAAATGCACAGCAAACAGAGAGGGTTCGTTCCATGGGCTGAGGTACATATATGTCTAAGGAGAGGATAAGTCCCCCTGGAATTTTGGTCCTAAGCCGCCTAAGCAAATAAACCAAAAGACACTGGCCGAGCTGGCAAAACTGACAAACTCAGAAACCAAGGCGAGGCGCTTGAGCGGGCCAAAGCACTAAATAGCCGTAACGAAAACAAACTGCATCCCATGGATACATATTGAGACGGATGGATGTATGTATGTATATTCCTACATCATCGTCATCATCGGCCACACATTGTATGCGCCGTTGTTCATCTTAACGTCGCCCGTTGTTGTGCCTTGTTAAGTTGCTCTTGAGCCGAAAATCTCCTGACAAATCTGCGCCCTTCTTTCTCTATAATTTCGTGTGTGTTGGAATTATCTCCGCTTTAGTTTCCTTTCTTTGTCCTCCTTTCTTTTCTTCCCTCGTTCATTTCTTTCCCTTCCTTTCTTTTTTTGTTTCAAAAAATTAGCAACAATTTTTATTATGCAGAATGCACAGCCTTAGGGGAATTTGGACTAAACTATATTCCGAGATTCCTCGTGTGAGGTGAACAAGTCAAGATGATCCCCGATTGAAGTTACTCAAAGATAAGATGAAGATCGAAGATATAGTTGTGAAGTTACGTCAAAACCATAAAGATATATTGGAAAGATTGGAATAACCATTAAATGGAATCAGGAATTTATAAGTAGAAAATATAAACAGTTTAGATACATTTTTCTTTGAAGAAATATTTTTTCCTTACAATTATGTACTGTCAATTGTAAAATAAGGTTTTTAAGTAATATATTTTAAGCAGTTTTTGTTAAGGAAAACAATTCTATACATTTTTATAAGTAAATAAATAACTTAAGAAGTTTGTAAGCAAGTATTTAAAGTAGTTTGATTGATATTCTTGGAGAAAGCCGACTCAAACCTTTATTTAAGCTTATGAAAACCAGCTTAGTTATTCGATTAATAATATATATACCTTTTTCTATATATTCTCATGTGACTCACCAACATTTTAAGAGAGACACACATTTAATCGGAGCTTCCTCCACTCGAGAAATGAAATCCTTTATGCATTTTAGACACGCATCCCTTGGAACTTATATGGCCGCCTTTTCTACCTCCACTCGCCCGCCGCCCTTAACCCTTTTTCGGCCACCGATTTCTGTATCGATTCCGTGGCCAAAATATAATAATAATAATAATAAAAAAGAGATAAAAGAAAAGGCATAAAACCCAGGCACTTCTCGCTCTCAAAATATCTGCGAATGCGAACTGCGCCCGAACCTTTTCGGTATGATTATCACAATTATCTGTAATTCAGACCATAAATCATTTCATTCTGCAAGCGCACAAAACTTTTAAACGTAACCCAATCTTGTGCTCGCTCCGCAGCACCGTGCCTGGTTGCCGTTGCTGTTGTTTTTATCAAGTTATACAAGGCTTTATAAAAAATACATATAAATAAATAATGTCTTGGCCGGATCGACTCCGACTCGGAGTCGGTGTTGGAGCCAGAGTCCGCGCTCCGAGCTCCGCGCTCCGTATAAGGCCGGCCAGGCATGCCAGAAAGCCAGCCAGCCAGCCATTGCCGTCACCAAGTTGAAAATACTTTACTCGAGTATGAGCAGAAATTTACAACACGATCAAACAATTCGATGCTGTTCGAGGCGAGGCTGGATCGATTGATTGCTCAAGGAGGGGAAAACACGGGCATCGGGGGCAAAGGCATTCGAGTATCCAAGTATCCAACTATCCAACTATCCAAGTATCTCCGGCATCGATCGATGCCGATGCCGATGCCGTGCCGGGCATTAAAATTGATTAACTCATGAACTTGCATTCAAATCAACGCTGCTCAAACGCTTTGACTTCGTGTCAACAAAATTTATAACAAGTTATTGTTTTGCGGCTTGTGCAATCGTCGCTTTTGCACTTGGCCAGCGAAAAGCAGATGAAAATTGCCCCCTCGAAACCTAAGCGTTCATTTAACCCCGCTTTTCTTTGGGTTTTCATTTCCCTTTAAGGGGTTTTGATTAACCCGAAATGGTGGGGGAAAAGGGTTAAGCGGAATAATCAAAGAAGCTTAGAGAAATTTTGATTACAACTTTGAAAAACTTCCTTTTTAATCTTTGTTTTAAAAGAAATTATCTTTATAAATTTTTGCATTAAAAGTTTAAAATAAGAAACTATAAACCTTAAAATAAATTTTAAATAAATTATACAAATAAACATTCTAAATCCTTTTTTTAAATATTCTACTAAACCCAAGAAGGCAATACACACATTTTAATTATTATTATTGCACCCAATATTCCCTGAGAAAAACTAAAGTAAATTTCCCTTTATACCTTTCTTTTTAATTACCAAATGGCTTTGGCACCTAGAACATCGTCTCTTCTTTTATAATTTTGTATTACAAATAGCCTCCGCACTTCATTTAATTACCAAGCCCGGCCTGGCTTCGAGTTAAACTAAGTATTACATGATAAATGTGAAAATAACCGAGGGTTGTCCGCGTGGGTGCCCTCTCCATCAGAAGGTTCCTACCAATTGTCAGCGGTTGTCACCTGCCGCGTATTCGATGTCAGTTCAAATTAGTTGCTGAATAATAGAACAGAGGGGAGCTCAGGTGACCGAGGGAATGCATATACAAGGGTAAAGTGTAAAGCTCGGGCCCTCAGTTCTCTTGGGCTCATTAGAGCCGCATTCAGACCATTCAGTACAGAGAAAACAAAAGCGGGATTTTTCTATACAAGATCACAGATTAAAAAAAGAAATAGAAATCAAGCTAAGTCCCTTTGAAAAATCAGCAAAAGATTGATATTACTTTGTTTATTATTCCATATGTAATGTATCTTAAGTCTTGTAGATATTTTCTTTGTGATATAAGTCATTAATCTCGTGGATCTTTTAGATATGTGCACTATCTTTCATATATTTTCATTAATATATAAGACCTTGGTCTAGTGGATCTTTTAGATATATTATTAATATTATAATCCTTTACATCTTTTAGATATTTTCATTATTAAAGAAGGCCTTGGTATTGTGGATCTTCTAGATAGTTTCTTTATTCTTTAAGGGTTTGATCTTTAAGATATTTGCATTAGTATTATATAAGATTCAGATCTGGTGGATTTTATGAATATTTTCAGTATTCTATAAGTTCTTGATCTTGTTTATCTGTTACATATTTTCATTATTCTTTAAGAGTTTGATTTCCTTTATCTTCCAGATATTTTCATGATTCCATAACCCCTTGATCTTCTATATCTTCCAGTTATTTTCCCCCTTAACCTATCTCGTTTTTCGTTAAATTTAAACCCAGTTTCACACATTTCTCTCTGTGCACTGAGTGATTGCTGTTGGTGCTGCTGTTGCTGGTAATTGCCCGACCATCTAATATGCACTTGGCCGGCAGTCAGTCATTCTGTCAGTCAGTCAGTCAGCCAGCCAGCCAGTCCAGTCAATCACTCGGCCCCTGCGCACTCAAATTCATATTCATATTCATTAGAAAGGGGGGAAATGTGTTTTATTTAACCACAATTTATATATAGATAATATATATATAATATATTCAATTAGTTTTAGCATTTTTTAAACATTCTTAAAGCGAGGGGGAGAGAGCGAGCTGTGAATTTGCATAAATTCTATTTGGCATTTAAATTGTTTATTACATTGTCGAGTAGGGGACATGGAGCGGGAAGCGGGGAGCGGGAAAGCGGGAAAGCGGTACTTGAATGGCAGTTAACACGTGTTGTAATCTCAATTATCCAGGCTGAACCCTAGAGGCGTGCTGGCCTCACCCTACCCCGGGGGTTATATTTTAAAAAGCATTTAACAACGGAGCTCAAAGTATTCACCAAGCCAACAAAATATATCATATTTTATAATATATATTATAATATATATTAGTTCCCGGAAAAACAAACCTTTGGATTCATAAAACTATCTTTTAATAGAGTTCTTAGACACTTTGTTGAATTTTTGTAATACAAATTAATTGTATTATTATATTACTCCCCAAATCAAACTCCATTTACTCTGCCTCCCATAAAAATATAAATCACCTGCCATTATTTGGATTTTATTGAGCTATTTGTCGCTTTTTGCATTGATCGAATTCTGGTCAGGGTCCTTCTTTCCAGTTTTTCCATATTTTTCCATTTTTCTATGCAAATTATTGTGGCTCCGAGCGTTGCGTATACGCAGCGTGTTCTCACCCAGTGACGAGCTGACAGATTGCCCCTAAAAAACAAGGTTTTTCTTTGCGGCCCGCTGGCTGGAAACTGCAAGTCAGAGGAGTCCAGCACACGAATTTTTGGTGCGTGGTCTTTGTGTAATTAAAAAAAAAAAGAACACTAAAGGAAAAACCAAATTGAAAAATGCTTTTCAAGCGGCGCTTTTGAACAGCGACCTTGTGCCGCCGCTCTCCCGCTCTCCTGGCTCTCTTCTCACTCGGTTTTTTTTTTTGCAGCATCATGCCAACTAATTTTCCAAATGACGCAAGTTAATTGCGTCGGGCTCAGCCTTTGTCAAAGGTGAAAAATGCCCAGACTAGGAAAAAAGGGAATACAACGAAAGAAAATGAGGGGACAGGAAGGGCTACAGGGTAGCACAGGGGGCAGACACAAAGCCGAGGCGCATTCATTAAGCCAAATCATATTAAGTAAATATGTCGAGCAGCCAAAAGAGGTGAGAACACTAAGAAAAAAACGAGGGTATTGTACTTCAAAGGAAGTTTAATTGAATAATAGTTTAAATAGTTAATTAAATATGTGATTTTTGTATAATCTTTGGCTTTACATTTATCGAAATTCTTTCTAGAAAAGTTGAAATACATTTTTTAATAAGAATAATAGCTTGTTCTTTGACTTTAAATCAATTGAAATACTTTCCAGAAAAGTTGAAAAATAGTTATTAATAAGGAAGTACAATATAAGCCTGTTCTTTGACTTTAGCTCAATTCAAATTCTTTCTAAAAATATTTATTGATAAGAAAGTATTATTAATAGTATATTCTTTAGTTTTCAATTAATTGAACAAATTTTTTTTCCATATTTTAAAGAAAAATGTCCATATTTACATTCAAAATATAATAAAGGTAAGCTTAAAGCACATATAAAATGAAACTATAATTAGAAAACACCCATATTTTAATCAAGAAAACAATGTAAAATGCCTGAAACAAATGCAAAAATAATAACTATAAATTCTTAAGTAAATTAAAGTGACTACCTAAGCTCATTATTATTATTCTTCTGTAAGATTGCGTCAAGAATTCCTACTGTTAGCTATAGAAAATATTAAAGAAAAAATATATACCTCCTGGAAGGTATCTAAAATATGAACTAAAATATATTTTGTATATATTTTCTAAATATTGTTAGAATTTCTCCGAGTGTAGTATCTACGGGGCGCCTGTCACGGCTACCGCTGGCCACTCCCCGGCCGGGCAGATCTCTGGCGCCTGGCAATGGACGCGGAGAAAGATGCCGGAGGAACCGGAGGCACCGGAGGAGCCCGAGGAGCCGGAGAACCACAAACAAATTAGTCAATGACGCGGCGATCTTACCGCTTTGTGCGCGAGTGTATTTTCATTAATATTTTATTGCTTAATTCCTTTTGTTATGCTGATTATGCCGACGAGAGCTCCGCACTCTGAACAAATGAGGCTGCTGAAACGGGGCGCTGCTGCCATGGGAAAACGGCTCGGATCGTTGCATGATTTTCAATAATTTAACAGCGGCTTTCAATAATCCCTAGCTGAGCTTTTCTGTGATCTGGGAGCCACAAGGTATACGAGTATAGCCCAGTGTGCCCTCTGTTTGTGTTTCTTTCCCGGCACAAATGTTAATTTCAGTTTGTCTCGGTAATTTATCATCTTTCCTGCTGCTGTTATTCTTGATTTTTTCCTATAGTATATATATATATATTTTTTTTTTTTGTTTGCGATGCCTTAAACGCTTTTAATTAAAACCAATGCGCATGTGTAACTTTCTTAAGCAGGCCCCAGAGTTTCGTCTAGATGGGATGTGCGATGCCTTGTAGTCTTGGTCTAGTCGCTGGCCGCTTTGAACTTGGCCGACAGGCGCGTTTGTTAAATGATTGATGTGGTATTAATTTTAATAAACGTTTCTCGGTCCCCACTCGCTCTTGCTCTCTGTGTTGCCTTTTTGTATCTCTCTCTCCCGGTGCCCCATCAATATGCAGATACAAAGCGAGACCAGAGGCAGAGGCAGAGGCAGCTCGGCTCAGCTCGTTTCGTTCTGCGGTTTTTGAAAAACATTTTTTATGGCCGCACGCAAATGCGTGGCGTCTGCACTTTGGCAGGTCTTCGAGGGGGAGGGGGGAGGGGGGAGGGACTGGGGGCCTCAATCATATTGCCTCAATCACATTGCGCCTACTCGGCGTTGCTGACTCTATTAAAAGTGTCATGCAATTCGCTAAAAACATGCAACAAGGACAAAGCCCAGTTTGATCGTTGCAAGTTGGCCAACAAAGTGACAGAAAAGAATAAGTATTTTATTGAAAAATATAGCTCATTCTAAGAGGGATTTTATGTTTTCGTAATATTATTTCAAGTTCCTTAAAGCCTTAGCAAGTTTTTCGTGCCATTTCAGCTATAGATACTTTTTGAAAGATACTTTTAATATAATTTAGTTAATTTTCAAAGACCTTTTGCCACAAAATGATACTTAAAAGAGACATTGTACGGATTATAGCAATACTAGTATTACTAAGCATTATCTATCCACTTTTCTGAAGATAAACGTGCCATTTCAGCTATAGATAGTTCTTAAAAGATACTTTTAATATAATTTAGTTAATTTTCAAATACCTTATGCCACAAAATGATGCTTAAAACAGACATTGTGCGGATTATAGCAATACTAGCATTACTAAGCAATATCTATCGAGTTTTCTGTAGATAAACAAGCCATTTCAGCTGTAGATACTTCTTGAAAGATACTTTTAATACAATTTAGTTAATTTTCAAAGACCTTTGGCCACAATCTGATACTAAATACAGACATTATGCAGATTATAGCCACACTAGGGGCTTACATAACCCTCTTTGCTAATTGAAAATCAAATTGAAATCGAGAGCATAGGGCCTCTGGGTGCCAGGTGAGTGATCAGTGATCATTAGCGGAAATCAGTCTTTGTTTCGGGCCAGATCAAAGGCCTGGCTGAAAATTGATGAGCGAATTTTGGAAAGATCGGGGCCAGAAGATCATTATGGCATAGCTGCTGTTGCGATTTAGCCTTTAAGTGTTCGCTTCCGCCGAAACAATGGGCGATATATGTCGAAAAGTCAAAGGCTGTGTGGAAATACGATCTGCGGAGCGAAAAACAAAAAATAATAATAATAGCAGAAGCAAATCCTAGACGCGCATCATTCCATCGTTAGCTTCACACCTCGAGTGAGCCTGAATAATTGATTTCGACCCGAAAAAACGGCGCCTACCTGGCCCCTCTCTATAGTGCGATCCCTGTATCTGTATCTCCGAGTATCTCTGTATCTGCGGCTGCCGCGCCCTGTGCGTATCTGTTAAGCTGTAGCGTTAAAATTCGTTTGCACACTGAACAAGCCGCATCCAATCGATTTGCAGGAATATATACATGCACACACAAGTATCTGTGTGTGTCTCTCACGGCCAGGCATTAGATACTCTCGCCCCGGCTCAATCATCGACTCTGCGGGCAGACAAAAGGGAGTCCAGCTGAGCGGCTGACAAAAGGTGTGCGCTACCGTGAGTATCCCCGGGATGCGAATTCGAGAATCCCAATCCCGCTTCCGCATCCGTAGAGCGCGGCGCCACAACTATGTGTGTGTGTGTTTTGTTTATTGCTGCTATTGTCAAAGCTAATGCCGTGTAAGTGGGTCTATCCACCGAATTAAATCGCAAATATGTACATAGTATCCGTAAGATACTTTTCGAGTGGCAAGAGCGGCCCGGCCAGGGCTTGCATTCGCCACGCTCGCTCGAGTCGAGGAATGATTTATGCAGCGATCTGCTCGTATGCGAGCGTATCTGTGGGATGCATTCATCAAATCATGACTAACCGGAGAGTTGACTCAGAGAATGCCTGCCCGCCGGCGCACTTGTTCTCCGCAGTGAGATCACACGAGTGTGTTTGAGATACTTTGGCCAGATCGGTTTTCGGTTTCGATTTCGGCCAAGTGGGTGTAATTCGAGGCACTTACTATTGCTTTGGCTTTCCTACTGCATCTTTGTAGTGCAAGATGTAGGATGTATCTATTAAAAACTTCATTTAAATACTTTATGGAATTTTGTATCTGTTGATATGCATTTTATAAGAAAGAAATGGAAGTGGAAGAAAATTGGATTGTATATAGATAGGTAGAAGATAGACATCTTCAATCTATCTATATACAATCCTATAGTCCGACAAAATATATTTTTGTTGCTTTATCTTGCAACCTTAATTTCATTACACATGAGTTTACTTTAACCCAAATAAAATAAATGCATTGTTTGGTAAATATACTGCCAAAGATCAAGCTTTAACATTTAAACAGTTTTAAAATATTTCGAATACTTTTTTTGATAATAGAATTCCTATTTTTCTGAAATTTGTTAACCAAACCCTTATATTAATAAAAATTTGAATCGGAACAATTGAGATTTCTTCTAAATCCCTTTTTATATGTTCTCTAAATTATTTAAATGTACTATTTCCAAAAGTGTTATTTAATATTTTTTTTTGTATTTACTCAATATTTAAATTAAACAAAACTTTCATTTAATAATTTCTTTAGCTTGAATTATCGGATAATATGCTTTTGAGGTTTTTGAAAAGAAAAAACAGACTCTTGAACTTCATACATAAATGTGTATGTTATATATTACTATATAATATAGATTGTAAATCTATTTTATTTTGATATATATATTTGATATATTTAAAGTGATAGTTTCTTGAACAAAATTAATTTTTAAATGCCTTTATTTGCTTTTTTTAGAAAACATATACATATTTTAAAAGCATTTCTTAGTTTTCATTGCACCGAAAGATTATAGATTTAGAGAGCCTGTCTAATACCGATTGGTAGATACTTTTTTGAAGTGTTTTGAAATTATTTCTGTGATAAAAATAATCTTTCCCTATACCTTAGCCTGTCCTATAAGATATTTTTCAATCCATAATCATTTAAGTAATAGATGGTCTTATTTGGCAGCCTGTATATTAAATGCAATTTTTTATTTTAGTTTCGTAGTTGCATTTTGTGTCCCGTAAAATACTTGTGTAACTCTTAGATACCGATATTGATATAGATCTATAAGCACCTATAATATATTGTGTAGCTCATAAACCTTTGAGGAATAAGAGGTACTATTTGACAACTTGTATTTTTAATGCCATATTTTGTTGAATGGTATTTCTATAAACAAGTTCGTAGTTCAAGATATCTAAAGTGAGATTGAGATTGCCTCATAAGATACTTTACATCCGCTCAGATATGGATATAGATCTATAAGATACTGTAGGATATTTTAGAACCCATTATCTCTTAAGGAATAGGGGGCAGCTAATAAACAAATTTAAAAATCGAAGTATCTAATGTGTTGGTCCCATAAGATACTTTTGCATCCTCTACCGATATCGATATCGATCTCGGGCGTTTCTGACTTACCGGATTAACTTGTGGCTTCTGCAAGTGTGTGGCGATGTTCGAGATGTTCATGCCCATGGCCGGGATCTGGGAGCCGTAGAGCTGGCCGGCCGTCGGTGTCATGTCCGTGAGCATCGTTGTTGCGGATGTGACTGTTGTTGCTGCTGCTGCTGCTGTTGCTGTTGCTGCTGCTGCCGTTGCAGTTGTCGCTTGCGGTGCTGTCAACTTGAGGCGCACAATGATGGTGTCTTTGCTCTGTTTTTTTAATATATATTTCTTTTAATTTCGTTTGTGAGATATTTTTTTAGATAGTTTGGACTTGTTGTTGTTGTCGCAGGACACTCGCACTGGTTGATGGTTGGGGGAGAAACAGAGAGGGGGACATGGATTGGCAGGCACACAAGCACAGCACGGCACAACACATACGCACACAGAAAAAAACAAAAAAGGATTAAGTCCCAGCGGCAGTGCTTCAGATGTATCCGTATCTGTGACTGTAACTGTATCTGTATCTATAACTGTAACTGTATCTTTAAGCCGTCGGCTTCACTTTTTTTGATTTCTTTCTTGTTTTGTTTATTTATGTTTATTTTATTATTTAATTTTTGCTAGGCCGTCGGCTGGGTCTTTATATATTTCTGCTCTTATTGTCACTGGATGCCTCGTTTTTGCTTTTTTCGTTTGCGTTTGGTTTTTGCTTAATTTTCTTGATTCATTTATTGATTTAATTCGATTTTTACTTCTCGTTGAAAGGAACACAGGCAAAAAAAACGAAAAAGGTGAATTGTAAGCGATCAAAAATCAAAGGAATGTCGAACCAAAAAATTCACGGGTGGGCCACCGGTGTCGCCTGTC
Source organism: Drosophila bunnanda (assembly GCA_035046265.1). Taxonomy (NCBI): domain Eukaryota; kingdom Metazoa; phylum Arthropoda; class Insecta; order Diptera; family Drosophilidae; genus Drosophila; species Drosophila bunnanda. The sequence continues at coordinate 848,421 of JAWNOB010000074.1, forward strand.
CACGGGCTGCTTGTTCTTGCTTGTTTATGCTTGTTTATGCTTGTTTATGCTCGGTTTATGCTTGTTTGTTGTTTTGTGTCGCTCTGTCGCTCGCTTCGGTTTCTGTTTATGTTTATGTTTCTGCTTCTGCTTCTGAGCCAGGAGGCGCCTGCGAGGGCCAACGGAAAAGTGTCGCTTCGCTGCTGTATCCGCGCCAAAAGTAACGCCGTCGTCGCTGATCGTTCAAAGGCTTGCAACTGTTTCACGCGAACAAAAAGCTTGGCCGCTCGTCGACGTCGCCGTCGCCGTTGCCGTTGCCGCCGCGGTCGCCGTTCCCACCGCCGTTGCTGCTGGCTTCGGGGGAGAGCCACAGCCAGAGCGAGAGCGAGAGCAAGAGAGAGACGGTCGGTGAGTCCATATTTCCCCACCGCCATTAGGTGGCGCGTGCGAGCGAGACCAGCGTAGAGACAGCGTGGCCAGCCAGGCACCACCACCACCACGGCGCAGCGTGTCTCTCTCGCGCGTTCCGTTCATTCATAAAAACGGAAGGCTGGAAAAACCAGTTCCCGTCGCTCCGGCCCCCTCGCTCGTTGCGAGCGCTGGCCAATGGCAGCATTGTCTTTCGCTCGCAGCGCCCTAACCTATAATTAGAGCGATGGCCGCTGTGCGAGCGAGACGGTTAGGCAGACAAACGGTGCGACACGTGCCCTGTTGGCATCTCGCTCGCTCGCGCCCTCTCGCTTGCACCCATCGCGTGCTAGAGCAGAAAATGCAGCCAGCATTTCTGTGTTTTTCTTAAATTAAATGTTGTTGTTTTCCAGGAACTGCTGAAAATCGGCGGAAAAGCACGAGTAACGAAAATAAGGAGAGTACAAAATAAAAACAAAAGCAACAAAAAAAAAATGGAAGCGAAATTCTACGCGCTCAGCAAAATGACAAATTGTTTTCCATTTCCAGTTTTCCAGCTTATCGCTTGCCGTTATCAGGGCTTAACCGTCAGGGAGTTACTGGGTGTTAGTGGGGCGGGAGGGGGTTGCTTTACTTTACCCCTTCGGACCTGCTTGTTATTCATGTGTTTTTCCTTTTATTTATTTTTTTTAGCCAGAACCGAATTAACCGAAACCAAATTTAGTCAGCCTTTCGGAAAAGTATTAAAACTTGGTCGTGGCTGGATATGGAAAGCTAAGGGTTGCTGCAGCGCATTTTCACCCAAGCTTCGCCCCGAAAGTAGACTAAGGTGACACAATCGATTCGGATTTGGACTATGTTATATATATCTTTAAAATTGTTAGATTTTTTTGCAATTTATTACAATTGTTGGATATTGAGAATGTGCACTAAGGGGCTCGAAAAGGTCGCACGTTCGAGTCCTGCCTTGACTTTATTTTCTTATTTATTATTTTAATTAAATTATTAAATAAAACGTGTAAATAAGTATTGCTATATTATAAATTAATACATCATAAAATTTGGCAAAACAATTGATGACTTAAGTGAAATAATATTCATTTATTCAAATTTATTTATCTTAACTTAACTTAGTTCAGTAGGAAGTTATTCACTTTTTGGAAATATGTTGCTTCCAATAAAGTAATTTGCAGTAAGTAGTTATAGTTAAGAACCACTTTAAGGATTTTCTGTAGGAAGAAATAAAAGAAACAATTTTTTGATTATTCCAAGAAGGATCTATTTTTGTTTAATAAAGAAATACTTAAAAAATATAGAAAATTACTTGTATAATATAAAAGGTAAACGAAAATCATATAAATAAATAAGTGAAATGTTTAAATGTATATATATTTAATTTAAATAGTCGTCTTGTGATTTCCATTGTATTTTTATTTATAAATAGCTTGTGAAATTATTTAAAACAAATTTAATATAATTTTTAACCAGAATTCCAGCTAATTCCAGTATTTAAGGGCAAGAAAAATAAACAGCAATACCAGAAATCATGTATTTTAAGCCTAATTTTAAAATGATTGCTTTGGAAAATTAATGTTCTATTTCGTAAGTCTTATTTATTCAATAAAAAAGTGTAATTTATTATGAATTATATTATTATATCTTCCCTATCTCTTACCTTAATTTTTAAGTAAATTAACCCCTGCTGGAAGATGGTTCAAGTTAAAAGTTCTCCAAGTTCATGGTTACACTTGACCAACTAGGGCGTTGCAATAAAATGCAGTAGCCTGTCGAGTAATATTACATAACTCCGGGTAGGTTCAACGGCAATACATATGGCCACCACCTATGAGTGCCCCTCCACCGGCATACCCGGGGCATTATTCCCCGAGATTAACCCGTGCCACGCGGGCCTCCCACAGCTGGAAGCTGTGCCGCCCGAACTGTTGCATCTGGGCTGCTGCTGCTGCTGCTGCTGCTGCATGCGGGGCAGGCAGGCAGCTGGGGCGGCCTGAGAGGCCGGCTAATTGAACCACACCCCGCCAGTACCGCTCCGCTCCGCCCCTCGCCGCACCGCCCCGCACCGCACCACCGCCTTATGCAAACAAAACGCCCAGGCAGCCGAAAAACGCCAGCCCCTGGAAACCGCCCGAAATGGCAAAAGCTGAAAAGTCCAACTGCAGAGTGTCGATGGAGGTGGACGAGGACGAGGACGCGGACGCGGACGCGGATGTGGACATGAAAGTGTGCCCAGCACAAGTCACCGCCTGGCCCCGGGAAACTCACTGCACTGCGGGGAAAATGTGTTTAAGTAATCACGAATTTCAAAAGGTAAAGCCCCTTTTAAGGGGTTACTTTCCAAAGTCTAAGGTAAGAAAATAAGGTAATATTTTCTTCAAACAAAAAACAACTTTTTATATAAAATATAGGGGGGCTTTTTCTTGCAGTGCCTGCCAGAAATTAGGTTTCTCGTGTCTAGCCCTGGGAGTTACCCAGCGTTTGCGGAGCTCTCTGCCTTTCTGGTTTCTGGCCGGACTGACCGGAGAGCCAGACTCACGACATGGCTGCAGGATAAATGCAACACATTAGGCCAAGCGGGTGGCCGGCTTGTGGGGAGTTGCAGGCAAGGCCAAGCCACTTCCTGACTCCCCATGGCCATGGACTTGCGGTCGACTTCAACAGCTGGGCGAAAAGTGATAAGCCAGAGAGATGCCCGATTGCGTGGGGGAATCCCCCCACAGCTGTTAGCCCAGTTTTGCCCAGTCCCTGCCCCGTGGTTTTTCACAATTTTCCCTCCGTCTCTATCTCGCTTTCGCTGAGATTTGCGTGGGCGAATCAGCTTTCGGTACTCGATGGGGCCTCTCTTTCTTGCCAGCTCTTCTCTGTCTCTTTCGGGCACGCATTTCAGCCCCCCTTCCCCACTCCCCCCACACAAAGTTTTTCGCATTTTCCACCTCTTGTGGGTGGTTACCTCTCTGGGCGTTGTGTGTTGCCTTTTTTTGAGTGGCCCTGATTGCCTCACATCAACTCGATACACACAGCCGCATGTGTGTGTGTTCTACGGTAAGGACCTGGTATGAGGTTTGAGAGTCTATCGATATATTTTGTAATTGATAATCGATTTTTTCAGAATCAGGTGTAACCTTTAGAAACATATATGAAAAAGGAAACTTAAAAACAAATGCAGTTGTTTTAAAAGAATTGCTGAGTGGTATAGTTCAGCATGGTATGCCTTAGAGGTGGCGATATTGATATTTAATACAAAGATCGATATAATAAGCTGTTTTAACGATAAATCGATATTCTATTTGATTTATCAAACTGTTCAAAGAAGAAATAGATGATTGACACAAAGGTCGACATAAATAAATCTATTCTTTAACAATAAATTGATCAATTCTGCTCTGCTCTACTCTGTCAAAGAAATCGATATTTTATGAGAAAGCGATATATAAATCGATATTTTACATTCAGTATCGGGGAAAAGTCGATTTATTATTAATATATATATATGAACAAAATCGCTTTTTTATTAATATATATTAAAAAAAAAAACACTACGTTTATTTGAAATTATTATTGCAGTACACAAAAAATATATATTTTACTATTACAGAAAAAGTTTTACATTTTATATAGTAAATTATTGCTATTTTGTATTGTTATATTTTACAAAAAAATATATATAACTTTAATATAATAATATAATAATATTTAATATAATAATATATAATAATAATATACATATATACTTTAAATATGGTATATTTTGATATTTCTAATAAGAAAATAGAAAATCAATTGAAATATTGTAATTTTTATATGCATTTACAGTCCAAAATATTAATATATTTATTAAAAAATAATATTTTTCGACATTCACAATTTAATTTTATTTAAATATATTATTTTTCGAAATACCAAATACCAAAATTGATGATATTTTGAATATGATACACCGTTCTGAGCAAAGACATTTAAAAACCATTGAAATTTCCCCGATATATGTATGTATTTACATCCCTAATAAATATTATTTGATTAACTTTTGCTACTTTAATCTAAAAACTTCTTTTTGAAAACCCCTTTTTAATGACTCAACTTGAACTAGCCAAGTTCCTTGGGAGTTTTCCCTGTAAGCTGCCATTTTCCTTTTGGCTCTGAGCACGACTTTATTTACAATTTTATTAATTCAATGCACGCACTGCACGAATCCGTCTGCGTTCTCCCCTCCTCTCCATATATCTCCCTTTCTCTCTCTCTATCTCTCTCGCTCTTTCTCTTGCTCTATCTCTCTCTGTTTCTCCATCAACTTCACTTGGGGCGTTGCCCGAAGCTTTGGGGGTAGAGGTCCTCGGCGAGGTCCTGGCGATGATTTGCACTTTCCTTCATTGTGCCTGTCAACAATTATAATGACACTCTTATTGCCAGCCATTCGAGACTTTTGGCTTTCGCTCCGCTTCGCTTAATTAAACCATTTTGCAATTTCGTTAAGACTCTGCCACCCCCCTCCACTTTCCCCCCGCAATTGGGTGGCCACGCCCACCACGCCCGCTGCCTGAATGGCCCTCGATGAAGTTGGAGTTGAAGTCGTTGAAAGTCGCGACTTATATGCATTTAATTAAAAATTAAATTTTTAATTGCACTCTTGTGTGAGAGAGAGAGAGAGCGAATTTCTCCCTTCTCCCATTTCCCTTTCCCCTCTCTCTCTCTCTCTTTCATTTTTTATTGCGCTTTTTTTAATTAAATTGTTTTGCAACACCCACAAATGACAGGCGACGACAGGAGCTCCCCGATGAGGCCGACGATCATCGCGGTTGGATTTCTGCCATCAAATTAATTTTAGTTTTTAGTTTAGCTGATGGCTTCGTCCCCCGCGTGTCTCAATTAAAAATCGCTCGCATAATTGCACAGTTTAGCTGAAATTGATTAGCATATATGCCGGGTTGGATCGGAGCGATGATATAATCGGGAGAGAATATCAGAATAAATTAGAGGCAATTGCCAAAAAATATATATATATTAGAATGAAATTTGCTAGAATTGTTTGATTTATGGTAACAGAATGAATGGGAATTGGCTTTAATTTATGAGGGTTTCGATTAGTCATCAAAAAAGAAACTGCTGCGGTTTTGGGTTGACTTAAATTAACAATAAATTTATTTGAAGTCAAGTTGAGGCCTAAATAAAATATACCTATTTAGCCAGAAATCCTAAGTATCAGTTTGTATAAAAGCTAACCCCTTTTCGTTTTCTTTACAACTTATACTATATTTAAATAATTAAAAAATAGTTATTTTAAATTATATAACACCATTTTTGAGGTAGAATTTCGCTAGAAATAAAATCTTGATTACAGGTTCTAACATTTTGTTAAAATTAAATGGTTTATATGGGATTAAAATTTAAGCTGTTGCAGTTTCCATTTGCTTTAATTATATATATTTTTTTTAATTTTAGTTGTGACTTTAATAACAAATACTTATCACCAGAAGAGTCGATTTAGCCACAACATCAAGACATCAAGACATCAAGATATCTCATTCCCTTTTCATTTCCAATTTTCGATATTAAGTTATTTATTTATTTCATTTAATTAATTTACTTTAAAAATTATAAAACAATTTTAATTTAAATTAATATTAAATACAAAGCCAGTTTCTAAAAATTTGATAAAAATTGAATGTTTATTATGGGAGTTATCTGGCATTAAAGTTATTTTCTCTGAACATCTACCTAGCTCGCTTGCCGTTGAACCTGCTTCATATACTTAGTTGGGTTTTAAGCCGCAATTTATTAATTATTAATTAAAATATTAATTAAAAGTCTTTTTATACCCTTAAAAGGTATTTTTTAAATTTAATATGAAGTTTTGTTAATAAAATTAATTCATTTTTGGCATAGTTATGATCGATTTTCGCTGCAAGGACATAGAAATTTCGGGTTCCCGAAATTAGCTTCCTTTCATGTTACAAATATATGAAATATATATGAATATGAGCCCCATAATCAAACAGATTAAACAGATTAGTAATATAACAATAAATACCAAACACATTTTTAATAAAAAATCCCCTTTCATCAGCACCTTTCACGCTTCAATCTCCCCTGAACTCGGCTTTATGTCCATCTTGAAATGGTAAAACTCTTAACAAAATTGCTCCATTAGTGAAGTCGCTTTATTTTGTGGACTATTTATTTGGTGGTTGACTTCTTGGCCAAATAAAATGGATTTCAGAGTGAATGGTATTGCGGCATAAAATAAAACTAACCCCCGTGAATGTGAGATACTTGTGGCAACCGCAGGAACTAAAACTACTGGAGGCTATTTTGCGGATATCAAAATGCGATTCAGACAAATCCAGAGCCGGGGACCAGGGTTTGGGCTGGGAAAGCAGTACGAGCCCGGGAGCTGGGAGCAACGACACCCGACAGCCCAAACCCCTTGGCTCATGAATGCGAATGTAAATGTTGTTGGCCACGTTGTCGTTGTGGCTCCGTGGCCGTTTCCATTGCCGTTGCCGTTGCCGTTTGTCTCTGGTGCTCGAGTAAAAGTACAAGTTATGCGTCAAAACAACGAAAGCAGCCGCCAAAGGGGGCCGGCGACTGGAGCGAGGATTGTTGTGGAGTGGAGGGCACTGGCGGGCGTCCGGGTGGTGGATTTGGCCAAGAGGTTGAGGAGTCCAAGTTCGTTCCTCTAAATTGCTAGGCGAGGGCGTGGCCCAGAATCGTAAATCACTTTGAAGTGGGTCGTAGACGTCCGAGCTGCGTTCCAGACAACAAAAAGCAACAGCAGCAGATACTCGGAGCCCCTCTCAGTCCCTGCTTGTGGGGTAACTACCATATATTCCCTCGGAGTTGCCCCTTTTTGGATGCCCCGCGGCGACAGGGAAAGGCACGCTAGGCGCTGGCCAAAGCTGCTTATCCTGACACACGGTAGCCGTTAAGTGTCCAAGCCAGCGGAAGGAAGGAAGCGACAGATAATGCCGGGCCAAATCAATCAGCAAATTTATTGATATCACTCATCACTCGAAGTTTTCGGTCAGCCAGTCAGTCCCCTTTGGCCAGTTAATAACAATAATTATTCAGTAAATTAAGCTGCACGCATCCAGTAAGAGCCGGGAACCGATCCTTTCGATCTTGATCTGCTGCGCCTTAGTGCTGATGATGAGCCGATGCCCTCAGGGAGTTCGAGACACTTCATTGAAGGTCTGCAAATTGAACTGTAAGGCCACAAGGGAAGTGCCGGGGCACAACTAATAACTGATATATAGAAACTTAAAGTACTTGAAAAAGTGACTAAACTTATGGGCAGGAACTTATGCTAATACATTAATAAACCTGCCAACTTATGGTTGAAGAAGACATAACTCTTGGGCATAAAGTTTATGTAACATGGGGTTAAAGTAGCCTTAAGATCTGTGAAATCAAAGGTAACTTCTAAGCATGGTCTTCCAAAAACAACGTCATTAGATCTACTTCTTGTTATAAACTATCAATAATGTCTAAGGATGATCAATTTCCCAGAACACAAGGAAGACATAGGTGCTGGAAAATCATAGTTAAATACTATTGATCAATGAAGTCACAGCTCTACATATTAATTATTTGTAATAAGGATCTGTAAAATCATAGATAACTTCTTAAAAGAGTATGTTTACAGTTGCCCTATCAACTTCTTTTCACAACGATCTGTGAAAGCGTTGGTAACTCCTAAGCCGTGACTTTAGGATCTCCATAGGATAGCATCACCAAATCTAATCATTATAATAAAGAATAAATAATATCTAAGAAGGTTTACTTACTAATTAAAGAAGCCACATGATCTGTAAATTTAAAGATAACTCCTTAAATAGCTTTGTGGGATTAAAGACCATTATATACTCAATGTATTAAAGGATTAATAAGATCCTTAATTAAAGGATATAATAATAATAAGATTACTAAGAAAGTAAAACCGCTTGGAAGCTAAGGTATATATAAGGTCCTTTAATTTAGAGGTAACTTAAGACCATATCCTTAAAGACCTTCATGGGAAGAAATATAAACTCTTTGTAGTTAAGATCTTTAAATTCAAATGTAACACCTGTAACACAAAGATCTGTATAAGATGACATCACTAGAATAACTCTACAAACTAAATTTAAGAAAGTCATAAGCTTAGATCAACAAAAACAAAGATCAGTGAGATCATTCAGCAAACCTCTCATCTCCCAAACACAGTTCACCTAAACGATTGTCTTAGATGAAATTTAATTTGCAGGCGATTTAATAGAGCTATCAAAGTGAAATCTTCCCCAAAAGCTGGACCCAGGGCCAGGCCGGTGTAGTAGAGGTCTCTCTGAGGGTTGTGAGGAAGGAAAATGCGCAATCAACGCCAACATATTGTACAATACTATACATAAATTCCAGGGTAAGGCCCAACTTACCATATAATGACTACCTACCTTGATTACACACTCCTCCAGCTCCAGCTCCATCTCCAACTCCATCTCCATCTCCAGCTCCATCTCCATCTCCATCTCCATCTCCATCTCCAGCTCCATCTCTTGGTCCAAGCTTAGCTCCTGCTGGAGCTGCTCTCTCGACATCCGCATCCACATCCTCTCGAGAGTGTTGAGGGTGTTGCTTTTAAGCTCCAACTGTTGCTGCTGCCGTGGCCGAAACCTGTGTTTAACCTGAAGAGGGTGCCAACATGCGGCGGGATATCCAACGAGAGAGATGGCTACAGGGATGCCCGAAAGAGACGGGGCTACCAGAAAGACAGAGAGAGAGAGAGCGATGGAGCTGCGTGCCAACTGACGACGCGCCTGATTGTGCTGGCTGCTGTGTGATGTTGCTGGCTTCATTGCACTTAATTATTGTTATTTATTATTTTTATATTGTTTTGATGAGATGTTCAGCAGCATGTTGACGAAATGTCGAATTTGCAAATTGTTTAAATCAACTCCCGGCGCTGCCGTGGACGCTCCGCCGGCGTATAATTGATCGATTGCAGGCCCGAGGCGATTTGCGAAATTATCATAATTAGACTAAATGCAGGCTGCGGCAAGGGCTACCGATATTCTTTGGCTGTGGTTCCCCTTATTTTTGCTGCCTTTTATTTTGACACTTGCCCTGTTTTAGATGGCGCCCAGGGAGTCGCACTGATTCTGCGCTGTGGCCTTTGGAATCCGCACTTAATTGCATAATTGCAGGTAATTATATGCGACCATACATGCGTATATATGGGTCAGAGCTACCGCGAATTGGCTGCAATCGATTTGCAGTTGAATGGGGCTTAAATTAAGCGGCTAATTCCCCAGTCTGTTGCCAATTTTCTCCCCCATTTCGCTCTACAAATCTTGTGGCATTCGAATTTCACATTTCGAATTCAAATTTAAGCCGCAGATTGTAATATCAGGGAGCAGGAGGCGGCAGAAGACAGGAGACAGGCGACAGGAGCCAAGCGGAGCAGCCGCAACGGTAGCTGCAAGTGTCAGGGAAAACTAATGGAAATTGCTTTGGTCAAAACCCGTTTTCCTACCAAAACTACTCACAGCTTAACTTCCAGTAATTTCTGTTTTTTATTTATTTTTTTTTTTTATTTCTCTCACTCGTACTTGTACTCTTTTTCTGTTTCTGTTTTAGTTTCCTTTGCCTGCTTTTTTAGATTTTATACCCTTGCAGGGTATTACAATTTCAGTCAGAAGTTTGCAAAGCAGTGAAAGAGACATTTCCGACTGTATAAGGTATATATATTTTTTATTAACAGCCGAATCGATCTAGCCATGTTCGTCTGTCCTTCCCTTTCTACCCAAATTAATCTCTCAGTTTAAAAACTATCTGATTGAAACTTATCAGCTAGTCTTCTATATACTCTCCCTCGTATATAAGTCGGAACTGTCAAAAACGGAGGACTATATCTAATAGCTGCTATCGGAACGATCGGAAAATTTTTACAACAAAAAATTAGAACTTTGTCAGTTATCAAAAAATTTTCATTTAATTTGAAATATAGCCATTTTATATTATTAAAAAATTTCGTATTTCGGACAACTATATCATAAAGCTGGCAAAAGAACGATCGTAAAATTAAAAAAAAAAAAATATTATACATTTTCCAGTATTTAAAATATTTAAAATAATAGGAAAATTAATCAAAAAACTTTATTATAACTTTGATATTTTCAAAATATTTTTATCTACTCTGAAACGTAGCCGTTTTTAATATTTCAGAATTTGAGATTAAATATTTACGAAAAGCGGCAGACTATATCATATAGGTGTCATAGAAACTATCGTTAACTGTTGAGGAAAATAAGTATAATATTATAATATGAGGAATAATAAGTAAGTGACTGTCCTGAAAATTACACATTAGTACGTTGATTTTAAAACACAAATATATATAATTTACATTGTATTATTTATTAATTTTCGACTTGCAATCTGCAAGGGTATACCAACTTCGGCGTGCCGAAGGTAGATTCATGTTTCTTGTTTTTTTTTTTTTAATATTTTTTTTTGCGCGTCCACACAATTAATTACACAACAACAACACAAATAAGAAATGCACATATATACCGACTGGGATACCAAATAGGGGATACGGGACACGGGATACGAGGAGCTGGGCATTTTTCTTCTTACAGCGCAACCTGTAATTATCGTTCGATACAAATCGAAAAGCGAGAGACACAAAACAATTTATTATTGTGAATTAATAAATTTCATTTTTTCATTTTTGTCTTGTTTGTGCGGTGTTTTCTCTCCCCGGGTTCCTTTTTTTCGCGTCTGGTTCCATTTTCCTTTTGCGAAAAATAAGAATAAAAAACTGATACATATATATTGCGTGTATATGTGTGTGTTTGTGGGTCTGACAAGGCGCATATATCTTGGGCATTATCTTGTCATACGATCTGGCAGCGGCATTAAAATGCTAAAACGCTATGAAGAAACGCAAGAAACAAAAAACACACAACAAAAGTTGCACAAAAAACTTGAAAAAATATCAGACTAAATTGTTTGTTATGAAAGGGGACTGAGACACAGAGAGCGAGGGGTAATTTACCCAACTATTGACTGCAACTGCCATAAAAAAAAGAGAAATTTTTGCAACATTTCTACCTACATTTCTAATTTGCACATAAAAAATGTTTAAGTTCATTTTAATCGCCCATTGGAAAAACCTGTTAACGATTTCTGCGAAAGTCGCCAGGCATTAATTTTCCCATTTTGTTATTTTATATTTAAGAGTGTTAAAGTAACTGACTAACTAAGCCCAAGTGCAATGCCTGCCAAAAAGATTACGTATACGCCGTGTGTTACGGCTTTGTGTTAATCCTCGCGGGAAATCCGAATGGGGCGTGGCCCTGCTATGGAAATGTAATTTTTTGTATCCCCTGTTTTATGACAACAACAGCAGCAACATCAGCAAAGGGGAGACATTTAATGAAGTTTCAACAAGATGAATACAAAAAATGTGTCCATAAAAATATATACTACGAAACACAGAGGCGAATATAAAAAAATCAAATAAAGAAATCAAACAACAAGCTACAACGTGAAGCGTTTGGTGATGACAATGACAAAATAAAAATACAAATACAAAAATACAAAAAAAAGGGGCAAGGAAACAGGAAACAGGGAACTGGGGATCCCCGCTTTTGGGATTGGAAATTGGGAGTTGGGCCATAGTCTCCCCTCGATTGAAATTAACGCAAAAAAGGCGTGGCTGCAGCTGGCGGGGGTGCTGCTGCTGGTGCGTTACAGGGCAAAGCCAGCAAATACAAACACAAACACAAACGCAACGCAACGGAACGCAAAGCAACGCAATACAACACAAACGCCGATGTGCAATAAACAAACACTGGCAAACCACCAACACCAAACATCAAAGGGGTGGGGTGGTGTTGCTACCCCGGAAGGGTGGTGCCGCCTCCCCTGGCCGGGGTGCGGATTCTATATGCCTTTGACTGCCACTCAATTAGTTTTTATTGCGCTGTCAGCCCAAAACTGGGCCTAGAAGGAGACGCACAGTCGCACATTGGACGGGATCTACCTCGTTTTGTCAGCTCATAAAAATGTCACAGCAGCCAATTAAGTGAGAGACAGGGAAATGGGACAGGGAAAGATGATAGCACCTGAAAATCTGAACTTTCTGCTGCTAAGCAAAAAAATCCAAGTTCAGTCCACCGTCAGATATATAATGATTGACAGCTCCGATCGCATGCCGCAACTCCCCTTTTTTCAACCCCTCGGCTAATCACCTGTTGCGAGTGTTGCGCAAATTGATTTTCATTAGCGTCCAACTAATTAATTGGCCCAAACGAACCAGCCAACAAACGAACGAATGAGCGAACGAACAAGCCGCTGCCCAGCCTCTCTGATTAATTTGCATGTCGATGGGGCTAATGCCACATGCATGGCGAAAAGAGAAATAAATTATAGCTGGGAAAAGAAGAAAATTCAGATCGTTTTCATTTAACAAGATGGATAGCGGGAAAAATTTGCAATTTACCTATGATGTTCATCATAAATTAAAGGATATTAACTGAAGGAGTTTTACAAATGACAGACTTAATACACAGAAATCGAGAAGGAAGTGAAACACACAAGATCCTGTTTAACAGCAAAGAGCACGGCTATAATGTGCCAGCAAAGCTTCTATAATACTAATTTTACTTAAGATTATTCTCATTTTTTCTGGTTATATTTATGGCAGTCTTAAGATCTTATAAAATACAAGATGCGTAACGCTTATGCATTTGAATTACTATTTTTATAATAATCAACTAAATTTTCTAGCAACTTTAGCACCTTGAACCTTATACTGCATTTGGTTTATTAATGAATTCGTTCTTGAGATTTTTAGGTGCTTTGTTAGGCAGATCATTTTTTCAGATGGCAACATTCAGTTTTACTAAAAATCTTTCTTAACATTTTTTGTATAAATATTTTAGTTATTAATATTTCAATGTATCAAAAGACCTTAAAATGATTAAGATGCATTTTTATTGTCATTGCATGCAAGTTAATGATTCTTAGCAACAAAATATGCGACCTTTTCAAAAGGCGTTACGTATCTTTATGCTTTTGGCTTATTACAGAATTTGTACTACTTTTAGCTCTGCATATGCAGAGCAATTCTATTGCAAATGTTTATATTTACGCCTCGCACCGTATGGCGTTACGCATCTTGAAACTTGCAGTGCAATTTATACATGAATTATGAAAACAAAAAAAAATAGCATATGTACACTCCTTAACTTTTGCTAATTATTTGCCATTCCTGCAATAATTTAACTATCTCTCCTTGTATATACATAAATGTAACCTAGTAACAAAGCCTCAAATTTGTACAAGTTCATCCAACTTTTAAGCCCAATTCGTATATTGTTGGCCAACACATTCTCCCAGATCTTGCCGCTCACTCATTAGCCAACAATTAGCCACAAAAAGGGGTATATTTTAGAGATACTCATTCACATATTCCACCGAAAAAAGGGGGCGTATTGCCAACCTAGTTGAGAGCCAAAAAAAACTAAAAATCCGCTCGAAAAGCGAGAAAAATCAAATCCAACTGAGATCCATTAACGAATGGATAAATGATATTTTTGCAGCGTTGTTTTTTTTTCGGTTAATCTTTTTCTGCCAGCTATTTCCCCCTTTTCTTTTTTATTACTATTTTCTTTTTTTTTTCTTTTGTGAAACTTGAAACTCGGCCGAGTGAAATTTCCATGTCAAAAGCGGCCTGGCCTCCACCCCATTGGCCATGCTAAATTTTCGTGATGCTGCGAAAGTCAAATAAAACCAAAAACAAAAAATCAAAAAAATGAGGAATAAAAGAAAAAAAAAACAGTGCAAGCAAAAAACTTCAAAACAAAAAATGCCGACAACAAAAATAAAAAATAAAAATTGAGGGAAAAATATGCTAAAGAAAAGAAGCCACAAATGGAAAAAAGAATGTAAAAGCCGAAACATTTTCGCAACGCTCTCGAAAAGCGAAAAGACTCGGCTTGCATTATCAATGTTGGACTTTTGAGGAGACTGGGGAGTGGGAGGTACGAGGGAGGAGGGATCTCACCTGCCCCAATCCCCAATCCCCAATCCGCAATCCGCAATCCTCAATTCCAGGCATCTGCATCTTTAACCTCGACGACTTGACGACTTTGACTTTTGTTATGGCAGCGCCAGCCGAGTCCCTCGGTGCCTCGATCCCTCGATCCCTCGATCCCAAGCATATGCCCACGGGCCCGAGATACCGACGCGTTGAAGATTTTGTGCCAACCCACTTTTTGGAGTCGACTCCGGGAACACTCCAACTCCAACTCCAACTCCAATTCGGAGTCGAAGTTGGAGTCGGATTCGGCAGACATGGGGCAGACCTCGAGGAGGCATTTGGCTGCTTTCCGCGCTCATTTATTTAACGTTGCCATGAGAATTATTAAAAATTTTATTCGCATAATTTGTGAATTATTTTGTGTCTGGCTTTTATTTTTTTTTTTATTATTATTATTTTTCGGTTTTGGCCTTAAGTTTGGCCTGGCTTTGGTTCTGCTCGAGTCTGCGCCTTCAACGCCAACGTTGTCGCCGTCGAAGTTGGTGGTGTCATGGAGCCACCATCACCACCACCAGTTCCACCACCAGCTCCACCACCATCATGTTCTCTGCTGCCCAGGAGACTCTATAAAAAAATATTCCAGATCTGCACTTGCCAAAGCTTATACCTTGTGTTAATTTTTACAACATTTGTTTAATGTGTTTAATAATTTTGTTTACTTTTAATTACTTCGAAATGAAACACAATAATTTATAAACTTAAGACTAGAAGCTTCACCTTCCTACAAATTTAGCATATTTATAAGAAAATGTGATGCTGAATTCATACTTGGGAATTTTAAAGGGCACAGTCATACAAAATTTTAGACGCTTAAAAGGATTACATCGTGTAATGACGGTAGCTCTGTGTTGTTTTTAATATACAAACAATTAAGAATTAGGAGTATACCTTCATATATATATTTTTAATTATTCCCATGTGATTTTTAATCATAAAATGCAACAAAAAAAAACATTTAGTTTCATTGTTTAAGGATTTCAAAACGATTAAGTTTCTTTTAACTATTTTAAATACAAAGATTTAAGTTTAATGTACTAGTTTAATTTAGACCTGAAAGGCAGCTATAAAAAATACTTGAAAAAATATTTTAATAAATTTTCAATCATAAAATATAAATAAAGTATTTAAACTAGACATTTTAAAGAAACTAGACAATTTCAAAATGTTTAGTGTTACTTTGAACTGCTTGAAAAATTACATTTGGAAGTTTGGAATATAAATTTAAATGAGAACTACAACCATTTACTCATTAAATGCAAATATAACATTCAAGCTAAATTTTGTTATGTATTTCAAAACGTTTAAGTTTAGTTTTAACTGTTTTTAAGCTTAAGTTTATTTACCACATTCATAATTTAAAATCTCTTTAATCTTTAAAACTTCTTTTATAAGCCCCAATAGTTTGCATAAGGGTTAAACCTATCATGGCGTCCCTCTGAGACCCCCTTCGGACCCTTCCCCTGAGGCTGCCCACACACACACACACACACACAGAAATTGCCAGCGAAATCTCGTTGAGCGCAAAAGCGTTTGTTTAACCACGCGATAAACATTTTTAATGCATAATAATAGCGCAAAACTAATTAAATTGTTCAGTTAAAGCTGGAAAAGGCGGCAAGAGCAGGGCCAATTGCATTGTAATTTCTCTTTCTTGGCCAAAAAGGAGAAACAAATCTATTTGGCCCCAAAAGCGTGCGCCAAGTCGATCAAGATATTAGCCATTATTTGTTAATCGGGGAGTGTTCTTGTTTAATGAAAATAATTAAAGCAAAATCAATTAAATGGGGAAAATATAAAGATAAGTGTTGAATTGGAATAAGTTATAAGTTAAAGGAAAAGGTATATTCATTTTGTAAATAGTCTGCTTTGAAAGAGAGTTTTTAACCAGTAAATATCATTTAATTTCTAATATAATTATAAATTAATGAAAATATATATTCATTTACTAAATTGTCTGCTTTAAAAGAAAGTTTTTAGCCAGTAAATATAATTTATCTACTAATATAATTATAAATTCAAGAAAATCTATATTAATTTAGCAAATAGTGTGCTTTAAAAAAGAGCTTTCAACCATTAAATGTCAGCAATGTTATTTACTTATCTACTATTATAACATTAAATTTCCTGCCATCTTCAGTTACAATTTTGGCAAATTATTCTCTTTGACTTACTCCAATTATTCGGCAGGAACAAAGGCCAGGACCAGGACTCTTTGATCAGGCTCCCTGGTCAGCTGCAATTAGGCAGCCGCATTGAGATTTGACATCATTAGGCCAGGAATCGGCTCGGATCGAACTGCAGGTGCTGGGTATGGGCCTGGCTTTTGAACCAGGCCGAAAGGCCAACTCATTAGCTTGCCAATGGCCGAAATTCGGTTGCAGTTCCGGGAATTGCACAGTCAAAAAATAAAGGAGAGGGAGAGAGAACACACAGGATACTGAATGCCGAGTCCTGGGAATGCGGAGCTGTGGAAACACGAGCAAATTCATTCAGCAATTGCACTAATTACACAGTCAAGTGGCGCGGCAGTCGGCAGGTCAGTTCATTCATAGGACGCATCCATTTATCACTCGAAACTTCGGATGCCTGCTGCGTTTAATTAGCCTCAAAGGCTGGGAAGGCGGCACAGGACCAGCACCAGGACCAGCACCAGGACCAGCACCAGGAGCTGGGCCCATGTCCAGGCAGGCAAGGCCATAGACATGGTAACAAATGCTATGACAAATTGCCAGGATTGCCGCTGCTGTGCCTGCAATTTGCAGCAGCCTCAGGAGCAATTTTGTAATGAAATTAATTGAACTCCTGTCTAGATGCTTGCTCCAATTTTTGGGTTGACGCCCCCCAAAATGGAACAAAAAAAAAACGTAGAAAATCTAATAAATGTTTTGTAGTCGATAGTGGTGCCCCCGTGGGGCATCCTTTTGACACCTGTTTGTTGTCCTGCGGTTGCCTAGGACCTGGTCCTGAGCCTTGGGCCTGGCCAAAAACTGTCTACAAATCATTCATCATCGGTTCCTTCTCCGTTCTGACCCCGAGGACTCTGAGCTCTCCTTTGGCAACTTCACTCATCTTTCATATAAATGATTTCGAGGTCCGTTCTCCGTTCTCCGTTCTCCATTCCTCGTTCTGTTTCTGTTTCTGTTTCTGTTGCTGTGTTTTTTTCGTTACTAACCCATAATTATGCGTCTTGTGACCCATTCCGCGCTGCCAGCGAGAAATGCAGGCCGCAGCAGGGAAAAGGGGCGAGGTATTAAATAAAAAGGGGCTGCACTTTGGCTGCCGCTGCTCCAAAAAATACTCGGAATTTCCAGATACATATATCACCGGGAGTGCGGGACTCGAGGATGTGGCCAACGTCAAAAGCGAATCCGAATGGCCAGGAGCCCGAAAAGCGGAGCTGGCCAACAAATGATCTGTCTGGCCAGCCTACAGGTGCAATTGAAGAGGGGCAACCCAAGGAGCTTCTTCTAATGCAGAAGAGTCCCAGAGAGAAGCCAGAGAATCTTTGGTCAGTTTGGTTCGTGGGAAAGTGGGGAATTTTGAAGCCAAAAAAGCCCCAAATGAATATCACATTTAAACTGAATTTTGAGCAAAAATATATATTAAATTAATAGTTAATTTTAATATATATTTTTTTTTTCAATATAAGTAAGCATTCTTATAATTTAGTCCAAACAAGAAACGTCTTCTTCTCACATCAAGGTACAAGCTGACTTAAAAGGTAACTTAAAATATACTTTAAATGAACAAAATAAATATTAATATATATATATATTAAATATTTTGTTTCAATTTTTCTATATCTAAGTTAAAATGGAAATAATAAGTAATACAAGGAAATGGCTTGACATTTTAACTTTAGGTTAAGGTATAATTTACAACAAAGTATACCTAACATATAACTAAAATTCTTGTTAATTTAAATATTACAATTTCTTTTACATAATAATAATATCGTTATATTCATAACATCATTATTTGAAAATTCCTTTAATATTTATATTATAAATTTTATATTTAACCGCAGATTAAAGACATTTTCATATTTAAAGCTGAACATAATATTTAAATTATTATCAAAGGCATATTGATTAATATAGATTAAATACTAGTTAGAGCAATTTAGTGATAAATTGCCAAACGGATTTATATATTTTTATATTGTTGTAATCAGAAATTAAGCTAAGATTAATTTAAGTTGCAATTTCTTTCTTAGTCAAAAAAATGAAATGTCAGCTCGAGCTTAAGCTTGCATGCCCGCACTCAATTTCCATTCTCGTCGTGTGAAAATGTCGAGGGAAAAATTATGGTTTAGTTATAATTATAATTGATTTCGTCCGCAGCCTCCGCCCGGCAGCGAATGGAAATCGATTAATGAAGCCCGAAGGAAATTAATAAAATCCATTTTTCGTGCCTCCGATTCCCAGCGATGGCCAAGAGGCCTGGCGCCACTTTGGGCCGGCGCATAATTAACCAAACAAAGAGCCGCACAAGCCGTTAAAGTGTCGAAGTTGAGGCAGGAGTCCGGGCTGCAGACGGACTCGGACTGTGCGACTCTGGGCTCAAAGAGTCAGTCAAACACAAAAGATTGCCCCAAAAAAACAACAAAAAAGGAAGAGAAGAAATCACTATTTTGAGAGCCGAAAAAAAAACCAATTCAAAAATGCGGCAAAGTACAAAGACGCGGAGAGATTGAGGATTGGAAACTGTAACGAAACGAACTCTAAACCTAACCACCTACGTTCCAAAATTGATCGCTGCCCCTGATGATGATGACGACGATGATGATGATGATGATGATGGTGGTAAAAAGGGCTCTCGGAGGACTCCGTTTTGGGAGCAACAGCACCACCAGAAAGCAGAAATCATTAAGCGTGATTAAAATGCGCGAAAGGATGAAATGTTTTCCCCCTTCAACGAAACTCAATCAATATAACATTTTTCACTTTTGTTTTCAAGCCCCGAAATTGTGTGGGAAGTTAACAAATTTGCCCATTTTGATGAGGGTTTGAGAAATGGGCCAGGATCCTCACAAAAGGGCAAGTGCATAATCCCTTGAAGGGGTTTTAAATGGAACAATTATTACCTGAAATCCAATTCAGCACTGAATTACGTAACAAGATATTCGAATAATCTAACATTAGCTTATTTACCAAAAGCACTTTTAACTTGTTTGATAATTTAACAATACCTAATTATAAGGAAACGAATCCTTGGTGTATATTTGGTGAATGATTTCTGAGTTACTTTAAGGTGACTCCTCTTTCCCTTTTTTTAACAGTTCTTAATTAATTGCAATGTATATTTTAAGCATTGGTGAATCGTTGGTGAATTATTTTGTAACTTTAATTAACCTTACTTGTACCTGCTACTTCTCTGTTACATGTGTTATGTGTTATATGCTTTCTAATCTAATCGTTGGTGAATCTTTGGTGTATCGTTGGTGAAATAATTACCTAAAGGTGAAATCCTGGTCTTTCTCTGCCATGTTATTAATTAATACCAAGCTTGGTGTAGTTCCATTCAGCGATTTTTCGCCATTTGAAGTCTCCTTGTCCCCCATTCGACTCACATCCCCACTCAGTTTTGCACTTGGGACAAATGCAAATAAAGCAGCAACTTAAATATATCATTTCTTTGGCTCGTTGCTGTCGTGGCTGTTGTTGTTGTTAGTGTTGTTGTTACTGTTGTTGTTGTTGTTATTGTTGTTGTTGTTATTGTTGTTGTTGGCCGTGGCAGGCTGTAATTAGCCGCAGACGTTGCCTGCCATTTGCCTTCATCTCTGACTTTCTGGCTTTCTGACTTTCTGGCTCCCTGTCCCCATCAACCATTCCCCATTCCAATTCCTCTTTACTTTTTTCTCCCCCCTTCCCCGTCCAGTCCTTGTTTTCTTTATTTTTTCCTGGTTTTTGGCATCTTCAGCTGCCGGCGCAAGTTTCTAAGTTTTCAAATCCAAGTCAAGACTTTGGCCGAGACTCAAAGACTCAAGTCCATGGCCAAAAGTTGCTGCTGCTGCTGCCGGCTCGTCGCGAGTTTTTGACGTTGGCCGTTTGACCTGCCAACTAAAAGTCCGGACAGGCTGCAGTTCTTGTCTCTCTACATGTTTTACTTTTTATTTTTTTATTTTTGTTTTTTATAATTCTCTGTTTAGCTCTTATTTTTTTGTATTTTAGTAGGCGCAACTCGTAAAAGTCTAGACGTGATTGTATCACGATTTCTATCGCCATTTTTGTTGTATTTTCCCCATCTTCTCGCGTTCGCAAAGGCTTCGATTTTTTCTTTCAGTTTCACCATCAGACCTGCGCCTGTGAAAAATTCCTGGGAATTCTTAAGCGAACCGCGAACACAAAAAAAATATATATATATATAAATTTCTCATTAGCCAAAATGCGTGGGCCTTCGAGCGGATGGAGAGGAGAAAGAGCTCCAGTTCTTAATGAGTTTGGATAAAATATATTAGTATTCCTGGGAGCACAGTAAAGCCAAACGGTAAACTTTGGGAGTTTTTTAAAAAACCAAACTCAGAGTTTTAGGTTTAAAATTTAATATTGTAAAATTTGTATTGCTTTAAATGATTTGTAAATTTATAAATTATGTATAAACATTTACGTTTTTCCACTACACAAATTATTAATGAAAGGGCAACAGGGGAACATATTTAATTTTCGATAACCTTTATCAAGTATACGCCGTGGAGGCCCAATTAGCCCCAGACACTAAGTTTCCCAGCAAACATACACACACATAATTAAAGGCTTCAATAAAATGTAAATTTATAGAAATCCAATGGAACCATTTCGATTGAGTTGTCACGCCAAGCGAAAGGGTTCGAACGAGAGAGAGAGGCCCGCGAGGCACAATAATCATTAATCAATAATATAACCCCTTGGCGGCAGCGGCGGCCATTGCGGAAAAGCGAGGCATATATACTTTAATTTATACAAATGACAAAATAATTAAAATTACCTAGCCAGACCGGCCCGAGCGTCAACTAGGCCATATATCATTAGCTTAACAACAATGGGCCGTTGGCCAGAAACGAGGCACGAACACGAAACCGTCCCCTCGTCTACCCTTACTTCTACCCTCTCTCTCACCTGTCCCCATGAACCTGGGCCCTCTCCTGGTGACAATTTCCATTATTGACAAATTAATTGTCACCTTTTAACAAAATGCAGCCAAGCGGCCACCACGGGGATCTGGCAGTTAGTTCACAAGCCCAGACACAAGCCCTCGGCTGATTTCAATACAAATTACTGAACAAAAAGAGCACTTTCTTGGCCATTGTGGTGTAGAAATCACATAATTATGATTAGATCGCCCATATGGAAGTTTCTACTTTACCTGAAAATAAATGAAACGAAGGGTCAATACCTAATGTACCATATATATAATATTCCAAATTAAATTAATACAAGAAAATTCATAAATCTGGAAATTGGGATATTATTATTAAGTTAATTTAAGAAACCTATAGTTTTACAATTATTACAAATATTTAAACTTTGTTGAATCATTTGTGAATCGTTCCTGAATATTCGTTGAACTACTTTGAGCAGAACTTTCACTTCCGCTTCCCTATTGTTTTCTAGAAATTCTCTTATTTTTAAGAATAATAATTTAAATACATTTTTTAAGCATTGGTGAGTCGTTGATAAATCTATGTGTTATTATTCTTAGCTTAATTCTGACTCCTGCATCTCAGTGATATATTCTGTAAATTTTCTATAATTTTACAAGTATTACAAATACTTAAGCATTGGTGAAGTGTTGGTGAAACGTTGGTGAAGGCTTTTATTTAATAGTATAATAAGAAATAAACTTCAACACCGTAGTCTTTTATATTGTATATATTTTATAAATCTTTTAAATTAAAACCATGTATAAAATTTAAAAATTTTACATATATTTACCTGCTCATTTTAATAACAATAAACTTCTTCAAAGTAGTCTAGAAAAAAACGCAAAAAACACCAAGCGAAACCTTCCACGACATACCCTGCATTTCTAGGCCACAAAAAGCGTAAATGTCGAACACGTAAAACTTAGATTAGCGCCTTTTGTCGGCCCACAAGTGTCATTAGTTAGCGCAGGATACGGAATTTGGAATACGGAATATCGGATAAGGGATACCGGAATACAGCAAGGACTATAACGCAGGAGGTCGCGAAAGGCAGCCGACTCGCGTTCTAATTAAATAGACACGACAATGGCACGAACCGCAAAGTTAATCATATTTTAATGTTCCAGCCAACCCCGAGGACCTTTGTGGGGTATCCTTTAGCCCTTCGCCTAATTACAATAACAAGGCCGGCGGAGTGGCGAGCATTGTCATTAGTCAGGACTACGACTACA
Organism: Drosophila bunnanda; assembly: GCA_035046265.1. Lineage (NCBI taxonomy): Eukaryota > Metazoa > Arthropoda > Insecta > Diptera > Drosophilidae > Drosophila > Drosophila bunnanda. Next base: position 871,264 of record JAWNOB010000074.1, read on the forward strand.
GCTCCTCGATAGCCATCGATGGCTCCTTTTCGTTCCTTTCGCGTCGAACTTTAACCTTCCTCCCGCTCTGCCCCTTGTGTCACTCAATAATTGAAGAGCAAACAGGGAGCTACGCGGGAAAGTAATTTATCTAATGCAGTCATTAATTTCATATTAACAAGGTGTGGATGGCAAATTAAACTGGCGGAAAGGAAAGCGATGAAGTAAGGTAGGATAAGGTGGATAAAACAGGACGATACTGCAAGGATCTACATATATAAATTAGAGTAACTAAAGGGAAATTCAATATCCTAGCAGAAATTGTCATATTTTTATGCAAAAAACTCCTTAAAGTTGGTGAAAATGACTCCTTTCTATACGGAACAGATGAAAAATGAAGAGACCAGCTAAGTGAGTCATTTCATTTTCTATCTCTCAACTACTAATTAGCTCGTCAAAGGATAGCATTTTTCCCCATCTCTAGATCAAGTTACTTCCCATTTTCATTCATTAGTCCTTCTCAAGTTTTGTTGTCCTTGAACTGCACTGAGTTCCACATGTCCTCGCACTTTCGATGATCCCCACCGGGCAGAGCTGAGCCGAAAGATAAATCTACAAATGTCGCAAACGAATGCCACGTGACCTTTGACACATTAGTGTCAGTTCTAGATGTGTGTGTGTGTTGCTGGGGAGAGTTTTAAAAACAGAAGACTGAGCGAGAAAATCCAAGTCAAAGGACAAACATTACGACGAGGCAATTTACACAATTGTTGTCAAATTAAAGTGCATCCGCTTCGTTGGTCATTTAAAGCCAAAAGCCATAGATAGATACAGCTGCAGACAAAATAATAGTGGAGTTATTTTAACTCTGATCTATTTTAAATAATAAAAGACCTCGACGTAAATAAAATAGTTCACAATAAATACAAAATATATACAAGAAAAGTATAATGTACTTTATAAATATTAATATATATAATATAATATACAATAACTAAATACAATAATAATCATTATAAATATACATTAAATTAGTTAAATGTGTCTATTTTCTGTTTTACATTTTATTTTGTATTAAAAAATGATCGTTAGCGCTATTATATATATATATAATTATGATTATTGATACATTTTTCGACACTGTTTTATTATTTCTTACTAAAACGTATAAATTTCTAACATGTTAATATATTGCCTGTAATGCCAAAGGGAAGAACATGTCTAAATCGACTTGACTGGTGGTAATATTTATCTTGCTTACTTTCTAATTTATTTATTTTTATTTTTATGATATTATATTTTTATAAATATTAATTAAATGTAACTTTCTTAGCATAAAACAAGACTTTCCATATTACATTCTTAAAAAAAATAAATACAAAACAGCAAATAAATACTATTTTCTTAACCATGATTGTAGCTCCCATCTAATGAGGCATCATGGGCATCATGTACGCTTCTCAAAAACAGTTTCAGCCTGATTTGGCCACAAAAGGCAGTCCTGAGCCTGCGACAATGTTGACGTTAATAAATTATAAAATGAAACTAATGACAAAACACACACATATATATATATATATAGCGAAACGACCAAGGAGGAGGCGGCGACTGGTGGGTGGTTTTCCTTGGTTTCTGGGTGGTTTTTCCCATTGCCTTCTGGGTGGGATTTTAAAATCTCGGGGGTTGTTGAAAGCAATTTGGACCGCGTAACGAGCGCAAATTGTTTGCCCCCACACACTCGGCTTCTTCGGAGGCTGTAAAGCGATCTAGGAGGAACATTATCGCTGGCTTGGAAAATAGCCACGTGACCGGGCTGGAAAACATATTCGATGCCACCCCCCGTTGTTGTGGCGAGAAGCTATCCTTGATTATTGTTTCCATTCCCGGTTTATTCAACTTTCAGCATATATATTTTTTTCTCATCTTTCAACGGGGGGACAAAGGGGACAAAGGATATTTTTGGGCAAACAGTAGAGTTAATTAATCAAAAGTCTTTAAAACAGTATATACATTGATTTTTTTTTCAAGGATTAAATATGCGGTTTTAAACGGAATAACAAGGGGGAATGTAATTATTTTGTATTAAGAAAAGAATTCTTGGTTTAGCCTTCTGTGAGAAGCTAGAATAAAATAATTACTTAAACCAGTTAAAGTTTTGCATCATACTTTTGCAGGGTATAATAAATTTAGTCAGAAGGTTGTAAAGAATTTACGAATTTTTTACTAGTTACATTGTTAAAATTGTTAAAATCCAATTTACCAATTTTCCAATGTTAAAATCGTTCAAAATATGAAAAAAAGGGATACAATTCCTAAATTTTATATTAAGTAAGCAGCTTAATAAATCTAATAAAAACTAAGCAATTTCATACTGTATATTATACAACATTAATTAATTTGTTTTGCTTTATACCGAGAATATATTGCCTGAAATATTTATTTCCCTGGCAAAGGTAATTAATAAAACCTAAAAAAAAAACAATTAAGCATTTCAACTAAGTCAACAGGCTATGAATATTTTTTTTATAAAACCCCACGCTGCCATAATGAATATCCTGCTCCATTTTCCGCCAGAAAATCCCCGCACCTTGCTCCCCCTCTCTCCCGCCGTGTTTCTCTCTCTTTCTGGGCAATGATTTAATATTACTCATACGCCATGTAAGTTAATTAAAAATTCTTTCGAACATGAAATTAATTTTTGCCGGCGCGTAGCGCATTGCCACATCTGCTGCTCCTGCCGCCCCACCTGGTCGCCTCCTCACCTGGCCAGTTGATCTTTCTAGTTGGCTGGCACACCTGCAAGTGTCAGGGCTGCGCACTGGAGCCGGAGTTGGACTTGGACTCCAAGCCGGAGTCGGACGACGTCGTCGTCGTCGTCGTTGAGATCCACACAATTCGATAGTGCAAAGTGTGCCGCAACAAAAAAGGAAGAAAAATACCCACAACAACCAGCCGCAAAATCAAGAAATCAAGCAAAAATATTTTACAACGCAGCCTTGCAAGAAAGCAAAAGAAAAAAAATGTGAAAAAAAAAAATTATTAAAAAATAATTTCCAGAAATTGCTTTAATGCAAGCCACCACAAGAGTCTCCAGCTCCACCACGTGCCTTCTCTGCTTCTCTCCCGGTGTATTCTCTGGCTTTTCTCCAGTGCGGCGCGCACTTTATTAGATTTTTATCGGGGGGGCCCATGTTTAAAATGACTTGGGGTCTTCGGTATGTGCCCAGCGCCTGCAAGGAGACTCTAAAATAATAACAACAAATATATAAAAAATAAAAACAAAGTAAAAACAAAACGAAATGGAACAACAAACTTGCGGCTGTCTGTGGCGGAAAAATATGGCCACAAATGTGCGGCGAGGTGCGGCCATAAAGTTGCCATTTATGGGGTCACACAGCTTAGTAAGTGTGACTAGCTTTAGTTAGGAGAACAAGAAAGGAAGCTAACTTCGGCACGACAAAGTTTGTATACTCTTGCTGATTTCAATAACAACATTAATAATTAATACAGAAATAAATATAGAAATAGATGTTAAAAGCTCATATACATTTGCAGATTGCAATTAAATTAGTTTCTATGGCAGTTGTTGGATGTAGTCTCCCGATTTTCATAAATTTTTTAATCAAAAATTTTGAAATATTAAAATAAAGGCTACATCTCATAAAATATTTAAAAGAACATCAAAGTTATTATAAGTTTTTTGTATTAATTTCTCTATAGTTGCTATAGATGCTATGTTTATTATATAGTAGTCAGTTTTTTATAAAAATTAAAACCCAAATTCTATATTAATACGTAAAGGCTATATCTTAATTATAGGAAAATATATTAAAAACTGAAATATTTATAATATTTTCTGTACAAATTTGTCGATCGTTTCTATGGCAGCTATAAGATATAGTCGTCTGATTTTCATAAAATTTAATCCTAAATTCTAGAATAATACATAATAGTTATATCCTAAATTATATGAAAAGTTATAATTTTTTTTTTTAATTTTCCGATCGTTCCTATGGCAGAAGACTATCTGAAAATTTCATTTAGATAGCTTAAAAAAAGAGAGAGTAGTTCGCGTAGAAACGGACAGAAGGACAGACGGACATGGCTAGATCGAGGGGGCTGTTGACTTTCTGCAGTCGGAAATGTCTCTGCGTTTGAAACCTCCGACTAAAATGATAGTACCCTGGAAGGGTGGAATGATATGGGACTATATAGTTTAAATATATATACTTATATATAATATATATATAAATTAATTAGCTAAATATTACCCAGGCCAAAATAAATGTGATATAGGAATATATAATTTATTATAAATACAAATTTAATAGCTTAATATTAACTAGGCCTGAATAAACACTTTATATTTGCCTGAAAACCGAAACATAACTACTTCGCTGCATCGAATTAGGCATTAAGTAATAGAGTAGCTTTCCGCCTTTCTTCCCAGGACCTGCCCTCACCTGGTAGTCTCCTTGGGAGGCTTCAAATACCCTACCGTTATTATACCCAGGTTCGAGATGCATTTATAAGGCATCAAGCGGCGCAAACGCTCGACAAATTGCATTTAAAATGCGAAGAAGCCCAGGGGCCTCATCGACGCGTCGTAATCTACGACTCATCCAATTTGCTGACACCCATCAATCAAGGCATCAAGCTCAAATCGCTGAGTGCTCCATGGGAGCTGGGGATGGGGGGAATGATTGAGGGGGGGTGGGATGTGGTTCAGAGGGCGGGGGTGGGCGTCGAACAAAATGATCGCCGGTTCATGCGCTCAATTGAGCATTCAATCAATGCGCACGCCCCAACGCCCAGAGAGAGTTTTTTTCCTTTTATTTTGATTTTTGGTTCGTTGCTTGAATCGGCGGCTTTTGTTGTTGTTTATTTTTTTTGTATATTTTTTTGTATATATATTTTTTTTTTTTTTGACTATCCAGCAGCTGGCACAGTAGTCGGGCGTAGAGATGGTAGCGTGACAAGGTCGTGACTGGTGATTAGAGATCAATAACTAGCTGAGATCATAAAAATATGGCATAGGTTTCATTAAAAATATATCATTTAAATTTTATATATATATTTTTTATTTAATAAGCGTACATTTTAATTTAAAAATTGGGTGCAATTTATAAATGCATAATTTATGATCATATATATATTACAAATGAATCATAGAGAACGTATTATTTCTTTTTAAATCAATAAGTATATTTAGAGGGGAACTGAATTGCTTTAAAATAATATAAATATATAATAATAATGATAATAATAATAATGTTAGCAACATAGTTAATAATTTTACTTATGCATTATATGTTTATTTTATTTTAGTTCGATTTTTTTTTCTTTTTAAATATATTTATTCATTTAAATAAAGGTATTGATTAAAGATCCTTACCTTAAGACAAAAACCCCACATACCTACTCTCCTTCATGAGAGAATCTTCTCTCAGAGGCGATCTTTCTCACTCTCTCTTTCTCTGTCTCTCTCTCTTTCTCTCTCTCATGGTCTTCCTCTTTGTCCCTTTACTCTCTCAAGCTTCTCGGCAAAACTTCGTCTAGCTTCGTGCACTCTCTCAGCTCTTGGGCCCTTCTCTTTCAAGAGAAGTGAATCGTTTTTTAGGGGTTCTCTTTCTCTTTCTCTCTCTCTCTCCTTCTCTCTGTTTCTCTCTCTTTGTTCCTTCACTTTCTCAAGCTTCTCGGCAAAGCTTCGTCTAGCTTAGTGCACTCTCTCAGCTCTTGTGCCCTTCTCTTTCAAGAGAGAATCTCAGGGGTTCTCTTTCTTTCTCCATCTCTCATTCTCCGTCAGGGACAATCACTTTCTCAAGTTTCTCGTCTAGCTTCGTGCACTCTCTCTCCCTTTGGGGGCCCATAATCGTGCCTCCCTTCGTGTCACGAGTGTACCATCAACTTGGTGGCATTACCGGTGGTTTTCCTGTGGTGGCACCACCGTCTGACATTCAATTAGGCCCCGCGAAAGAAAGCAACGGCTGCCTGCAATCTGAGAGATCTCCGGTGGGTGTTGCACTTCAGTGGTTCGCTGGATGGTGCGCCGCTCCGGTGGCTCAATGGATTGGTGGTTTTGGGGGATACCGCGGAACGCTCGATCGGTGGCTGCTGCATCAAACTGCACCTGTACATAATTTGCCTATTCACGTATCGACGGCGTCGGCGGTGGCTTTTGAAATCAAATTAACAGCCAAGAAGGAGACTCTTGAAGGTAAAAATCCCACCGTTTCTGTCCGGTCATCTTTACATCAGCAGTTTCTTTCTTTTTTTTCTTTCTTTTTTTGGAGCGCAAAACTTAAAAGCATTTTGAGTGCGTCTTTAACAGAAGCTCCGTCAATCCCCAATCTCCGCTCCGCACCTGGCTTGTTGATTGATGTCAAGTTAAAAGTAGCGAAAGCATAAGTCCAGGCTCCAAGATCGAGGATGCCGTCATCAGCGTCGTCATCGGGGCTTATTCCCAAGCCATCTTCAAGGTCGAGGCTGCAGCACCTGGCTTACAGAGTGCACACACAACCTTAGTTAAAGCTCCAAAAAATTCCAATCATTTTCCGTCTTAACTTGGCCAAAATCTCATGTAAAAATTTCAACAATACTTTTGACCAACAAAATTCGCCCCTGCAAATGTGCCACAAAATTCAACTGAATGGCAAACCAAAAAAAAAAATCAAAAAGGGAACATCGGCCCTTCGTTGCTCAGCTACTTATTTCTAAGAAATAAAAACCGCCTGGGCGTGTCGCCTCCGCCTGGACCGCCCCTGAATCCAGACTACAGCATCCAGAATTCGAATCCAGCCCGGGAATACATATTCCCGGAGTCGCAAAACAAAAAAGAACTGTCGAGGAGTCGAGAAGTTGTTGGCTGGCAGAGCAGCTCGCTTTGATAGGCCTCTTTGGCCCTTTGGCACTCATGCGCGCCACTTTCAATAAAACACCCACTTTTCAGGGACGTTCCCTCACCTCCGCTCCAATGACCTTTAAAAGAAATGGTATTTTGCTTATAGTTAGAAGGTTGTAACAATAAATTTATATATAACTAAGATATGTAATTGTTTGGTCTGGAAAGCCTTAAAACAAGGCTCCAAAGTGAAATAAACTTACTGCTTTTATTTTTTTGAATTTTTTTATAGGTATTTTTGGGAATTAACTGGCGAAATATATTATTGTATATCTGTAAAACTTAATTTTAATATTTAAAATTTTAAATTATAGATCTTCATGCTTATAGCCTTGGCTCTTTTAAAATATTGTATTTTTAAAGACTTTCTTTTTGGTAAAAGCTTTATGCTAACAAAAAAATGTTCAGTTTCCACTGAAAAATCTGACATTATAAATTTTGGAATTAGGATTTTCCAAAGGGTTCCGAATGAAAACCTTATCCAAGTCTTTAGAGTGATTTAGATCTTTTTTATGTTATTTTTGACAACCAAAATGAAACCTAATTAATCCTAACAGATAAAAGCAAGGTATTTGTATGTTTTTATATCAGAAAAATACGCCGAAAATTGCATGAATACTTATAAATAGAAGTAAGAGTATTAAAACGTCGACTTGTTATTATGAATTTTCCTTTTTTTTCGGCAAATGTTCCCCTCAAATCTGTGGAAAGAAGAGAAAAAAAATGGCACAGAGCGTCGGGTGAATGAGCAACCCTTTTTTTAGATGAACTGCCTCCTTACGCACTTGGCCCAGGCAGTCTGAGGGGGGGAGTTGAGGGGGATGGCTACGAGGGGGTGGAGCCCATGAGGAGAAGACGGTCTGGAGGGCAGTCTTCTTGGCTTTCAGTTTCGCTTTCATTCAATATTATAAGAAACCAAATCATAGGTCAAGCAAAGTGTATTATAATACTCTTAAAAAAAAGAAAGAAAAAATATTATTAATATAGGTAATATTTACACATTAATAATTATTAATAACAAATAATAATTGGTAATATTATTTCATATTAAAAAATATATAAACATTAGTTTTACATCTTTAAACTCTTGCAGGGTATTATAAGTTCGGCCAGGAAATAGTCGTTTCCGATCCTATAAAGCATATATATTTTTTTTAAATTGTAAATTGAGCAGATCTGTTAACCTACTAAAAACTAACATAGAAAAGCTTTCCGAATTAAAATGGATAATTTTTTGGCTTAGTTATAAAGTTTTTAAGCTTTGATTTGTCTAAAAAAATGTTTTATAAAAATAACAATAAAAATCGGCTCAATTATGATCGATTTCCGATTCAAACATATCAATTGCAAACTGCAAGAGTATATAAACTTCGGATAAAATGTATAAATTTCAGTAAAAAATTCCAGTTCTTAAATTTCATTTTATTTTCTAAGTTAAGGTCTGAAAAAATATTAAATAAAATAAATTAACAATACGGAACTGTAAAAATCAATTGAGTTTTATAAGACAAAGTTCACTAAAGGAAATATGAATAAAAGTCGAAAAAGAATTTAATTTTTCAATATAAAGTTTTTAAAAATACAAAAAATACAATGGAATAATTCAATATATTAATTAAATTTTATTTTCCAAAGTTAACCCAGGAAAATATAAAATAAAATATTGAAAACACTGAAAATTCACCGTATTAAATGAAGTTAATTTCCCCAAGTAAGGTCTAAAAAATATAGAGCAAAATATAGATAAACAAAGCAGAAACTCAAAAGTATTAATTATCTTTTATTTCCTCATACCTAAAACCTATCAAACTTTGCTCTAGTTTTGTATTTCAAGGAACAATAACAATAACTTTAAAGTATAACTTAGGAAACTATCGATTCGGAGTCCATCGTCTATGCATGAGACGTCAAAGGGGTCCTTTTTCTGGCCTTTCAAGCCGTTCGAAGGATGTCAAGTGAGCTGAAAAATGGGTGTCAACGCATGAAACGCAACAAACAGTCATTTTGTGTGCGGTGGCAGGATTAAAAGAAAAAAAAGGCCCAAAGGGGGGGCAGGAGGCGAGGCGAGGCGGGACTTCAAAGAGTTGAGTTGGCAAACTCAAATAACCCCATCGCAGGACTCGAAAAGGGTTCGCCAAATTGCCGGGCGACGACGTCAGCGGCGTCCATTCATTTGAATGCAGGGGGTTGGGGCCGACAGACGTTCGACTGATTTTGCGTTTTGTGTTCCAGGATGTGCGTGAGCACAAGGATTCACTGGCAGCCCCAGGACTCGCTCGCTCACTCTCTCTCTCTAATGCTAATGCGAAAACGCAGGCAATTGGAAAATTTATTCAATTGCTGGCAATTCAACTAAATCACTCATTGGCTTTATTATGTGCGCCTAATTTAAATACACGCGCTGCGCCCTGTGTCCTGTGCGGTCCTGTGTGTGTGTGTGTGTGTGTGTCCTGTGCAAAATTTCCCCGAATTAGCATAGCGCCTCGGCTCTGCTGGAAATAATTCGAAAATTGAAATTACTTCGTCTTCTGCGGCTTGATTAAAGGCATATTGCCAGCAAGTCAGTCAGCCAAGTCGAAAGGAGTCGGCAGGACTTGATGAAGTCTGCTCAGTCCTTTGCTGACTCAGCCGAGGCATTTTATAGCAGGTGTGGGCGGGGCCGAGAGGTAAGAGAACTGCACTTGATTTCCGCCAGGTAAGCAAATATTTATTCACAAGTGCCTCAAGTCGCTATATATTTGGAAATAAAACCATTTTTTAACTTTAGTCACAGTTTTTTAGTTATGTTCTTAAAGTGATTCCGTTCTCCTAGTTATTAGTTATTATTAGTTATTGGTAAAACCATGAAACAATACTGTTTTTATATTTAATAACAATTATTATTATTAACAAAGTTCTATATTTATTTAAAATTATCTGTATGCAACACTTTTAAGGCTAACTGTCTATATTTTTAAGAATATATGAGGTTAATTTATTTATGACTCAAAATATATGTTTGCTTAAAATATACCAACATTAATTTTATATTTTAAAAGTATTACCTTCAGAAAATTCCATAGATTTTGTTCCAATACTGTTTAGTATGATTATTTATTTTAGAAAACTCTATAAATGTTTTTCCAGACACTTTTATTAACTTTTTTTTTGAACATTTTATGAGTTCAATTTCAGCGACTCACTTATTTATTCTTATTATTATTTTTATATATATTTTATAGAATTGTAAAATAATATAATGGCTTATAATTACATTAGCCAACACTGTATAGTTTTCCTATTTTATTTGTTTTTTAATTTATGTTTTTTTTTTTATTTATTTTTATAGAAAATATAAGGAAAATTGTTTACTTTTAATTTAGTATAATTAAACTGTTGAGCAACACTGATTTTATATTTTGTTAGTTTTTATATCAGAAGTTCAATGAATTTTTCATATTTTTTTCAATCAGTTAAAGCCACTTTTATATGCCTACATAATTAGGGAATTCTGAAGAACATACCATTTTTTAAAACAAATACTGTAGCCTTTACCTGACACTGTTTTATGAGGCATTTAAGAAAATAAATCAAATAAAATAGTTCAGTGTTGAGGTTTAATACAGACTTTAACCTATTTATTGTAAATCAATATTTATATTAATTTTGTAAACTACTTTAGGTTACGTTGGTCACACTGTTTTGCGAGCTTGACACCATTGGCCACACTTCTCTATCCAAATAAGACGCACGATGCCAAATGCGAACCCTTTTTCTCCCATATCTTCCACGGATATGGTGCTCCGTTTGCTTCACCAGTTTTTTCCCTGGCTATAATTCTCGGCTCTGACTAATGCCGGAATGAAGAAGGGCTCAAGAGCAATGCTAAAAATATTTCAAATACGATAAATCAGTTGCCATTACACGCCGGCCGGGGCCAAGTAATCAGCCCGAGGGCCTGAAATATTTCAACTTAATATTTTCTTTTTCTACATTTGCTGCTGCTGCTGCTGCTGCTGCCGCTGCTCCTCCTGCCCCGATAATTATAGACTACAGTTAACAGGGCACATAAAGCATAAAATGGCAACGCATATGAAATGCGGCTGAATCTCTCTCTCCCTGGGCAGCTGGCCGGGCGGGCATGGGGAGCAGACGGGACTTCTGTCATGACAATTGATGTGAAATATAAGAAATACCACACGAATATATATACATATGTATCCTTTGGGGTTCTGGCATACCTGGGAACCGAGTGCACTTCCCGTCAGGTGGCAAGAAATACGATCGGTCTGGCTAATCAATGCCAAGCAAAGAGTCCGATTCGATCGCATCGGTGTATCTGTATCCGTATCTGCATCGGCATCGGCATCTGGGGCGAAATGTATCTAATGCGGCAATTGCGCACAAGGACAACAGCGAGGCAGCGCGACAGCGCGACAGGATGTGTCAAGGATATCCGCTGCCGCACAAGTCTCTCATATTCGGCAAATGTGCGCGTTTGTGTTGCATTTAATTTTTCCGCTCTCTAGGCAAGCTGATGATAAATGCGATCCCCCGAAAATCGCATACACTATTCAATGCTAAAATCGAGCATAAAATCGGTAGATGGGGGAGGTGTCGCCATACAGGAAGCCCGAGCTTGACACATGAAACGTCCTGTTCGTCGAAGGGGGAAGGGAAACATTCTGAAGGACCCTCGAGCGAACTTTGTATGCCCTTTTTTTGTTTGGCTATGAAAATGCATAAAAATACTAACTGTGTGAACTAAACTCGTTTGTAGTTAGGGAAGTTTCCCTCCCAAAAATAAAAAGAAAAAAAGTTGTTAATAATAAAACTTTGCGCATAAAATCATGGTTCATTAATGACACAAAGTTTTACTTGCACTTAATATTATATGGCCTGCTGAAGCTTCTCCAAAGTTGTTGGAAAATGTGACCAGAAAGTGGAAAAACACGGAGCGGAGCTAACGAAGCGGCGCAGCTCAATGATGTATATATCTTTAGCATATATATACATATATGTATGCTGGTCCTCTTATCCGATTTCCCCCATTGTGTTGGCCAATTGTTTGGCGCTGCGATTCGCTTCGTTTTTTTATGCATTTTTTATGTATATCGAGTACATGATTGTGTTCGCTGTTCGACAAGTTCATAAAAAATGCAAACACGCTGCTCCTCCAACTGGTATGTTTGCCATCCGCCCGTGATTTATGAGAGACGGAGAGAGAGAGAGCACCGCGTTGCCCATTGTTGGCCGGAGTCCTCCGGATTTTGGAATTCTGCGATTCTGATTTCTGATTCCGGACACCGGACACCGGATTCCTTGTTCCTGATTCCTGATTCCTGATTCGAAATTCCCGAGTCCAGAGCTCGTTTACTGGCCGTGCCGCATCCATTTCCATTTCCATTCCATTTCCGCTTCCGCTGGCCATGTTTCTCCATAAAAAAAAAAACATAATAGAACAAAAAATATATCTATGCAAATTTTCGTTGTTTACTCTGTCAGCTTTTTGTGGTCGTTGTCGCCTGTTGTTCGAGTGTCGATTTCGAGTGGCAGCGAAAAAAAAACACTCACACACAAGTGCCTCAAGAGGCAGATAAGGGGAAAATCTACATTAACAAGCCATAAATTAATAAAAATGTATAAATAATTTAAAGAAGCTTATTAAACAAATTGTAATAAAAAATAAGCTATTTTGCTGGGATAATACAGATTTCTTATCAAAAACAAGGATCTGGCTATAAGTTCTGTTTGTTTTTATCTTACTAAAATAAATTAACTATTATGCTACAATACAATTTATTTATTTAATTGTATTAACTCAATTAACTATTATAATCTTTTTATTCAAATTTGAAACAACTATTTAGAAATTAAATTATTAACATTAAGTCAATGTTATTATAATAGGATTGTATCGATAAAGAAGATCAATATTGTTGTCGATAAAAGTATTGCGCTCGATATTATATCAAAAATATTGAAAACTTTTATGTATCGATGATTTGTATAGTGAAAAATATTCCATATTTTCAGAAGAATATTATTATAGATTTATCGCTATTATATATATAACCGTAAACATCTTTATATCAAATTTTTAAATATCGAAAAATATGTCATTTAATGTTAAAATAGTATTATTACCGATATAATCGCTATCTTTAATATATCTTAAATTTAAATATTAAAAAATATTACATTTAAAATATCAGTATAATTGTAAACATTATTATACCGAAATTTAAATATCGCAAAATATGGCATTTATTATTAAAACTTTGTAATCATCAATATAATCGTGATCTTCAATTTGTAAAATTAAATTTAAATTAATTTAATTTAATTTAAATTTTATAAACCGAAAAATCTTGCATTTAATATATGACTTTTTTGTTATAACCACAAAATATTTTTTAAAACAGTTATTAAATTAATTTAAATCAAATAGTCTTTTTTTCTTATATTTAAGAAATTGGTATTTGGTAGAACTTATTTAACTCTTCTTCAGCAACAACTTGGATATTGAATATCTTTGGGAGGCTCCACTTTAAAGAATTATAAATAAAAAAGACATAAATATATATTAATAATATCTGCAAAACCTACATTTGATTTTTTTTTTATTTATTTTAATTATGACATGACCCACAAGAGTGAAGCATTTCATCTGACATCCAATCATTAATTTCCAGAGCTCCACTTCCACTTAATCATTCCCAAAAAAAGTATATATTATGTTTAGTCAGATACTTAATGTACAATTTCCCTTACAGTTGTAAATTATTTCCTTTGAAATTTGTTCAAGCTTATTACATAAATTTATTTGTCAGCGCAAAAAAAACTAGAGAAAATTAAATATGGCTTAGCGAATTTCTATATTTATTTAGTAGAGGCTTAGGTTTTGTTTAGTGTCCGCTATAAATAATAGACAATGTCCAGCATCGGCATTTTTCCTTTATATTTTGTTATTTTCACACATTGTTGTTAGGTCGGTTGGCGGGAGAGGTTGGAGGTAACCCTCATGACAGGCCCAGAGTACCCAAAGCCGAACCGGACTTCATGGGGCCACACACACTTTGTAAGTGTTTTGCGGTCGTAAATAACCTCGAATAGTTCGCAGTCGTTGCTGAAGTTTGTTACATGGCATAAATCAAATTCTTGATTTATAATAATTGCAAAAACACTCACTCAACTTGGGGGGGAACCTGGAACTGTCCGACACATGTCAACCGAGTGGGTTGCCCTCAGAGCGCCGCCGTGGCGCTGGAGACCGGGAATCCTGCCTCCTGGAATGGGAATGGGGACAATTGTAATTGTTGTTGCCGGGCTCCACACGTCAGCGCCAGACATAAGGCAGTTTAAATAATTTTGTACCATATATTATGTTCTTAGGTGTTTCAAAGGATTATTTTAAGTATGGTATGGTATTGTATATATATTTTTGCTTTTTTAAATGATATTAGAAGAAAATATGTTCAAAATACTGTATAACATATTCTAAATATATTCTTTCAAATATTTATTAATTTTATAATAGATAAAAATCTCTTGCAAATATTATTTTAAATATTCTAAATGATCACTTTATATGTATTTTGTGGTTATTTAATTGTATATAATATGATAATTTCTACAGTTTCCTTCCATATAATACAATCTTTGTGTTTTCTAATATTTCATTTTTTTAATTTAGAATTATTTCTATATAATTTCTTGAATCATTTAATTCAAATCGTATTATAATCTTTTTACAGTTTATAAACCAAAGAAGGAATAACAAACATAATGCATAATATATAATATAACATGTATCTCCTTATACGCAGTTTATATTATAAACCAAAAAAGGAATTATAAACACAATGTTTTATATATAATATAATATATATCTTCTTACAAACAGTTATTATATTATATTAGAAGCCAAAAAATTAATTATAAACATAATGTATTATAATATATAATGTATATATATATATGTATTTCTCCTTACAATCGTCAAAACAAAGACCTTAAGAAAAATCGAGTAAACTTAATAAACTCAGTGGATTTGGTTAAAATTTAATAGCATTTATTTTTTAAAATGTTTTAAGAACATGAAAATTAATTTCAAAATGAATTTAAAAAAGTTTATAGCCTGCAAATTTAATTTAAAAAAAAATATTATAAGGTAAAGTATTAAGCAAACTTGCACACTTTGCGTTATTTAAGCAATAAACAAATAACATACACAGTTATCCATTATAAAGTTAATAAACTATATGTTACCCACACCCACAATCCACAATACCTCCCTCCCCCCGTTGGCTACTATCCCCCCCACAAAATACCCTGTAAAAGCGGAAATCACACCGAAAAGCAGGCGCAGCAAATCGATTTAATCCCTCCGAAAAAGGGAACAATTTTTGTTAAGCAGAAGAAAAATGGAAAAGGAAAAACTTAATCAATTCGCAATGCTTTTTTGTGGCCATAATGCGCGGCGCATTCATACAAAATACATCTAGAAAATAAACCAAATAGGGCGTGGCATTGGAGGGCAGACATTTAAATGCATTTTAATAGATTTTCCACTCTTTTTTTGTGGTGCCAGGAAACGGAAAACAAAACACACACGCGTATGAGATATGTGTGTGTGTGTGTGTGTGTGGGCGGAAATGTGGGCGTTGGGCTGTGTGTGGGGTGAGCGTGGGCGTGGCCCATATATCGATAAACCGCAGCAAATCGAAAGAAACATTCGTTTGACACAAACAAATAAGCGAAGCGCGAACAATAAAATCAAATTAAATGCAGCAGAAAAGGAGCAATTTACTCGAGTCCTTTCCCCCGAGGTCCTTGGTCCTTGGTTCTGTTTTTCTTTCTATTTTTTTTTTTTGGGTTACCCTTGTGTGAGTTTTGGAATTAAAGGCGCCTGGTCATTGTGGAGCCATTAGCGGTCCTCGAGCGCCTTACACCATTTTCCCCGCCGCCGCTGCTGTTGTGTTTTCCCTGTTTTCCTTTTCGTTTCTTGTGTGTGTGTGTGTGTGTTTTTTTTTGTGCTGTCAGCATGAGAAGTGGAAAATTTATTGACTGCACATATGTCGCACTTTTTCCATTGGCTCCTGCCACAAATCGAGTCCTTAATGCCGGCCCACTCCTAATGCACACATAAATATTTTAATTTGTATGCCGCAGATGCCGCCGTTGTCGATTGAGTTGTTCGTTGTCCTTAGTATCCTTTTGGGCCACTTTAGTGGTCGCATCGAATCGAATCGAATCGAGTCCCCGTCCAATCCTTCAATCCTTCATATCCTTAACGATTGTCACGGTTTGATGTGCCCGGCATTGATTGGGTCACGTGCCGCAGGACACGGCGGAGGACTCATCGATATTCATAGGCAGACCGCTATGGGTAATTATTTGATATTCAAATGTGGCCAGTACAGGTCCCAAAGGACCTTTTGCAGGACTTGATGGACCTAAACATTCCCGGAATTTCTTACATATTATTATTTAAAGTTAAAGGTGTTTAAGGATGTTTTAACACAAAATATTTCCTAGTCTCCTTTTGCTATAAATAATTTAAGTTTCCAATGAGCTCCTGTGAATTATGTTTAAATAAAGTCACTTAAGTTGCTTTAATCAAGGAAATCTCACTTAAAATGAAGACATTATCTTGCCTTGTAATCGGAAACCCCCGGCAAAGTCAAATGGCAATCCATCTGTGAGCGATTTATCCCAAGATTGCAGTCCTGTGGCGATTATCCTTTAAGCACATGTCATCTTTGCCACAGCACCCGCATTGCCACAAACATAGAGGTCCTTGGGCCATATGCCGCAACCGGCGATCGGTTTATAAGACAAAGGACATCAACAGGACTGGAACTCTCTCTCTCTCTCTAGATCGACCGCAGGACCTAACAAAATTTATAATCACCGATGACCGATGTCGCAACGCCTACCGCCGCCGCCTCCCCACAAAAAAAGAACCGAGGACTGCGGAAAAGTGAAAACCAAAAACATTTTCTAGTTAAGTCATGTCAGGACCTTTTCTTTTTTAGACACGCTCGCTTAGCGCAGGCACCGAGATAATCTCAACTCAATTTGCTGCCCTCGCAGGACCGAGGATCGCAGGTCCTGGGCGCCGAACATCAAACCCATCGATTCCGTGGAAACCTCTCGAGAGAGCGGGAGTGCGGTGCTCCCGGGGCCCCGATTATTTATGTTATAGCCTCCGATCAAAATTAAAACGATCTCAGGTTACCCCGCACTCCCTGGGAATCCGAGAGGCTGCTGGAGGACACTTATAGAGTAGAGTGTCCTGCAGTATCTGGAGCGTGCCCAGAAGTCCAGGCCTTACATAAAGTCGAGTATGTGTGACAACACTTTGGGTTATGTTCCACTTGGAACTCAGTATGGTCTCCGGGACGTGGGTTTGGGGTTGCACATGGGTCTCTCTGGTGTCGGTTAGCCACAAATTCTGGGAACTTGGCAGCCGCTGATCTTATGCTTTGTGCCGCTGCCTTAAGTGGCCACTTGTTCGCGTTGTGACTTCACATTCCTCAGAGATGTGATTACATAATTTGTTTAATTTGTGTTTTCTGACAGGTTTACAATCACTTTCCCCTGGCAGTCACTTGCTAGATATAGCAAGTATAATCCAATTAAGGTGATCGAAGATCTGAAATAATCTTTTATTTTGGCTAACAAAATTGGCATTTAAATATAAACTAGGAATGCTTGGAAAATGTCAATATATTAAAATTACATCGATATTTGTTAGGAAAATCGATATGTAAATTGATATTTAAATATTAAAAAACATGTAGGATTGACAAATCTTCTAAGTATGTTTTTCTGTTCAGTAGAATATTGAACAACTATAATTTGGCATATCAATAGGCATTATATCATATCATATATTATACAATTTCAATATAGTTTACAATTATATCGATATTTAGCATAAAATAAAACATTTTCGATATATTAAAATTTTTTTAACTATTTTTAATCCGTTATCAAACACTTCAATTAAATATATTATATTTTATCTTATTGCAAATATCGATAATATTTATTTAAAACAACAACTCGAGTTTGCAATTTGTAATTTTGTGACTAAAACCTGGCTTTCTTTAAGAAATTTAAATATTTTTTCTGGTCATAGGTATATTTTATGCAATATTAGAAAATATATGATCTATATTTCTTCTAATATTTAGACATTTTTAATCTAATTCCTAATCAAATTAAAGCAATTCTAACAAGTCAACATAAATGTTTTTAAGGAGTTTCTATCAATAAACCTTGAAGGATCTAAAAGTACTTGAATTGTAATAGTTTTAGTATTTGAACCTATATTTTTGATGTGTAAATGTTGTAATATTTTATATTAATTTATTCTATTTATTTTTATGAAATATAATAATATATAATATATAATCAGACTCACCTGGCTCGGTGTTAATATCAACCTGAGAAATCTATAAACAAAATCATTTAAAAGAAAGGAGGCCCCACAGACCACATCATCTAATATTACCAGCGACTGTGTGTAACCCATACTTAAAATTACACTTTCGCCCCGAACAAGTCTTTGGGCCATTAAACTGACGAATACGAATACGAATACGAATACGAATACGAATACGAATATGAATACCTTATGTTCGGGTTAACTCCTCAGCGCAATAAAGCAGAGACTCGGAGACGTAAAGAAAAATTAACAAATCATAACATCATCATTTATCATCATTAACGCAGCAAGATTTTATTTTGTATCTCTTGTTGTGCATTTTATTTATTTTTTGTTGGATTTTTCCCCCTTGCGGTATTGCTTTTCTCGCCGCTGACCGCAGACTTTTAGTTATAAATCAATCAGATTTTGTTCGCCATTTAGTGGGCCCCAAAAAAAAATAAGACGATAGGGAAAAGGGTTAGAGGCTGTCGGCTGGCGGCCAACACGGCGTATGATTAACGTGCGTGTGAAGTTGTCGGGCGGCCCCATCACACCCATCCCGAAGGTATGGCTGGGCATGGGACTGGGAGTCGTCTCCGCCAATCCGCCGGGGTTGTCAACCGCTTGCACAATCCCACTGGCGACTCCAAAATGGAGACCTGGGCGTGGACCCTCTCCGGGGGCTTGGCGCTCAGTCAACTTGAAAATTGATTGATGCCCGGGCAGGGCAGGGCGGAGAGAGGCACGGAGAGCCGGCATAAATCAATATTTTATATTGGACGCAATCGATCTGCGATCGGCATACTCGGCTATCTCTCTTGCATCGGATTGCCAATCTTCACGCCATCATCATCGTTCTGCCTGGCCCACAAAAAAGGTTTCCCGTTTAATTACAAAACCCTCTGGGTTGGTCGGAGGGGATCGTGCGGCGAAAATGGCGGGAAATGGGGCCCAGGAGGTTGGCCGGGCTAGCAAATTGACTCCCCATTGATTGGCTCAGATTGAATATGGCCAGGAGCTTGAGTTATGCTCCTTCTTGGGAATAAGCTAGATAGGTTTCTAGATGAAGAGAAGCGGAGATTAAATTAAATGGAACACAACTGTTGGACTTCTTTGGTTATTATACAAGACTATGTATATATCTATAAATTTATGAATATATACTCACAGATACTTCTGTTTATAGTATATAGTTTTTATTAGATGTTAGCTTAAGTTAAAGTCTGTAAAACCCAACCCAATCAATAAGAATTGAAGAAATAATGCTGTAACCATAGCCAAGCTTACAATATTTGCAACCAGATAACTTAAAATTCTCAAGTCCGAATTCTAGGACATTAATGCAAGAAGTTTAAGCGTAGAAAAATGTTTACTAACTAGATTAAACGTTGGAAATCCATTGAAATGCAGTTTCTAGATAATATTTGCTATATAATGCTCTGTGTACAATATTGACATATAGTCTGTTCATAAATTAAATATATATACATATATATTTATAAAAAAACTAGCCTCGAAATAGCACAATATTCTATATAATGAATTTAATATCTATAATAATTAAAATGTTAAATTTAACTAAACATTAATATAATAAAGTAGATTATATTTCAATATGCTTATTCCCTATTGGAACTATATAAAAATATTCTCTGTACAATGAAAAGCCTTTAACCTTCAATTAGCAGGTTCTTAAATAATAATAAAAATCTTTAATTAAATCAAAATTTAACTAAACAAAAATATAACAGATGGCAAAATACTTTTCCCCACACAAACTATATAAAAATATTCACTTCCATATCACTTTCACTTACATAAAGTGTATAAAGTATATGCCTTTAGTTACGTTTTATAAAAACGCCTTAAAACATGAATACATTTTAAATGAATTTCAAATTCAGTTAGCTATTTAAATATTACCCTTAGCTTTAGCTCTGAAAACTTTAATCTAAATATAATAAAACATAACCGAAGGTCCTTGGAACTTGGTTTTGATTCGTTAAGAAGCAAAGTTTCCCTTGGAACAACCCCTTTTTTAGCGATCGACGCACCCAAAGCAGATCAAATTCGCCGGAAGTTGGCGAGCTTCCTGAGTCCTTAGACCCGAGGATCCCTTTTGGCCTGCTCCGGCAGCCTGGGAAACCACCCCTGAGGGAGATCGCAACAACCCTAAAACCCAAAATAAGAGCCATGGCACCCCTTGCTAGGCACAAAATATACAAAAAGAAATATAAAACTGGAATTGCTTTTGTTTTTCGATATAATTTTGTTCGTTTTTTTTTTATTGTTAGGATTTTTGTGTTGTGGATTTTGTCGCCTTGTTGTTTTTAATGATTTTTGTTGTATATATAATTTATCTTAAAGACAATTAACAATTATTATGGTACACAACTAGATGGTTTCTCTCATTCTATATATATATATATGGTATGGCTTAAATAATGCTATTTATTTATGTACACACATGCAAAAAAAATTTCCTTAACTAGGGCTTCAAAAAAAAAAAAAAAGAAAAATGGAAAAAAATTCAAGTCCTTAGAGCTACGTTTATAGTTAATATATTATAATATTTAATGTAGTTTTTTTTTGTATATATATCCTTCTTTTCTTTTCTTAGCTTTTTTTCATTTCATTAATTTTTTTGGGGATTTTCACATTAATTTTTTTCATCAACAATAAACACAGAAAAAAAACACACTAGAGGTTCGTCGTTCTACGCTGGCTTCACCGCCTCTCGTCCTGGGGGACTTTATGGCCTTGTTTGTATCCTTAAACTGTAACAACAACTGGTAACCATCAACCCACCATCCTAGGCGGTGGCATGCGGATGATAGGCCGCTGCCCAGGCGTTGTGATGGTGCGGATGCGGATGCGGATGCGGATACCCGTAGCCGGCGGCACTCGCTCCAAACTCCGCCGGATAGCTGGCCGCATACTCGGACTTCATGTGGCAGCTGGAGCTGGAGTCCTGACTCGCCCCGCTGGCCAGGCCGCTCATGGTCAGGCCGTACTCCGCCGCCAGTTGCGACTCGCTCTGCATGGCCAGAGCCGCGTAATGATGCTGGGCCAGCACCGTGGCGGATGCCGAGGGCGAGGAAGCTGATCCGGAGACAGAGCCGGAGCTGGACCGAGTTACGGCAGCGGCGGCGGCGGCGGCTGCTGCTGCTGCTGCTGCTGCAGCGGCGGAGGCGGAGACGGAGACGGAGACGGAGGCGGCTGCTGCAGCGGCGGAGGCGGAGGGTGAACTGGCGCTGGAGGACACGGAGGAGTTCGCTGAGGTAGTGACTGGCTGCATGGCACGGCTGCTCCAGGGCTCATAGCTGGCCTGCTGCTGCTGCTGGTGGTGGTGGTGGTGGTGCTGCTGCTGGAAGAGCGGTGGTGGCGGAGGCGGTGGATTGGACGAGGTGGTGGCCGCCGCCGCGGCCGCCTGCTGGTAGAGATTGGCATAGGGCGTGTAGTTGACGAGGGGCGCGGCCTCCGGCTGCTCCTGCTTGAAGTCAACGGGCGAGGGGGCCAGCGGCTTGCCGGACTTCTTGTTGTCCTTCTTCTCCTGCTTGATGGCCGCCGCCGCGGCCGCCTGCTCCTTGGCCTCCGCCGCCAGGGCCTTCTTGCTCTTCTTGTCCTTGAAGTGGGTCTTCTTGTGCTTGCTGAGGTGGTCGCTGCGGGAGAACTTCTTGGAGCAGATGGGGCACGCGTAGGGCCGGTAGTTGGTGTGCGTCCGCCCGTGCCGCTGCAGCTCGTCGGAGCGGGAGAAGCGCTTGCCGCAGGTGAGGCACAGGAACGGCCGCTCGCCGGTGTGCCACCGCAGGTGCGTCTTCAGGTGCGAGGCCTTCCCGTACAGCCGCTCGCAGCCGGGTATGTGGCAGATGTGCTGCTTGCGGCCCCGCTCGTCGGGCCCCACAATGGGCGGCAGGCCGCTCATCTCGTTGGTGCAATTGGGGCACGTGCAGCGCACGGAGCGCCGCTGCAGCTGGGTCTGGAAGGCGATGTCATCGAAATTGAAGCCCGGATAGCTCTGCGAACTCCAGGGCTGGTACAGGCGCTCCTGGTGCGAGAACCAGGCGGCGGAGGATGCGGCGGACATGCCCACGGCGTTGCCATAATAATCGGAGGCATACTGGGCGTATGGGAACTGGCTTCTGCAAGGATAACATAAATGCAAATTGATTAGTTTAAGTGACCAAATTATTATAATTCTAAGTAATCATTGTTTTTATGATCCATATATCTAACTACCATTAGGTAATAAAGTTGTTTGTTTTATTCCTATTATTAGCAACTATTCGAGACTCTTAATTTGCATCTTAAGATCGTTATAAACTGGCTGTAAAGCTTTATTAAGCCTATAGCTTGTGCTTTATGCTGATCTTCATGGTTATTGATCTATAAAACGTGCCATAGCCTGTACTTTAAACAAATTAAATTGTAATTAATTCTTAGCTGCAATTTATTACTTTAAAACACACACTTTGTTTATTAATTGCAATATTTATACTCCAGATCAAGTGTTATCTTTTGAGATTAATTATTAAAGAAGCTGTAAGCCAGGAGTTTTATAGGTTTTTATAGGTTTTATAGGTTTTTATAGGTTTTTAAGTGGAATTTAATATATATAATCCTGATTATTATCCTTGAATTGTTACATTTTGGGTAATGCAAGTTTTTGAAGTCTGTAAATTGTGTTGAATGTGTTGTTTTATGCTAAAGTTTAAACCTTTGCTTTGATATTTATGAAAACTATCTCTATCTATCTATTAATTACAGTTTTAAAAGGAATTAAACATCTTAAATTTACACTTTATCTATTTATCTATCTTTATCTATTAATTACAGTTTTAAAAGGAATTAAACATCTTAAAATTATACTTTAAGATGTTTAATTCCTTTTAAATCTGTAATTAATAGATCCTTAGATCTATAGATCTTAGATCTATATTCCCGTATCCCTAAACCCCAATCTTTTCCCAGATATTTACCTTGCCGGTCCCAGTCCTGAGTAGGCGGTATTCCAGCCGTAGGCGGCACTGGCCACCGCCGCCGCTCCCAGATCCGCGGCTGCCGCTGCTGCTGCTGCCGCCGCCGCTGCTGCCGAGGCGGCGGACGGGGGCGAGGAGGCCGAGGATGTGGATGACGCGGACGATGATGAGGATAGGGTGGCCCCGGGTCCACTGGCTCCCGCTCCAGAGCCGGCCGCCGTTGGTGCCGCCATGGCGCCGGACGTTGTCGAGGGTGTCGAGGGGCTGGCCGAAATGGAGGCAAAGGATTGGGCGGGCGAGGGGAAGATGCTGGGCGAGACGGAGGCGGACGAGGGCGCCGACTGGATGCTGGAGTTGGGCGAGGCGGTGCCCGTGGAGGAGGCCTGCGGATAGCTCAGCTCCAGCTTCATGGGCGCCTTGCCCGCGGGCCCGGCGGAAGCGGATCCGGAGCCGTACAGCGGGGAGCTGCCGGAACTGCTGCCGGAGCTGCTGCCGGAGAGGGATGGAGGGGCGGATAGCAGGGCGGCGCTGAGGAAGTCATGTGGCTGGGGGGGCTGCTGCGTCTGCTCCTGTGCCTGCTGCTGCTGCTGCTGGTGCTGCATGTGTTGCTGCTGCAAGTGGAGATGGTGTTGCTGCTGCTGCTGCTGCTGCTGCTGGTGATGGTGATGGTGATGATGCTGCATGTGCAGGTGCTGCTGCTGCTGCTGCTGCATGGTGAGCTGCTGCTGCTGCTGCTGCTGTTGCTGCTGCTGTTGCGTTTGCTGCTGCTGCTGCTGATGCGCGTACGGATTCAGATTCAAGTAATTGCACGCCGCATCGATCATGTTGAAAGCTTTACGGTTTTGAAGTTGCTGCGGATTTTTCTACTGCTGCGTTGCTGCTGTGCGTGTGCGTGTGTGTGTGTGTGTGTGTGCTGCTGCTGCGTTCGTTAACAATTTTCGCACATTGCTCGCACTTATTGATACTGCGCTCGTGTAATTATGGCACGCTTTTCACTTTAGTTTTGTAATTATAGTCTTTTGCGGCTGCCGGGTAATTGCATGCACGCGAAACAACGACAAGAACACGGCAAACGAACAAAAAAAAAAAAACACACACCAAACACAACACAAACAAATTAAAGGCCGCCGAAAATTCGCCAATATAAACGCTTAACTTCGTATACACATGCGTGTCGCTGTGTGTGTGCGCGCTGTTACGTTACGTTAGGTTACGTTACGCACATGTATGCACATATATATATGTGTATATATATAGTTCCGAAAACAGAGCCCTCGTTCCTCTGCTGCGGCTGATTCTTGCTGCTGCTGCTGCGCGTGATGTGATACAACCACCGGTAATTATCGTCAATTCTTGACTGAATTCCGAAACGCTGCGAGAGGCTCTAACAACGTACGAACCGAATCACTGGCGACGACGGCAGCGGCGAGGGCAGCGGGCAGCGGCCGCGGCAGCGCTGGCGCAACGCTCGTGCTGGCCCGCTCTGGCCGACGGCCGGCGAGTGCGGTGCCGGCTCTTTGGGCTCATGTGCTTGCTCTCGCTCGCTCTCTGCCATGGTGGTTGTTTTTGTCTTTTAGCTGGAGGGCATATCGCTTCGTCTCGCTCGCACGCCCACGCCATAACGCGCCTGCCGGGGCTCCTTTCGGCTGCTCTCGCACTCTCTCTCTCTCCCTCTCACTCTCTCTCTCTGTCTATCTGGCTCTGTCGCTAGGCCTCTCTGGTTCGCTCTCGCTCGCTCGCTCTCAGTGAGCTACTTGGTCTAGCTACTGCTACTCTCTCTCCTCCGGGCCGGCCCGGCTTGTTGCTGTTGTTGTTGCCTTGCTCTGCTGCCGTTGCTGCCGCGGGCGTTTTGTTTTAATTTCTATGTGTGGGTTTGTGTGTCAAAGCAATTGGGTGAGCATGCGTTTGTGTTGTTGTTGTTGTTCTTGTTGTTCTCCGTGTGTTGCTCCTGTTGCAATTGTTGTTGCTGGACTTTAAGGCAAAACAAGCTAAGCGGCTTAGTTTTTTTTTTTAACTATGAGAATTGTTAAATATAAATTAAATAACTGTGATTTTTTATTTATAATTATCATTTATTTTAAAAAGCATATCTTTACTCTTAAAAATAAATATTATTCATACCTAAAAATATTAGCATACTAATTCATTAATTAAATAGATACATAAAATAATACCAAAAACTAACTAATCAGCAAAAACTACATTTTTGTACATTTAAATATTAAAAATCATTTACTAGATTTTTTACTAAAATAAACTAGTGTTCAAACATGTAGAAAAATGTTTAAATACATTAATTAAAAGCATACATAATAATTAAAAACATATTTAATCAATAACGAACCAATATTTTAAACGAGTTTATAAAGTTTAAAAATGTTTGTTAATTCGAGAATCTTTTAATAATTTTAAATAATTTTAAGTAATTTTAAATAATTTTAAAACAATTTAAAAGAATAGCTATAATTTTTCGATAATTTTCTTACAAAACTAAACAAGTCTCAACATGTTTAATATGTTACTTTCATTTTCCCGCAAACCCTTACAATTCCCCTAATTTCTATTCACTTTATCTATTTTTCAATAGATTTTGACAGCCATAAATCAGTTTAGTTTTTACAAAAAAAAAAAAATTAAGAAAAAAAATAAGCATCCATTATTTATACGAATATCTGCTTAAATTCCCATTAAACCCCCCGGCTCCCCCCACTCCTCAGATGCCCTTCAATTTGTTTTCGACGAAAGTAGGAATGGAAAGAGAGAGCAACGAGCGAGCTCATCATTTTAATTAAATTAAAATTTCTGTTTAATGGCATTTAATTTTTCATTTTACACCCAACCAAAAAACAAAGAAAAAAAATAACCCGAAAGAAACAAGAAAGCGAAGCTAAAAGAAGCAGAAAAAGCGGGCATAATTCAAATATCAATACAATAACAATAAAAACTAATAAATTTGTGGTCGCGGCCCAATGAAATAACTGTATTTAAAGGGGCGTTAACCAAACACCACCACAAAGGAGACAGCAAGGGCGAGGGAGAGCTGCTAGTATCTTTCTCTCTCTCTCGCTCTCTCTCGCTCTCTAGCTGTTGCTCTCACTCGCTCTCCTGTGTGTCTGTGTGCGTGCCCATGTGCGCTTGTGTGCTGCATATTAATCACAATTGCTGTGTTGAGTCTCTCGCTGCTCCCTTTTTATTATGCGGCGTCTTTTTTATTACGCATACGCAACGTGGGCCCGGGCCACAAATTTTACGATTTGCTGCTGCTGTGAAAAGATAATGATGATTCCCAAAACGAGAGAAGACCTTTCTCGCAGAGAGATGATCGACTCCCAAAGCACCCCTTGGTATCAAGGACAGAGTCTTGGAAAAATTACAAATACCTTTTCTGTTAACTATTTTCCATTGATATGAATATTGGTATACTATATTATAAAGATAAGACCTATTCACATACCAAGAGGTTTAAGTTTTCTAATATATTTATTATCACAAATCAAACTTTATTATTTTTGGTTCTTATTATATACACCACATATCATATATATTTTATCCGATTTGTCTGAAAATTGGTATAAGATTCAATATTGATTAGACCTTCTCGCATCCCAAAGGGTTCGGTTATCCAATTATATTTTTTATGCAAAATCGACTTTATTCTTTGGGTGCCTTTATTATATTCCGCATATTTCATTCGATTTGTCTGAAAATTAGTATACTAATTAATAATGATTACACCTTTAGGCATACCAAAAGATTTGGTTATCCTAGCACATTTCTTATGACTAGCTCTTATATATTCCTATTTTTTCATCCGATTTGTCTGAAAATTGGTATATGAATCTATAATGATTAGACCTATTCTCATACCAGAAGTTTCGGGTATCCTAGCTTATTATCCTAGGGTATCTCTCATGTTTAGTTATTTAATATTCCGTATTTTCTATACGATTTGTCTAGAGTTCTCTTTAATGTAAGATCAAATTAAGGAATATTACGAAAGTAGAACAAGATAGTCAAGAGTGTTTCTCTTTTAAATTATAAATTATATATTTATTTATATTTTTTTAAATATTTTTCGAAGCAGAAAATCTCAGCTAAGATACCAAAGATCGAGCATAGCCCTCTTTTGGTGGGAAGATTACTGGGTATGCGAGTGTGGAGACTCTCTGGGCAACATGTAATGAAACGGAAGATACAATTATATTGAGGCAGCCGGCAGAGCGCAACAACAAGGAGTCTCCTGTCTCCTGTCTCGTGCTCTTGTCCCTCCTTCGTTATCCTTCTTCCTGCTTCCCCTTTTACTGCCCGGCGGTGCCTCGATTCCTCAGGCTCTTTTTGGCCACCGAAGATTTATGACAATGCCAAAGTCAACTAGACTTGAGGACCGTCTGCCGGCCTAAGGCTTGCCTTCTCGCTGTATCCTCCCTGCTGGCTCCTTCCTTGCTTCATTACCGCCTTCCCCCCGCCCCCCTTTGCCCTGCCAACTGTTCGTTTGGAGTCCGTGTCCTTGTTCTTGTCCTTGGGCCACAGCGTCGCCGCATAATCAATTAGCAAAAAGTCGGAAAGGAAAGTTCCTACTGTCCCTATCTACCGCCTCCGCCCTCCCCCAAAAGCCGCCCTC
Source organism: Drosophila bunnanda (assembly GCA_035046265.1). Taxonomy (NCBI): domain Eukaryota; kingdom Metazoa; phylum Arthropoda; class Insecta; order Diptera; family Drosophilidae; genus Drosophila; species Drosophila bunnanda. The sequence goes on from JAWNOB010000074.1 coordinate 899,163, forward strand.
TAGGGTCACGCCCTCTTTTTTGTATCAGTAGGTCAAGTGAAGTTGTGTGTGAGGGGGTGTGTGTGTATGTAAAGGTGTTTTTCCCACTGTAATTTGTGGTTTTTAGAACTTCCCAAAGAGAACTTCAGCGAAGGGAGCCTCTTTTAGGAAAAGAAAACCATGGAAAACTCTATAAGATATAACTTACGATCTGAGAAAGTTTAGGGATCTCGAATATTATTTATTATAATTATTGCCTTGCTTTGTTTATTTTAAAATATAATAACAACGCGTTGTCTGAAATTTGAGGGGTTTTTATATATTGAAAAAGTTTCCCGTTTTTAGCACTTTTCAAAAACAACTTCAGCCAAAGAAGTCTTTTTGGAACCTTTTTTAGGAAAAGAAAACCTTGGAAAACTCTCTAAGATATAACTTACGATATAGGAAAGTTTAGGGATCTCGAATATTATTTATAATAATTATTGCCTTGCTTTGTTTATTTTAAAATATAATAACAACGCGTTGTCTGAAATTTGAGGGGTTTTTATATATTGAAAAAGTTTCCCGTTTTTAGCACTTTTCAAAAACAACTTCAGCCAAAGAAGTCTTTTTGGAACCTTTTTTAGGAAAAGAAAACCTTGGAAAACTCTCTAAGATATAACTTACGATATAGGAAAGTTTAGGGATCTCGAATATTATTTATAATAATTATTGCCTTGCTTTGTTTATTTATTTTAAAATATAATAACAATTTGTTGTCTGAAATTTGAAAGGTTTTTATTATATTAAAAAAGTTTCCAGTTTTTAGAACTTCCCAAAGACAACTTCAGCGATGGGAGCCTTTTTTAGGGAAAGAAAACCATGAGAAACTCACTAAAATAAAACTTACGATCTGGGAAAGTTTGCCTCCTAAGAACCCTTAAGAAAATCTAAAGATTTGATGAATAATTTATTAATTAATTAAAGATATTTTAATAAAATACCTCTCCTTTCAGAGGAAGTGATTTCGAAAGCCATAGCCCAGCCATAAATCTCTCAAAATATTGTGCAAAACGAGTCTTAATCTATTGGAAGAATGCGGCTTCCGTTCTGTGACTTAGATCGATCCCTACAATCCCGGCTAAAGCCCACAACACACGCACAATCCTCTTCCTGCCAGCCCCAAATCGATATCTATATATATGCATATATATATATATATATTAGCCACTTCGATCCGTTGCGTTAATCAATTGATTAGCCGGGACGAGCCCACCAAACAAGGACGAGATCAGCGGCAGCAGGTAGCTCACCTAAGCCAAGGGCTAAGCCGGAAAAGTTTTGACTTCGCCGCATCAAAGCTCCTCTCATCCGCGGGATTTCTCGCTGGATCGGCGGTAATCCTGAAACCAGATCCTTGGCGATCCGAAAGGATTACCCCGTATGTTTTGCTACCTAGCCCCCGACTCGGTTACGCCTGAATCGTAATTATTGATTTCCCTCTTTTTGGCCAGATTAATGCGTTGGAAGTGCACTCAGCGAAAGATGAAGTACTTTTCTTACAAATTTGTGATTAGTTGAGGTGAGTTCAGTGAGCTGAAATTTAAACTCGACTTATATATAAATTATTATAAATATATTTAAATATTTTTTATATTTCTATATACATTAAGAGCCTTTAGCGAATGTTTTCTGACAATTCCAGTAAAATAGGTTAATACACATCCAAAATATCAATAAATAAAGTCACAATCTGCTATCTATCTCGCTTACACTTGAACTTAACCCCAAAACGCGAGTAATGTCTTGGCTTTATATAAAATAAATAATTTATACTGAATAGTGCTAGCCGCCTAGTGCTGATATTTTCTGAAAATTTAAGAAAAATATGTTAAAAAAACATGGAAAATATGAAAGAATAAATTTGCACTTGATATTTATCTCGCTTGCACTTGAACTTGCCTCTAAGTTGTGTCTTAAACCAAGGATCAGGTCTTGGCTAGGCAATTAAACATGTTTTTTTGTTAATAATTATTTGATTAATACCTAAAGGTTAAGTTTTATTCATATATAATAATAATAATATTGATTTATTTTCCAGATAAATATATATATAATATATAATAAATTAATTGTTTAATAAATAAATTAAATGTTAAATAAAATCGTAATTAAAATATAACATATATAATATATCTAAAACATCTTACATCTTAGAAGTTATATATTCTATAAATATTAAAAGAACTCTTCCATAAGGATATACCTTTCAAACACAAATATAACATATAAAATGTAACATATAAAGTGTGTAAAAATTTCTTCGAGTGCATCGCTATCCTGCCCACTTTTGGTTTTGGTGGTATCGGATTAAACCGCACCCTTTGGTCAGGACTGCGGGTTGGGCTCGTGGGTGGTTTTGGTGGCTAGGTGGATAGGTGGCTAGGTGGTTCGATGGGTGACTGGATGACCCGGTGACCATGCCATTGGGTGGTTGCGCTCCTGCCGCGGGGTGCCATAAATGCATAATCCACGTTTTACGATCGCTTAGCAGGAAAAGTCAAGGGATCGTCTGCGGTAATCCACGAGGCGAGAGCAGAAGGGAGACGGAGCTAGGGAGCGCATCCTGCCAGGTAGGACTGCAGCTTCAATTGAATTCGCTGCGTAATCCTTTCGCTCGGCCCTAACCCGTTATGCAGATTTGTGTTAATTGGATTTATGGGGATTTTCGCATCTAAATCCTTTCACTGTCTGCAAATATTTTGGCCTTTCTAGCGTCTTGGCCCGTTCTTCGGCCGGAGATTATACAAATCTTCGGGGGTTTTTTCGTCAATTGACTTTGCCGCACAGAGATCCTGTGACTACACATAGCTCTCATGATTTTAGGCATATATATATATCCCTACCTATGGCTAACAATCTTTGACTTTTGGACAATCTCTGACTTTCTGTAGAGTTAATCTGGGTCTGGGATCAGGGTTTTTGATGTGTTTTATCTCACATGATTTTATTTCTAACATTAAAAGAGAAAAAATATAAACTAAAATATATTTTTTAAAGGAAATAATATATATTATATATTTGTATTATTTTTATATTTTCTATTATTATATTTTGCAAAGTATTTAATTTTTAGTTAACGTTTTTAGTTTGTTTTTCCTATTTTAATGTCTGCTCTCCACGAGAGGCAACATCTGGCAAAGGAACCTCAACTGAGTTGATCCTGGCAACGCCCCCCAACCTGGCCAGGACTACCCTTCCAGCTCCTCGTCCTTCCAATGCCCGTTCGACGACAGATTGCGCAATAGCCTGGACCCTTTATGGGTCGCACTTGTGGCCATCTACCACGATTTCCCCGATCTCCTCGGACTTCCACGGAATTCTCTAATCAAGCGGCAACGATGCAAAAAGCAAAAAAACAACACAAATTCCAAAAGATGAAAAAAACAAACGAAACGAAATATAAAAACACACACACAAAAGTGAAACAATAGCCTTCGAACAATAAATTTTAATTTCAATAATAAATACTGCCCGATTCTCTCCTCCTTTATGACGGAGCGTGTGTCGCAAGTGCAGGGGGGAACCGCGAACAAGATATTAGATATCTCCCCGGGGACCGTTTTGCACTAAAAATGTCAACAGCATCAATTTACAGCCCCTAAATAGGGGTAGAAAAAGAAGAGCCGATCGAGGGAAGGAGAGAAAATGAGACAGAGAGAGAGAGTGCCGAAACAAGGGGATTCTAACACTTCCCGGGAAATCACTTGGCAGCGCAAAAAAATCTTTAGATGTCCGAAAATCGAAGCACTTGTCAGTGCACTGCGAACAAATAAGGTACAAAGGAGAAAATGAAATCAAAAATTAATATATATATAATATGATAATATAAAAATAAAATAATAATATAAGAAAAGTGTGCTAGTTTTTAATTTAAAGGGATCTATAGAGAGTAAATGGTTTACTTTTATTAATTGACAAATCTACTTTTAATGTTTATTAGTCTTTAAAGGAAAAAAAACATTCCAAGAAATAAAATAAATATTTAAATGAAATATATAAAGGTATACATGAAAATAATAATAAATAAGTATAAATATATAAAAAATATTGGAAATAAAAGTCATTAAATTATTGAAATTTCTATTAGTCAAAAACGTAATTGTTACTTTTATAATAATTTAAATCATATATGTTTAATTAGGAACAAAATTTATAAGAAAGGTGTAACATATAAATATGAATAGTATGTTACATATATAATAGAAAAAAGCATATATTTTCCAAATTTATATATAAAAATAAAAACTATTTATTGTTTTTGGTAAGAAAGAAAAAACTCTTAGAGGAAAAATAAATTACGATTATTATTATTATTATTTATTATTTATTATTTATTATTATTTTATTTAGCTAAAATAATTACAAGTACAATTAATTAATAATTAATTACTTAATAATTATTTATAATTATTCTTATTATTAAAAGAAAATATTTAAAATTGACCTAAGAAAGAAGTTTTCGTAAATTATTATACACTTTTGCTCTAGAAGCCCTGCATTTATTGTGTATTATTTATTTATTTAACAAATTAAGCAAAGCGTGTTAAGCATTAATGTTAAGCAATTATTTATTTTGTATAAATAAAATTGTTAAATTCGGCTTGTTACATATTTTGAAAGGCTAAAAGCAAGAAATATATATAAACAAATATTTACAAGGCCTCGTTATAGCTTAGTTTTTTACATTGATTTTAGTTTTAAAATAAAATTAGAACTCTGAAAATTAATTCATTAAAATAAAATTTAATTTAATAAATAATTAAATCAATGAATTAAATATTTAAAATAATTAAATTAAATAATTAAATAAATAATTCAATTAAATAAGAAACTTAATTAAATTAAATTATATACTTTACCCTGCTTCCAACTTCTTCTCCTCAAATCTCTTATTTTATCCTAAAAAATACCAGCAACTATTTCTCTGAGTGCATTGAGAACAGAAGCTGCTCGGGGAGAATAGGAGAAGAGAAGAGATGAGAAGAGAAGAAGCCGCCGTGCCGGACAGTGCCGCTGCATAAATGGGGTGTCGAAATGATCATCAGTTGAGGGCGCCCCGCGGCGGCCCGCTCCTCTGATCTTTGCACCGCACGCCCCGCTGCGCTCCTTCCACGGCCCAAGGACCCAGGGCCAAGGGGCAAGGACCAAGGACCAAGGACCCGAACAGGACTCCGATCGAAACAGTGGCAAAACTGGGTCCTGCCATGGGAAAAATCGATGTGATTTTTAGTGGCTCGATGTGTGTGTGTGTGTTGCGAAAACCAGGCGACAAAGGTGCCAGGACAAAGGACAACTAATTGGTCCGATTCCAAATTGCGAGTCGCTGTTCTTTTGAGCCTTAGAACCTGCCGCTGCTCCTTTGTATCCTTGCCGGGGGCTTTTTGTTTTCTGTCGGTGCCAGCGACAGGTTCAAAGGGAAGTCTCCAGTTCCACAGTTTGCAGTTTGAGAAATAAAAAATAATTTTACTTACCCTTTATATACTTTTATATGTATTTAGAAACTATAAATTAAGTTAATTGGTTTAAAGTCAAGTTTTAAATAATATTAAATTTTATTTTAAAGTCTTATATTATTTTTAAAGTAATTTTCTACTTCAAATATAGAATAATATTTCATTCATTTTAAGTGCTAGCTATTATTTATAATTTATTGTTATTAATTATTATTTATTACGATTTATTCACATTTATTATAATTTAATATTATTTTTAATATTTTAATTTAATTTATTGTTATTTATTGTTATATATTACCATGTAATATTATTTATTACTTAATATATTTTTTTTATTATGGATATATAAATTATATTTATTAATATTACTATTTATTCACATTTATTATATTTTATTATTATTTTGGATTTTCTAATGTAATTCATAATTATTTATTGTTATAGCTTACTATGTAGTATTATTTATTACTTATTATTATTTTTTTATCATAAATATATATGTGTTATATATATATTTATTATTAATTTTTTTGCTATTGTTTATTGTTATTTATTATTATTAATTACTATTTATTTTTATTTATTATTATGTATTTCTATTTATTTATATTTGCTATTATTTATAATAAATATTAATTACTGTTCAAAACTCTTTATATTTCCAGAATAAGTAAATTTCAATCAGACAATAAATCCAAAATATTGTTAGAGTTTCGGAAATCGTAAAAAGCAGCCTAGAAATATATATTTAAAAAAAAGTTTAGGCTTTTTTATGGAGACACAAAGGCTTAAAGTTTAAACTATTAAAGTAAAACACCATTCATGTTAGTCAAGGAAAAAAGATATTAATAAAATGAAAATGGAAAAGGATAAATCTTTATCCTAGTTTCGGGTTATAGAAAACTTACTCCATTAATTTCTCTGACCTGCCTCTTTTGTTTTAAATCCCTATTTTATAAATCTATAGTTTAAATTAATTGCGTGTGAAATCGTAGCATTTTTTTAGTCATAAATCCTATTTCCAATCATACCTCTTTTTTGTGAAATATTTAGAATAAACCAATAATTAATGTTGTTTCTAAAAATAGCCTTTTCTATGGGTAAATACCTTCTTGTTTTGCAATATTTAAAATATAAAAAGAAATTTTGGTTAATTATTTCTCTTTTTTTTTCTTTTCGCTGACTTGCGACCTCTGGCGACGCCACACTTTCCAAATCTGTCCACATCAGTTTTTTGAAGGGGTCAGTGCGGCGCCACTGTATAGCTTACCTACATTTAATTTAACTTTATATTCTACATTTTTATATACTTGCAAAAAATAATCAAAATCGAAAATTCACTTTTCCTATTATAAAACTAATAGATTTATCAGATCTTATCTAAGAACTTTTATTTAGTTTTTCCTAAGAAACTTTAGAACCTTTTTCCCTTTTCTTATTTACAAAAAATTTACAAACAATCTTAATCTGCGACACCTAGCAATCTTAACAGAACCAATATTTCGGTAGAGGGCGCTGTCAGACGTTAATGTGGATCTGTGTTGTCAGACTGTTATATAAAAAGGTTAAGAACTTGGATGAAAATCTGTATACTTTGTGGTGAAAAACATTGCTACGCCACTTAGTGAGCATTTCCTCAGTGTTTTCTGGCGTTTTCCGTCAAAGATAAACTTTTTTCGCGTGCTACCTAGTTCTGCATAACTACTCTTAGAGTTTTCATCTATGATTAAAGGCGCGTAGAGCGGAAAATTGTTGAAAAGACGAACAAAGAACTATACATTTATAATCGATATTTAGAAACTTGTATAAAGAGGTTTAAAACATAGCTGAAAACAATAAAACTGACGTGGCAAAAATTTTACTACTTTATTTACCGCTTCATTTAGCTGAAGATCCCATTTTCCAGCATGCTCCCCAATTTTCCACACCTATATCAAGACTTTTCAAGCACGGGAAGCGACGCGACGAGTATTAAATGGTTGAAACCCGTAAGTTTTCCTCAAACAAAGTGTGACCAGTTAGTAGTGAGTATTGGGTGAAATTTTAGTTTTTCTAATGAAAAAGCCGATGGGCACACTACAAACCCTTGGCGCTATATTTTTGAAAAATAACAAAAACTTATTTTATTTACTTTAAATGAGTTATAAAATTGCAAATGCTAAGTTAGATATCGAATATGAGCACGCACGTCTAGAAGTTTAGAAAAATAACCGACTCCAAACTAGCGACGGCATTTTAAGGCCAATTTTCCAATTGAAGAACTAGGTCGAGCTATAACTATGAATGACATATTGGAATCATTATCATTTCGATTTGATTTTTTCTATGAAGTGAAATATAGTTTCTGGTAATGGGTTGTCTTAATAAAACTCTTTTCCATTATCTTTTTTATTTTTTTGTTCTAAACGACTTTATCATACATATAAATGTGCATAGCTTCATTGATTCAATATATCCTAGATTAGTTAATTTGTATAACTATTAATTATTTTTTATTTTAGTCAATGATATTAATTTATTAAATATAATTTTGGTCTGAATCACCAGTCGAGAAGATCTAGACATGATATTTCAAATTATGTGGCACTATTTCCTTTTTACACCCTTTTAGCTAATTATATTTTTAGCCAGAAGTTTGCAGCATATCTATATAAAATAAAGATATATATATATAAAATAAAGATATATATATAAAATAAAGATAGTTTTTATATTTTTTTACCATGTGTGCATATACATTTGTAACCTAAGACACAAATAGGTATAATTTACAATTTAAAATTCATTTTTATAATCATAATCCTAGTATTAAACCTCAATATTTTATAGCTGACATGGTAAATATCGCTAAATGTGCAGGAAAATGAATATATGTTAGTATGAAATAAATGAGTTAAATAAAAGGAAATGGAAATATTGTTTTATTTTAGAATTTTGGTATTTATTTTATAAAAATCGTACGAATATATCATACATCTGCCATAGGAACGATACAAAAATTAATAAGAAACTACTGTGAAAATAAAGATAATTTTTATATTTTTTTACCACATTTTTTACCATTACCAACTAAAACACAAATAGTTATAATTTACAATTTAAAAATCATTTTTATAATCATAATCCTAGTATTAAACCTCAATATTTTAATAGCTGACATGGCAAGAATCGCTAAATGTGCAGGAAAATGTATATATGTTAGTATGAAATAAATGAGTTAAATAAAAGGAAATGGAAATATTGTTTTATTTTAGAATTTTGTTATTTATTTTATAAAAATCGTACGAATATATCATACATCTGCCATAGGAACGATACAAAAATTAATAAGAAACTACTGTAAAAATAAAGATAGTTTTTATATTTTTTTACCATGTGTGCATATACATATGTAACCTAAGTCACAAATAGTTATAATTTACAATTTAAAAATCTTAATCTTAGTACTAAACGTCAATATTTTATAGCTGACATGGTAAGGATCGCTAAAAGTGCATGAAAATGTATATATGTTAATATGAAATAAATGAGTTAAATAAAAGGAGAAACCTAACGGAAGATAAAATCAAAATTGTTTTAATGTTAAACACATTTACCTCCCAGTGGGAGAGGTCTTAAGCAATTTAAAATGTATTTTGAAATATTTACTTAATTTTCCGCAATATATTCCTAGTAAACGAATTGCAAACTGCAGGGTATTCGGCGCCCCGAAACTAGCTTCTTTATTTTGTATACATAGAATTCTCTATTTTGTTACTATTATTCAATTATATTTTGTATCCTCCTATAAATACGATCGTTATATATTCATATATATGGCAATGAAAATATACCCCGATCGAGCACATGAAAAATAGCCAGCATTTATTCTAGAAGCCTCGCTTCGAAAATAGCTAAAATGGTAAACTAGCCAGCGCGTCGACACTGACGAAGAATGTTCGCCTCAAGAAGAGGTGGGCTGAAAACGAGAAAAGGGGGGAAAATTGGCGCAAATTTTACACGCGAGGCACGACCAGTGATTGATCAGCTCTTGTAATGGAGGTGCGTTTTTAAGGGCTTCGTGCGCCGGCAAAAAAATGCCGCAGATTGGAATTGGCAGAGAAAAAGACTTAAATAACAATAAAAAGTCGGGCATAATTCTGAATCTCGCAACTCGCTGACGCGTCTCGCTGGAGTGTCGCTCTCTGACACAGCCTGCGTCCCGCTCGCACGCATGCCGGACATGCCAGTCAGTCAGCTATCCATCCCGTTCTATTCCGTGTCAACGTGTCGGTGTGTGCGTCAATGTGTCAGAGTGCAAGCGTGTGTGCGCTGTGTATGTGCAACAAACAACGGCGGCCGCTATAACAAAAAAATTGTAAATAAATATGCTGATGATTGATACAGCGCGCGAAAATCGAAGATTGTGCTCTAGGAAAATATAGAATATTCCCAATGATTTATTCTGGCCATTAAATTGGGCGATGGGCGCCGTATTGGGGCATTTTTTGAACAATTTGAAATTAATTTGTTCTGTGCGTTGTTTGCATGGCCACCGGTTCGTCGGACAAGGACGACGATAGTGCTGCGTCCTATGGCCGCTGTTTTCTTTCTTCCGCTCTCATTTGCTCTCGGCGAGAGCCAGCAGAAAACCCGCTCATTAGAGATGCGCAAATCCAGTGACTTAGATATTGGGTTCGCTCTGTGACTATGTGTATTTATCTTGTAAAACACTGTCCAGTTGTTGGGCTTTTCGAATTATTATTTAAATATTATTTTTTTATGTATCTGCAATACATAGTCAAAGATCGTAAATATTTCATAGATGCGCAAATCCAGTGACTTAGATATTGGGCTCGCTCTGTGACTATGTGTATTTAACTTGTAAAACACTGTCCAGTTGTTGGGCTTTCCGAATTATTATTTGAATCTTATTTTTTTTTATGTATCTGAAATACATAGTCCAAAAGATTATAAATATTTAATAGATGCGCAAATCCAGTGACTTCGATATTGGATTCGCTCTGTGACTATGTGTATTTATCTTGTAAATCATTGTCCAGTTGTTGGACTTTCCGAATTATTATTTGAATCTTATTTTTTTATGTATCTGCAATACATAGTCCAAAGATCATAAATATTTCATAGATGCGCAAATCCAGTGACTTAGATATTGGGTTCGAACTGTGACTATGTGTATTTACTTGAAAAACACTGTGCAGTTGTCGGGTTTTCCGAATTATTATTTGAATCTTTTTTTTTTTATGTATCTGCAATACATAGTCCAAAAGATCATAAACATTCAATTTTTTTTTTCTTTTATATTTCAACATTTTGACACAAGTCATTTGTAATTGCCGAAATTAGGATTTTCTTACGAAAAATCGCAAAACACGCAAATATTTAATTTAGTGTTTTTAATTACATATAACTAATACAAGAATAGCTTGTTTTTAAATTTTTATTTACAAAATCTTAAATGTAAGATTTCAACAAAAGTAAAAAAATTTTGCTTATTCAATTTAATTTTGAACTTTTATTGATAGGTTTTTTTTTAAATCAAGTTTTCTAAGAAGATAAGGCCATACTGTTTTGTCAAATACTTTCATACATATACATACATATTCAAATATGTTGACATTATTCAACTTGCTGTTCCAGTTTAAAATTTCCTCAAAAACAGTGACTTGAAAATATTTTCCCGATTGCTACTGGTGAGTAATGCTCATCTCTGGCGCCTCTCGCTGTTTCGTTATCTGGCGCGCCATATTACGCGCACTCGCGCCGCTCTCAGAGAGCGTGTGTGGCGTGAGCGTACGACCACTCTTTGTTACAGCCTAACAGAGGGCTAACAGCGGTGTACGAACAACAGCGTGACTAAGGTGATAGCAGTAGTGATGTCATGTCATTCCGAGTAAAATAGCTAGATCCACAAGACGTCTTCCTTGGGCAATTTTTCATAAAAGTATTTAATTTTTGAGGGCTTAAGATTAATTTTGTGAAAATTATTACGCCTTAACTCTTTCGTTATTTTTATTTAAAATCTAAATGTTTTCGGACGCATTTTAATTGAATTTATGATAGCAGTAGTGACAGTCATTTCATTCCGAGTAAACAAGACAGATCCACAAATATATGGAAGCTAAGAACAAATGTACTTCTTTTTGGGCGATTTTTCATAAAACTAAATTGTTCAGAGTCTTAGATTAATTTTGTGCTTATTTTGACGGCTCAACTCTTGCGTTATCTTTATTGAAAATCTAAATGTTTATTGACGCATTTTCATTCCGAGTAAAAAAGATGGATCCACAACAATATGGAAGCCAAGAACAAATGTACTTCTTTTTGGTCGATTTTTCATTAAAGTAAATTATTTTAGATCAATTTTATGCAAATTTTTACGCATCAACTTTTTCGTTCTTTTTACTGAAAATCTAAATGTTTATGGACGCATTTTCATTCCGAGTAAAAAATATAGATCCACAAAAATATTGAAGCTAAAAACAAATGTACCTTCTTTTGGGCGATTTTTCATAAAAAGTAATTTGTTAAGTGTTTTGTGCTAATTTTTACGCATCAACTCTTTCGTTATCTTTATTGAAAATCTAAATGTTTATGGACGCATTTTCATTCCGAGTAAAAAAGATAGATCCACAAAAATATGCAAGCTAAAAACATATGTACTTCCTTTTGTCGACTTTTCATAAAAGTAAATTGTTGAGGGTTTTAGACTAATTTTTCATCATCAACTCTTTCGTTATTTTTATTGAAAATCTAAATGTTTGTGGACGCATTTTAATTAGATTTGTGATATCATTAGTGCTAGTTATTTCATTCCGAGTAAAAAAAATAGACCAACAAAAATATATTATCTGAAACCAAAAAAATGTTCATAAAAGTAAATTGTTGACGGTTTTAGATTAATTTTGTGATAATTTGTACCCCTCAACTCTTGCATAGTTTTTTGTAAATCTAAATGTTTCCGGGCGCATTATTATTAGATTTATGTGCCCGGTTTCCAATCAATTTATTTTCGGCTAGTAAAAGGGTATCTCCCAAGAACTTCCAGTATTTAGTTAAAATTAAACTCGACACGCTAACACACTTCCAAAGGCAAATCTGACGGGAAAAAAGGCCGAAACGCCATCACTGCGTTGTACGCCACATAAGAGCAATAACATTTGGCCGGATTTTACATGAAGCTGACGCGTTCCGTGTTTGTTTTGAGAATTCGACCCCACGGCTGCTAACGTGTAGAATGAACGACGAGACTGTAAAAGTGGACCCAAACTATGCCGTGTGGATCGTGGACTTTGTGGATTCAGTCCAAAACGAAACGCGCAAGAAAACGGTACAAAGCGGACTGAAAATTTTTTGTTTAGTGTGCGAAAAAGCTAGTGGGAATTTTTAAAAATCGGCGGAAAATGTGAAAAATCGGTGGTATGAATTCGAAATTCGGGGAAAATTCGCAGAATATTAGAAAATTCGGTGCGTGGCAAACGGTTGAGTTTGAAAAAACGGATGCCCGGCTCGAATTCGGTCGAAATTTTTTTCAAATTTTCCTCGGCATTTTGCCGAATTTCGGTTTTTCTCAAAATAATTTTGCGATTTTTGTGCCGGTTGTGAAAAATCAAAACGCTGGCGACACAACACAAAAAATTTCTGCAATAGAAACTTTGATACGACGTGAAGAAGAAAACGAAAAACGAAAAACGACGAGCGGAGGAGCGAGCGGACACAGAAAAAAATGGAATATATTTCTGTCGTCTGTTTTCTTTCTTTTTCCAATGCTCCTCGCACTCGTTGTCGCTTACCGTCGTGTGTGTATGCACACCAATGCCGCTTCCTACCACTACCAGTGCACGCGCCGCGAGAGCGCTCCGCTCTTGCTCTCTCTGTCGAACTCGTGCTCGTGCTGGCACACTCGCTACGTGTGGCTGAGTGCTGAGAGCTCGTGTGTGTGGAGAAAACGTCGTCTCTGAGAGCATTTCTGTACGCGCGCCCATCTCTTTGTGCCAGTGTGCGTGCGTGTGCCTTGTGGAGCTTGCTAGTGTGTGCGTGTGCGAATGAAAGCTTTTGTCGGGCAGCCCCACTATATCCGTCCCGCTCGCGTGCCACTCGCCACTCGCCGCCCCAACAAATTGAATTTCATATGATGGCCGCTCTGAATGCGGAAGCAAAACCAAAATACGGCGACTTTTTCGGCAAAACTAGCTCTATTAGCCGCCAGTCGGTTGGCTGGAATTTATAGGGAATTTTTCCTTGCGTGCCTGGCTAGATTTTAGGTCATTTGTATCCCGCAGTATGGGAAAATTTGTAGGATATATTTATTTAATTTACAATTTTTTCGAAGCTTCATTGAAATTTTCATTTTTTTTCCTCGGTAAATCTGCTAATTTAAAATAATTCCATGGCACTTGTTTTGTGGGCCTGGCGGCAAAATAGGTTTTATTATTTTCCTTTTCGTGTGTGTGCCAAAATAGCGAGAGGCGAACACACACATACGTCTGGGCCAAGTAGCGAGTTTTTGGCGAATAATTGCGCGACAAGAGCAACAACAACAGCACGCACACACGCTCCTACGGCAGTCGGAGCTGACCGAGACAGCGAGTGGTCGTCAAGCGGCAAAAGAAGAGGAGCACAAGCACACAGACAAGAGAACTCTCCTCGCCTCGCACTCGCACTCGCAACGTTCCCTTTTCGCCCGTTTCCCTTTTCCCGTTTCGTTCCAACTCGCGCGCGGCTAAAAAAATAAATAAATACTGATTTCGACACATATTTCGCTGTGCGATTTGTTGTTTGCAAAATTCTAATAGGCTGTGCGTTAATTTTTGATTTGTTTTATTTTTTTTTTTGTATCACTACAGTATATGTGCAATGGTAGAGTGGCAATCGGAGGAAGAAGCAAGAAGCATCAACGGCAACAACAGCAGCATCAGTAACAAAAACAAATAGAAACAACAATAACAACAGCCAACATGTGAATTGCTTTTTTTGTACCCAAAACAAAATGAAATGAAAGGAATCAAGTGCAGTAAGAGAATATTTATACTATCTATATACAACCCTAAGTTAAATAACTGAAGAATCGCATACAAAAACAAAATAAAAAAGCCGCCAAAAAAGAAAAAAAAAATTAAAAACAAAAATTGCAAGCAAAACAAACAAAAATAAGAAGCAAAAAAAATGAAACAAGAGAGAACGAAAAAGGAGCGACGAAGCAAGAGTTGAGGAAGAGGCAGCAGCATCAGAAACAACCGTTAACTTCGTAGCAGCAACAACAACAACAGCATCAACAATAAGGAACGGCAACAACACATCATCTTCCACTAGCAACGGCATTAACAACAACACCAACAATAACAATAACAACAATAACAAAACAAAACTTCAGCAACAACAGCAGCAGGGGGAGGAGGAACAACAACACAAGCAGCGCGCCCAACCAAGGTCAACTTTTGGTGTGGGGCCCAACAACACAAAATGCACGCGTGTGTCTGCTGCTGTTCGACCAACAACAATTGCAACAACAACGGCAGCAGCAGCAGCGGCAGCGGCAACGGCAACAGCATCAGCAGCAACAACAACTCTGAGCAACAGCAGCAGGAGCAGGAGGCAGCAACCAAGGATCGGGAGCAGAAGCAACAGGAGCAGGAGCAGGAGGAGCAGGAGCAGGAGCAGCGGGAACAACACCTGGTGCGGGCTGGTGGCGGCGGCGGCAACGACAACGACAACAACGATCTCAACGGCGCCGCAACGAGGAGGCGTTGGTGGTTGCGTGGTCCTCCAGGATCTGTATCCTGGATTTGGACGACAGCAACAAGGTGGTGCCCGCCGGGCGTCGTCGCGGTGACGATAGCGCCGATACCGCCCACGTTGCTGGCCACCGGCCCCGAATCAGCTGTAGCATCATCAGCAGCAGCAGCAGGAGCAGGAGCAGCAGCAGCAGCAGGAACAGCATCAGCAGAACCAGCGCCAGCGGGATCCGGCACAGGATCGGAATCAAAGGCAAAGGCAGGAGGATACTCCGCAGCTACCTCGAAGCTCCAGCTCCAGCTGTGGCCACAGCTACAGCTACAGCTATTGAAGCCAATCCACGGACAAGGAGTCCCAAACGCAATCGCAATCCCAGCCAGCCAGCCAGTGTTGGTGCACGCCATTTGAGTGCCTCTAAACCTGAGTGCGTGCGTGCTTCTGTGTGTGTCAGTGTATGTTTGTTGTGTGTGTGTTACCTCCCGTGTGTTGCAAAGTGTTCGATTAATCTAAACACACACACCGAACAACAACCGATATCCTTTTGACAACCTGTGTGCAACTGTCAAAACAAAAAAAAAAAATAAAAATAAATAAGCAAAAGAATAAACAAACTGCCCGCGCAAAAAAAACAGAAGGATAACAGGAAGTCAAAAGACGATCCTCGGCTCTACTCCACGAATAAAGAACAAAAGTAAAAAGTGAACAGCAAAGACCAAGAAAGCAAAAAGAACTCACAAAAGAAACGAAAGCAAGGAGCAGCCAGGAGAAAGGAGTGCTCGCCTTTCTCTGATCCGGGTTTCTCCGCACTAGTTTTTTCTCCTCATTTTCGGTTTCGGCTTGCTGCCCAGCAAACTAACTCTATATGATGGCCGATCACTTAGACGAACCGCCTCAGAAGCGGGTCAAAATGGATCCAAGTGAGTAGTTACCCATTTAGCCTTTTTGTTTAGCCCATCCAAATCCCCCAAATCGGAATTCTGACAAGAAAAGCAAAGTACACAGCCTGAATCTCAACATAAATAGTTATTAAATTTAATGATTTTCAATCCCTTAGTAGGCTTTTGAAAGTAGTTCAAGGGTCAAGCTAGATCTCAAGACGATCTCCTCCTAATTAGATACTTTATATAGATATTTAATGCAAGATCGGAGGAGAGTTAAATGTAAACACTCGTGTACTTTGCTTTCTTCGGAAACCCAATTGCCACGGATTCTTGATTTAAACTCTCTCCTTGCTCTTCCCACAGCGGACATCTACTACCTGGAGGAGAACCTGCCCGATGAGCTGGTGTCCTCGAACAGCGGCTGGTCGGATCAGCTTATCGGCGGCGGTAACGGCGGAGGAGGCGGCGGCGCCTCCGGCGTGACCACAAACTCCACATCCGGCCCAAATGCAGGCGGCGGACCCAACAAACCACCAGCACAAGGACCAGGACCGGGCTCAGGACCCGGTGGCGTTGGCGTTGGTGTTGGTGTCGGCGGCATGGGTGTCGGTGTTGTTGGCGTCGGCGTCGGCGTTGTGCCTTCCCAAATGAACGGAGCCGGCGGCGGCGGTGGCTCCGGAACTGGCGGCGACGATGGCAGCGGCAATGGCTCGGGAGGAGGCAATGCCGGCAGCCAATTGCGTCAGATGCAGCATCACCAGCAGCTGCAGCACCTGCTCCAGCAACAGCAACAGCAGCAGCAGGGCCAGAAGGGCGCCATGGTGGTGCCCGGAATGCAGCAACTCGGCAGTAAGTCGCCCAACCTGCAGTCGCCCAACCAGGGAGGCATGCAGCAGGTGGTGGGCACCCAGATGGGCATGGTCAACTCGATGCCCATGTCCATATCGAATAATGGCAACAATGGCATGAATGCCATTCCAGGTGAGTCCACGCAGCAGGAACCGGCAAAGGGAATGTGCTTTAAATTGAATTTCCATTCTCCCATCTTTCCCTAATCTTCGCCAGGCATGAACACCATAGCGCAGGGCAATCTGGGCAACATGGTGTTGACCAATAGCGTTGGCAGCGGCATGGGCGGCATGGTCAACCAGCTGAAGCAGCAGCCCGGCGGCGGCGGTGGCGGCGGCATGATCAATGCAGTGTCCGTGCCAGGACCGGGTGGACCAGGCACAGGACCCGGCGGCGTGGGAGCGGGCGGCGGTGCAGGCGGCGTGACCCCAAACCAAGGCATGCACATGCAGAACGGTCCGATGATGGGACGCATGGTTGGGCAGCAGCATATGCTCCGTGGTCCGCATCTGATGGGCGCCGCCGGAGGAGCTGGAGGTCCAGGAAACGGTCCCGGAGGCGGAGGACCGCGCATGCAGAATCCCAACATGCAAATGGGTAAGTTTCTCGCGATGCCTTCTATTCAAAGAGTCAGTATTTATGGAAGATCATTCCATTTGTACATTCAACAGGCCAACTCAACAGTCTGCCTTACGGAGTGGGTCAATATGGTGGCCCCGGCGGCGGCAACAATCCCCAACAACAGCAGCAGCAGCAACAACTCCTCGCCCAGCAGATGGCACAAAGAGGCGGTGTTGTTCCAGGAATGCCGCAGGGCAATCGACCCGTGGGCACAGTAGTGCCCATGTCTACCCTTGGCGGCGATGGGTCCGTGCCCGCTGGGCAACTAGTAGGTGGTAATCCTCAGCAGCAACAGATGCTGGCCCAGCAGCAAACCGGAGCCATGGGTCCGCGCCCGCCACAACCGAACCAGCTCCTCGGTCATCCCGGCCAGCAGCAGCAACAGCAGCAGCAGCAGCCGGGAACGTCTCAGCAGCAACAGCAGCAGGGAGTCGGCGTTAGTGTTGGACTGGGCGGAGCGGGAGTTGTGGCGGGCGGCGGAGCCGGTTCAGGTGCTGGCGTGCCGCCTGTTGCCAGCGGAGGAGCAGGAGGCGCTGGCGTTGCAGGTGGCCCCGGTGGAGCTAATCGTGACGTCCCCGACGATCGCAAGCGACAGATTCAACAGCAGCTGATGCTGCTGCTCCACGCGCACAAGTGCAACCGGCGCGAGAACCTGAATCCGAACCGAGAGGTCTGCAACGTCAACTATTGCAAGGCGATGAAGTCCGTGCTGGCCCACATGGGCACATGCAAGCAGAGCAAGGACTGCACTATGCAGCACTGCGCCTCCTCACGCCAGATCCTGCTACATTATAAGACCTGCACCAACAGTGCCTGCATCATTTGCTATCCCTTCAGACAAAATCATTCGGTCTTTCAGAACACCAATGTGCCGCCAGGTGGGGCAGGCGGGAATGCTGTAGCCGCGCCAGGCGCTGGTGGCGGCAGCGGCGGAGCTGCCGGTGGAGCAGGCGGAAATCTACAGCAGCAGCAGCAGCAGCAGCAGCAACAACAGCAGCAGCAGCAGCAACAGAATCAGCAGCCCAATATGGCCGGCCTGGTTGTGGATGGCAAGCAACAGCAGGTGGCGCCCGGCGGGGGTCAGAATACCGCGATAGTCCTTCCGCAACAACAAGGAGCGGGCGGAACACCGGGCGCGCCAAAGACACCGGCTGACATGGCCCAGCAATTAGCCCAACAACAGCAACAACAGCAGCAGCAGCAGGTTCACCAACAGCAAGTCCAGCAGCAGCAGGAACTCCGTCGCTTCGATGGCATGGGCCAGGTGGGACTGTCTCCCGTAACTGCTGGCGGAATGCAGCAGCAACAGCAGGGATTGCCTCCGGGCATCCGTATGCAGGGTGCCCCGCCGGCGGTCAGAGTTCTAGGACCTGGTCCTGGACCCAGTGGACCCAATGTCCTGCCGAACGACGTCAACAGCCTGCAGCAACAGCAGCAGCAGCAGATGCTCCAGCAGCAGCAACAGCAGGGCCAGAATCGAAGACGTGGCGGGCTGCCCAACATGGTGGAGCAACAGCAGCAGCAGCAGCAGCAGCAACCCAATCCCGCCCAGCTGGGTGGCAACATTCCAGCACCACTCTCCGTCAACGTCGGAGGCTTTGGCAATGCCAATTTCGGTGGAGCAGCAGCTGGCGCAGGCGGCGCCGGTGGAGGGGCCAATGACAAGCAGCAGCTGAAGGTGGCGCAGGTCCACCCGCAGAGCCATGTCGTGGGTGGCGCTGGCGGTGCAGCAGCAGGTGCTGGCGCGAGTGGCGGCCAGCAGGTGGCTACCGGTTCCAGTGTCCTGATGCCAGCGGATACCACGGGCAGCGGCAACGCGAGCAATCCCAACCAGAATGCAGGAGCGGGAGCTGGCGGCGGCAGCGGTGGTGCCGTCCCTGGCGGAGGTGGCGGAGGCTCTGGACCTTCCGGCGACAGCGAAAAGGATTGGCGCGACATGGTGACCGCCGATCTGCGCAACCACCTCGTCCACAAACTAGTACAGGCCATCTTCCCCACCTCGGATCCCACGACCATGCAGGACAAGCGAATGCATAACCTCGTCTCCTATGCGGAAAAGGTCGAGAAGGACATGTACGAGATGGCGAAGTCCAGGTCAGAATACTATCACCTGCTGGCGGAGAAGATCTACAAGATCCAGAAGGAGCTGGAGGAGAAGCGGCTGAAGCGCAAGGAGCAACACCAGCAGATGCTGATGCAGCAGCAGGGTGTTGCGAATCCTGGAGCGGCAGGAGCGACTGGTGGTGCGGGCGGTGCAGCTGGCGGCGGAGGCGGAGCCGTAGGAGGCGTTCTATCCCAGCAACAACAGCAACAGCAGCCGGGTCAGCAGCCCGTCCAGGCCGGCGTCCGTCCCATCATCAGTCCCATGGGCGGCGTTATGCCGCCGCAGCAGTTGCGTCCACAGGGTCCACCCGGAATGGTGGGCCAGCAGTCGGGTGTGAGCATGGGCGTCGGCGTTGGAGTGGGCGTCGGAGTCACCAACAACATGGTGACGATGCGCAGTCACTCGCCCGGCGGCAACATGCTCACCCTGCAGCAGCAGCAGCGCATGCAGTTCCCGCAGCAACAGCCACAGCAACCTCCCGGCTCCGGAGCTGGCAATATGCTGGTGGGTCCGCCCGGGCCCAGTCCCGGCGGCATGGTGGTCAATCCGGCGCTGTCGCCGTATCAGACGACCAATGTGCTCACCAGTCCCGTGCCCGGCCAACAGCAGCAGCAGCAGTTCATCAATGCGAACGGCGGCACGGGAGCCAATCCTCAGCTGAGCGAGATGA
Source organism: Drosophila bunnanda (assembly GCA_035046265.1). Taxonomy (NCBI): domain Eukaryota; kingdom Metazoa; phylum Arthropoda; class Insecta; order Diptera; family Drosophilidae; genus Drosophila; species Drosophila bunnanda. The sequence goes on from JAWNOB010000074.1 coordinate 919,500, forward strand.
TGAAGCAGCGACATCTTCACCAGCAGCAGCAGCAGCAGCAGGCGGCGCAGCAGCAGCAGGGAATGCTACTGCCGCAGTCGCCCTTCAGTAACGCCACTCCCCTGCAGCAGACACAAGGCGGCAACAGCTTCAGTTCGCCGATGCAACAGCAGCCGCAGCAGCAGCAGCAGCAGCAGCAACAGCAGCAGCAGCAGCAGCAGCAACAGAAGCCCGGCAGCGTTATGAACAACATGCCGCCGACGCCCACGAGCCTGGAGGCCTTGAATGCGGGGGCTGGAGCAGCGGGAACGGGAGGATCGGCCTCCAATGTTACGGTTTCAGCTCCGAGCCCCTCGCCCGGCTTCCTGTCCAATGGCCCATCGATAGGCACGCCCTCCAACAGCAACAACAACAATAGCAGCAGTAGTGCCAACAACAACCCGCCCTCAGTGAGCAGCCTGATGCAACAGCCGTTGAGCAATCGCGCGTCCACACCTCCCTACATACCCGCCTCCCCAGTGCCGGCGACCAGTGCTTCCGGATTAGCGGCGAGCAGCACGCCCGCGTCAGCTGCGGCGGCGGGATCCTGCGCAAGTGCTAACAGTGGCAGTGTCAGTGGCAGCAGTGGAGCCACGGCAGCGGCGGGAGCTACCGCAACGACCTCGACATCGTCAGCAGGGTCGGGTACACCGCTTAGCTGCGCCTCTTCCTCGGTATCCACGCCCACGTCAGCAACGATGGCTTCCAGCAGCAGCAGCGGCGGTGGCAGTGGAGGATCCACGACGCCCGCCAGCAATCCCCTGCTCCTGATGTCGGGCGGAGGAGCGGGCAGTGGCACGGGGGCGACGACAACCACATCAATGTCTGCCACCAGCCGTATGATGAGTAGCTCCAGCAGCCTCTCCTCACAGATGGCCGCTCTGGAGGCTGCGCAGCGAGACAACGACGAGGACACACCCTCGCCCTCCAACGAAAACACCAATGGCAGCGGCGGCAGTGGCAATGCCGGCGGCATGGCCTCCAAGGGCAAGCTGGACTCGATCAAGCAGGAGGACGACATCAAGAAGGAGTTCATGGACGACAGCTGTGGCGGCAACAACGACAGCTCCCAAATGGACTGCTCCACGGGTGGCGGCAAGGGCAAGAACGTGAACAACGACGGCACCAGCATGATCAAAATGGAGATCAAGACGGAGGATGGAGTCGACAGTGATGTCAAGATCAAGACCGAACCCATGGACGTGGACAAGGCAGGCGGCTCGACAGCCGGAGGCCATCACGATGGCGCCGGCGGTGACGGGAGCGGCGGTAGTGGTCTTGGTGGCGGCAAGGATAATATCAATGGAGCGCACGATGGCGGAGCGGCCGGCAGTGCCGTGGACATCAAGCCCAAGACGGACACGAAGCCTCTCGTGCCGGAACCCATTGCCCCCACTGCGGGTGACAAGAAAAAGAAATGCCGTAAGTGTTTTTATTTTATATCCTTGAGGAATTGGCTTTTAATCACCTTTGTTCGCAACTAATCCTTTTGTATGCCCATGCTTTCCAATACAGAATTCAATCCCGAAGAGCTGCGCACAGCTTTGCTGCCGACACTGGAGAAGCTTTACCGACAGGAGCCCGAGTCTGGGCCATTTCGCTATCCCGTCGATCCGCAGGCACTGGGCATACCCGATTACTTTGAGATCGTTAAGAAGCCCATGGATCTGGGCACCATTCGGACCAACATCCAGAATGGCAAGTACAGCGATCCCTGGGAGTACGTGGACGATGTGTGGCTGATGTTCGACAATGCCTGGCTGTACAATCGCAAGACGTCACGGGTGTATCGCTACTGCACGAAGGTGGGTGGAGTGCCTATCATTATCCTGGTGACCGGGGGAAAGTTAACTCACTTCTGTTATCTTGCTCTCCTCTCCAGCTATCCGAGGTCTTTGAGGCGGAGATCGATCCAGTGATGCAGGCCCTGGGCTATTGTTGCGGCAGGAAGTACACCTTCAATCCCCAGGTGCTCTGCTGCTACGGCAAGCAGCTGTGCACGATTCCGCGGGACGCCAAGTACTACAGCTACCAGAACAGGTATGTTTTATGTTGCTAATGTTGCAAGCCGACTCGAGTTGCCTGCATTCGAGGATCCTTGTTTGGCTCACGTGGACACTGTTTTTGTTCCCGTTTCGGTTTCGTTTCTGTTTCTCTGTTCGATGTGAAATGTAATCGCTTGCTTCTCCCTTATTAATGTCCCGATTCGGCGAGTCCTGGCGCTTAGAGGCCTGTTTCGGTTCTAGTTTCTAGACTGTAAATACAATTTCTGTACGAAAAAGTGCAAAACCGAAGCAGTTCCTCTGACTTGACCGCTGGCTTTCAAGCGTCCGATGGCTGCTTTCAGCTTCTGTCCGTTTTAAGCACTAAATCAATGGCTTCCGATCCTGATCCTGATCCTGATCCCTGCTCGCTATCTCTTATTCCCCCTTTCGTTCTCTCTCTCTATCTCTCTGTGTGTTTTCTGTGTGTTTCCGTGTGTTATCCTTAATGTTGCTGTGTACATACAAGCCTTAATGTTGCACATTGCACAACGTAAATTGGAAAGTATTTAACAAATCGACACACACACACACACACACACACACAATGTCCCTAATATCCTTTATACCCAATATATTCTGTAATACCGCCGCTTTTGCTTCAGCGCTTGATGCATCCACCGATCCATCATGACCATTCTCAATCAATATTCGGACCCAGTCCGACCCGATCCCAAGTCCAAGTCCGTGTCTAACATTCCACATTTTCGAGTAGCCAGAAAACTAAACAAAACGAACCCAAAAACGTTAACCACAAAAAATGGAAATAGCCCAATCCTTATATATATATATATATACCGGGATCTGTTTTGTAAAATTTCAACAAAAATGTATCTGTAAATATAGCTGCATATAAAAAAAAAAAACGAAATTAAGAACAGATCTCGTCTACAATGTTTGTGTCTAAATATCCCAGCTTATTATAATTTCATAAATTATACAGATTATGTTGAAAGTAAGAAATAAGATCAATGCACAAAATATATATATTCTAAATTTAAAAAATCACAAATAATGTCTTTATTTATTTGTATTTGTTTTTGCTTGTACTCAAAATATATAATAAACGAAATATGAATTAATCACGCTTATTCCAATATACCGATTATTATCATAACGGTATCGATTTATCGATTTTTCCGCCATCTTTATAAAGAAAGTTTGCTAAAGAAATTTGAATTTTATCTTTATTCGAATCTTGAAAAGGATTCTAGAAGTTATATAATTATATTTAAAATGAAATTAATAATTACTTGTCAAACTGGGATGTTTAGATCGAATATAAATAAATTCTTTACCCTCTTAATTGTTGTAATAATGTGAACAAAAATTCTAATGCAAATTAAATCACTTTTTGTTTTTCTCTCTTCCTTTTCTTTTTATTTGTTTTGTTGATCTTCTACGTTTTCTTACTCCTTCCGCCCCGCAACAACAAAACAAAAAACAATCGAAAAAATTATGATAATAAAATGATTTAAAAATAAAAATAATAAATAATAAAAATAACAATAATTATAATAATAATACCCGTTAACCTCATAACTCTATTTATTGTGTGTTTTTATCAAAATATGTATGTGTGTGTATATCATCTCGCTCTCTCCTCTCTCTCTTTCTCTCTGTGTTTCTCTGTGTGTGTGTGTGTGTGTGTGTGCGTAAAATGAAAAATTGACAAAAACAAAAAATTAAAAATAAAAACAACAACAAAAAACATCAACAACACACACCCACACAACTAACCATTGCATATAACCATCTCGCTTGCACGCACACCACCTGTACGCTACGACACATACACTACTCAACCAACCATTTCTCCCATACACACACACACGCCTGGCCTGTGTTGTTGTTGTGCTCCCCTTTGGCTGCCATCTTCAAAATGCGTCCACACAAATTCATCTCCGGCCATCAATATCCAAAACGAAAACAAAAATCACAAATCACAAATCAAAAAACGAAAACCAAAACAATTAAACAATTAAAAAACAATCAAAATGATCAAACAAAAAAAACAACAGTCTAAAGGAATACGGTGTCGCCTCAAATAGATACACCTACTGCCAAAAGTGCTTTAACGACATCCAGGGCGATACGGTCACACTGGGCGATGATCCACTGCAGTCGCAAACGTGAGTATAAACTTGGAATTATCTTAAATTATATATATGTATAGTGTATTTAATGTATCTAATATGAAAAATATATGGTTATTCTGACAATACGCTTTGAATTGTCTTTGGGAATCATTGGGGTACTAAAACAGTTACTATGCGGGTATGACACTGCATTAAATCTTTAATAAATTAAGAGTTTTCATTAGGAGCTTAGGAAAATGTTAACAAAGTAACTGATATTTCCTTAAAATTCATTCAGTATTCTAAGTCAAACTTAAGTGTTGGTATACTAAATGAATAATTTTCAATATGGTTCTTCATTACATTGAATCAAACTAAAAACTAAGATAGAAGTGACAATAGCATTTTTAACATTTAACATTTTTAGATATCAAATTTTGTAACAAATAATACAATCATTTTCATGATCACAAATTATAATAATAAACGTACACTTAGTAAAATCGGTAGTAAAGTTAAATGGGAGTTTTAGGAATTTTATTATTAAAACTTAAATGTTGGTATACTAATTAAATAATTCTCAATATGGTTCAAACTAAAAACTAAGATAGAAGTGACGATAGCATTTTTAACATTTAAAATTTTTAGATATCAAATTTTGTAACAAATAATACAATAATTTTCATTAAAAGAAATTATTATAAAAAACGTACACATAGTAAAATCGGTAGTAAAGTTAAATGAGAGTTTTAAAATTTTTAGATATCAAATTTTGTAACAAATAATACAATAATTTTCATTAAAAGAAATTATTATAAAAAACGTACACATTGTAAAATCGGTAGTAAAGTTAAATGGGAGTCTTACGAATTTAATTATTAAAATATACTTTCCTAAATATGATATGTACAGTTAAGAACAAGATTTAAGCTTAAGTTTTTTTAACTTCAATTTAAAGCTTAAATATTTACAATATTAAGGTTGATAACAGGATATCTTTCCTACTTTATTTAAGCGACAAAAAATAATAGAGCAACTAATCCTAATATTTATAACCCTTTCACAAAATATAGACAAATCAAGAAGGATCAGTTCAAGGAAATGAAGAACGATCACCTGGAGTTGGAGCCGTTCGTCGACTGCCAGGAGTGCGGTCGCAAGCAGCATCAGATCTGTGTACTCTGGCTGGACTCCATATGGCCCGGCGGCTTCGTCTGCGACAATTGCCTAAAGAAGAAGAACTCGAAGCGAAAGGAGAACAAGTTCAATGCCAAGCGGCTGCCCACCACAAAGCTGGGCGTGTACATTGAGACGCGGGTGAACAATTTCCTGAAGAAGAAGGAGGCTGGGGCCGGCGAAGTGCACATCCGTGTGGTCAGCTCGTCGGACAAATGCGTCGAGGTGAAACCGGGAATGCGACGGCGATTTGTGGAGTCCGGTGAGATGATGCAGGAGTTCCCATATCGGGCCAAGGCCCTATTCGCTTTCGAGGAGGTGGACGGCATCGATGTGTGCTTCTTCGGCATGCATGTGCAGGAGTACGGATCGGAGTGCCCGGCACCGAATACGAGGCGTGTGTATATCGCGTATCTGGACTCGGTTCACTTCTTCCGGCCGCGACAATATCGAACGGCGGTGTATCATGAGATCCTGCTCGGCTACATGGACTATGTGAAGCAGCTGGGCTACACCATGGCCCATATCTGGGCCTGTCCGCCTTCCGAGGGCGATGACTACATCTTCCATTGTCACCCCACGGACCAGAAAATCCCCAAGCCCAAACGCCTGCAGGAGTGGTACAAGAAGATGCTCGACAAGGGCATGATCGAGCGGATCATACAGGACTACAAGGACATTCTGAAGCAGGCGATGGAGGACAAACTGGGCTCTGCCGCCGAACTGCCCTACTTCGAGGGCGACTTCTGGCCGAATGTGCTCGAGGAGAGCATCAAGGAGCTCGACCAAGAGGAGGAGGAGAAGCGCAAGCAAGCAGAGGCCGCGGAGGCAGCAGCAGCGGCGAATGTAAGTGTTGGTGTCACGCAACCTGATCTCTTTTCAGAAATAATCTCTCGGTTATCCACCAGCTCTTCTCCATCGAGGACAACGAGGTGAGCGGCGATGGCAAGAAGAAGGGACAGAAGAAGGCCAAGAAGTCCAACAAATCGAAGGCGGCTCAGCGGAAGAATAGTAAAAAGTCCAATGAGCATCAGTCGGGCAACGATCTCTCCGCCAAGATATATGCCACCATGGAGAAGCACAAGGAGGTCTTCTTCGTCATTCGGCTGCACTCGGCGCAGTCGGCAGCGAGTCTAGCGGTGAGTCTACATCTCCTCACATGCATTTACAGGATTGTAAAGTAATTCTATTGCAAATTCTATGCCACCACAGCCCATCCAAGATCCCGATCCACTGCTCACCTGCGACCTGATGGACGGACGCGACGCCTTCCTCACCCTCGCCCGCGACAAGCACTATGAGTTCTCGTCGCTGCGGCGGGCGCAGTTCTCCACGCTGTCCATGTTGTATGAGCTGCATAACCAAGGCCAGGACAAGTTCGTTTACACCTGCAACAACTGCAAGACCGCGGTAGAAACGCGGTACCATTGCACCGTCTGTGATGTGAGTATTGACCAGTTTTTTACGGGGATATGCACTACCCGGCACTTGAATAAGACACCCAGGAAAAGACCTAGGACACCCAAGAAAAGTCCTAGGACACCCAAGAAAAGATCAAGAAATTCGCTGTTTCATTGCATGATTGTTTAATGTATAATTATTCAGTTATAAATGTATATATTTAATATTAATTTATGTTTGCATGACTTTAAACGACAGCAAAATGGGCCATTAGAATAGAAGATGCTTCAGTTTGATCGTTTCCATCGGCGGGAGGAGTCGGAGAGTTTTTATATTTTAACTTTTGTGATATAACAAGAAAGGCTGTGAGAAAGCATTTAATTTAATTGGACTGGACGGTGATATCTGCAAGATACATTCTTATAATTTAAACAGGTTCCAAAGAACCATGGCTGCATTGGCGTACAAATATGTATTAACAGAGGCATTGTGTTGGGCTTCAATTACACTTAATTATTTGGAAACATTTTGCTTCCCTTCCGGGAAGAATGTTCGATGTTCTGGGAGAGAAAGTTGGATCTATCACAAATACTCAGTTGGGCTTAAATTCAATGAAAAGACTTTTTTTAATTATTTTGTTCTGATAAATAAAATATACGTTATAGTAATAGTTTTTTATTGTATTGCATCGTATTGATTATTAACTAGAAACGTGTGTGGAGGAGTGTCTCATTTGAGTGGCCAAGAGTGTATATTTGGGTGTTCTTAATATATAGATGTATATTTATAATTTTCTTACACTCCGCAGGACTTTGATCTGTGCATCGTGTGCAAGGAGAAGGTTGGTCATCCGCATAGAATGGAAAAGCTCGGCTTCGACATCGACGACGGTTCGGCGCCGGCGGACCACAAGCAGGCCAACCCGCAGGAGGCGCGCAAGCAGTCCATCCAGCGTTGCATCCAATCCCTGGTGCACGCATGCCAGTGTCGCGACGCCAACTGCCGCCTGCCGTCCTGCCAGAAGATGAAGCGCGTCGTCCAGCACACGAAGAACTGCAAGCGAAAGACGAACGGCGGATGCCCCATTTGCAAGCAGCTCATTGCGCTCTGCTGCTACCACGCGAAGCACTGTCAGGAGCAGAAGTGTCCCGTACCCTTCTGCCACAACATCAAGCTCAAGCTCAAGCAGCAGCAGCTCCAGCAGAAGTGAGTATTCCCTCTAAGATATTCTTTGTCTTTATTTGCTCCTTGGTTTGGCCGGGTTTAAATCTCTACGATTTTGTTGCTAGTTCGTTGAGTCGCTAGACTTTCAACTTGTATGTAACTTATGAGCTTTACCAGCTATTCATTTCAGAGTCTACTTTGACTGGGGTCTTCCTTTTTTTTTAACAAATGTTTTCCTGACACCTCGATTCCTTTATATTCTTTACTTCTCGTATAGGACCTGCAACACTTTACTTATTGCCACAATACTTTCTCCATTTTAGACTCCAACAGCAGCAGTTACTGCGACGTCGTGTGGCTCTTATGTCCCGGACAGCTACTTCGGCGACGTTACCTGGACCGGCTGCTGTCAGCCCGGCCGTCGTTTCCGGCGGAGTGCCCGTCGTGGGCATGTCCGGCGTGGCAGTTAGCCAACAGGTGATGCCCGGCCAGGCAGGAATAATGACCCCCGGGGCCGGCGGTATGTCACCCTCCACCGTCACGGTGCCCTCGCCGGTTTCGGGCGGGGCAGGCGGTGCCGGTGGCATGGGTGGAATGACGTCGCCACACCCGCATCAAACCGGAATCGGCATGAAGCCTGGCGGTGGCCACTCGCCCTCGCCCAATGTCCTACAAGTGGTGAAGCAAGTCCAGGAGGAAGCGGCCCGCCAGCAGGTGTCCCATGGTGGTGGCTTCGGCAAAGGTGGCCCTATGGCACCGCCCGTGATGAATCGCCAGATGGGAGGCCCTGGACCCAATCCCAATGTGAATCAACTGGGAGGCATGGGCGTCGGAGTTGGCGGTGTCGGTGGCGTCGGGGTCGGTGTTGGCGGTGTCGGCGGTGTCGGCGTCGGAGGCGTTGGCGGTGTAGGCGTCGGTCAGCTGGGCCCCGGCGGCGGCGGTGGAAACCCCGCTGGAGGACCAGGCGGCCCAGGCGGAGTTCCCGGAGCCGGCAACTGTGGTAACGTGCTGAATGCCAACAACCTGCTATCCATGGATCAGTGGGGTGGTGGCGGAGCCGGCGGCGGAGGTGGCAATCCAGGCGGTGGCAATCCCCAGGCGCGCTATGCGAACAATGCCACAGGGATGCGACAGCCCGGCCAGCTGATGCAGCCGAATCTGATACAGCAGCAGCAACAACAGCAGCAGATGATGGGTCTGGGAGGTCCCAATCAGCTGGGCGGAGGCCAAATGACCGTTGGCGGTCAGCACGGAGGCATGGGAATGGGCGGCATGGGTGCACCATCGATGGCCGGCGCTGCCGGGGGAGTGCGACCGCCGCCCGGAGCCGGAGGTGGCGGTGGCGGCCAAACGGGCGGACTAAACACGCAGCAACTGGCCCAGATCATGCAGAAGATCAAGAACAACCCCACCAACGAGAGCAACCAGCACATCCTCACCATACTCAAGCAGAATCCGCAGATAATGGCGGCGATCATCAAGCAGCGCCAGCAGAGCCACCAGTCGCAGATCAACGCGGCTGCGGCGGGCGGAGGAGCGCCTGGACCCGGCGGCGGAGCTCTGGCGCAGCAACAGCAGCAGGCCGGCAACGGGCCCCAGAACCCACAGCAGCAACAGCAACAGCAGCAGCAGCAGCAACAGGTGATGCAGCAGCAGCAGCAGATGCAGCACATGATGAATCAACAGCAGCAGGGCAGCGGCGGTCCGCAGCAGATGAACCCCAACCAGCAGCAGCAGGTCAATCTGATGCAGCAACAGCAGCAAGGCGGTCCCGGGGGCCCAGGTCCTGGACCTCACCAACGGATGCCGAACATGCAGAACGCCATGATGCTCCAAAGCCTGCCGCCCAACATGTCCCCCGGAGTTACGGCCCAGGGAGGAATGGTGAGTGAACTCCAGAAACTATAATTAGTTGTATTACTTTTATTATTTTATTATTTTATCATACATTTCCTTTGGGTTCGATAACTGTGAAAGATTCCCCCTTGCGCTTTGCCCAAAAGGCAGACAGTTTACTTAACAAACGCTCCATCTTCGCTTGCAGGTGCCTAACCAGAGTTGGAACAAGATGCGCTACATGCAGATGAACCAATACCCGCCGCCGTATCCACGCCAGCGCGGTCCGCACATGGGCGGCGCGGGACCTGGCCCCGGCCAGCAACAATTCCCCGGCGGTGGTGGCGGAGCGGGTAACTTCAATGCGGGCGGTGCTGGCGGCACTGGAGGCGGCGTTGTCGGTGTCGGAGGTGTGCCCGGCGGCGCAGCCGGTCCCGTCGGTGGCGACCAGTACTCGATGGCCAATGCGGCTGCCTCCAATATGCTCCAGCAGCAGCAGGGCCAGGTGGGCGTCGGTGTTGGCGTTGGAGTCGGCGTTAAGCCCGGTCCCGGCCAGCAGCAACAGCAGATGGGCGTGGGAATGCCACCGGGCATGCAGCAGCAGCAGCAACAGCAGCAGCAGCAGCCCCTGCAGCAGCAGCAGATGATACAGGTGACGATGCCGAATACCAATGTCCAGAACCCGTCAGCGGTGGTGGGCGGCCCCAATGCCCAGGTGATGGGGCCGCCTACGCCGCACTCCCTTCAGCAGCAGATGATGCAGTCGGCTCGCGCCTCGCCGCCCATCCGTTCGCCGCAGCCAACGCCGTCGCCCCGCTCAGCACCGTCGCCGCGCGCGGCCCCATCCGCCTCGCCGCGGGCACAGCCCTCGCCGCATCACGTGATGAGCAGCCATTCGCCGGCGCCGCAAGGACCGCCGCACGATGGCATGCACAACCATGGCCTGCACCATCAGTCGCCGTTGCCGGGAGTGCCGCAGGACGTGGGCGTCGGTGTCGGCGTGGGCGTTGGCGTCGGCGTGGGCGTCAACGTTGGAAATGCCGGCGGAGCCCTGCCCGATGCCTCCGATCAGCTGACCAAGTTTGTGGAGAGGCTTTAGTGCAGCAGCAGCAGCGGCAGCAGCAGCAGCTACAACGGGTGGTAGCCCTGGTCAGACTGAGGCAGAGGAGGACTCCCTACCAGACCGGACCGGACCACAGACCAGCAGGGATCACCAGTGTGTGTGTGTTAAACGATTGCGACTAACTACTCTATGATTGTATATTATGATTTGAACTATCACAACTAATGTGTACCGTAGCATAAGATGAACCCCCATTTCCCCCTATTGCCCGCGTTAGATTTAAGTTGAGGACAGCTTTTGATCAAAGCAGCAGCAATCATTATCATTATTTTGGTTTCCATTTACAAAACCGCCGCGAAATAGCCAATATATTTACAAATGCAATATATTTCTTTTGTCTAAAACACACACACACACGCACCCATATATATATTAGTTAATTAATCCCAATTAATCCCTACGTTCGTTCAGATTTTGAGAGAAAGTTAGGGAAGCAGGGCAGAGAGGTAGCGAGTTAGCGAGGGATGTTAGGACGTTAAACGTCGAGCCTAGAAAGGAACCTTTCCTTTTAGGGAATTACAATTATGTCGAAATATATACAAATTAGTCGAGAATCATTTCACAGAGTACACAAATGATCAGAATCTATATTCTCAGCATAGAGAGCGTTTTCCGAGTGTGTGTTGTAATGTTGATCTAGGTTTTTTGTACCCTTGTAGAGTTGTAAGACAGACGGGACGAGAACGGACTTCCCTTTAAATCCAAAACCGCATCCGCACAAGAATATATATAGCCTATACAAAGTAACGAAAGCAAAATGTGCCTGTTCGGCGATCGATCGGCGGCAGTTTGAGATTAAGCAAAAGTGCTCCTTATAGGAGCTTCAAATTGGGAACACGTTAAATAACATAACATAACATTACATACATATTTTTGTACACGAATCGAAAGGAAGCCTCAAGCCAGATCCCCAAGAAATCACTTCCAGTTTGACAGGCAACAATAAATGAGCATCGGAGAGAGGATTAGGGTCAGAATCAGGATCAAGATAGCAATAGGAGTATCAGAAATCAGAAATCAGGACAGTAGCATATGAAACACCAAACAGGAGGAGCGTTACGAAGGGAATATGATTAACATGAGCAACCAATAGCAATAGCCAAAATGCTTTGAATACAGTTTTAGGGTACTTGAAATATTTAAGAACGATTTAACATTTACAACATATATATATATATATAAATATATATGTATATTCATGTATATATATATATATATTCATACGTAGGACAACAAATTAGACTCGTATTTTTAACAAATTATTTACAATTGATTGTATATTGTATCACCCCGTGTGAGCGTGTGTGTGTGTGTGTGTGTGGATGGATGCGAGTGTGCGTGGTTTCCTAAATTCCCCATTTTAATTCAGGGCGGAAGACTCACTTTGGGAGGTACACCTAAAAATTGCGTCATTCCTTAACCCTTTGGTGCCCCAAGTTTAGAATCAATTTTTTATGTTAATTGTTCAAATGTCAATGTGTCTGTATTGTATTGTTTAAGCGAAATTGTATGTCCACCTTTGTGTTAAAGTGCAACTAAAATTATAGAGACTTATACAATTTATTTACATTACATACAACTTTTTCAAATTTATTTCCTAATCAATTGTTGACTTCCTTAATGTTATAATCCTAAATTATTCCTGTATGCATACAAAACAGATAGAAATCATACAGGTTAAAGAGAGTTTAAATCATGAATAATCATGAATACTTTGGAAACTATTAAGTAAACAAGCTCCTCCCTTTGAGGAGTGAATTATTAACATACAATTTAAATTACATTTGCAATGTTTTTAATCTAAACAAAATTTTGCTACAATTTCTAAATGCTTTAAGGGTTTTCACTCATCACCATGAATCCAATTACTTATATTTAAAATTATACAATTTATACCTTTTAAAAATCACCATTATGTTAAAAGCAAGCGCAAGCCTCGGCTAGTGTGTGTTTTGTTGTAATAGTTTTGTCACCGATTAATGTGTTTGTCCCTCGGTACCTTTTCAGGCCTCCTAAATGAGTCTCCTTCTTCAGAGCATTAATTGGAACTACATATTTTTTCATGTACATAACTTAATGTTTAACTTAGTATTTGATTTTGTGATAGCCAAAAGAAAGGAGAGAAGGATCAGGATGATGATGAGCAGTACCCAAAACCCGATTTGTCTCAAAAGGCCCCAAGTTTGAAGGATCATTTTTGGTAATGGAATAAGGGAATACGAGTTCCAAGATCGCGATTGCTATTTATTAACGCTAAACGAAAAAGAAACAAAAAAGCACCTAGGATAACGATTTAGGTTTACCGCTATTTATTAGACATAGTCTGTAGCTTTCAACTGGGTTCTTTAATTAATTGGATCGGATATTACGTCTATATATATGATTTTCTTCTACATATAATTGTTCGGATTTAAGTGGGTGGGAGAGAGATGGGTTGCTTTCGTTTTCTAACTGTTTTCTTTGTACAACTTGCCGCCGCCCAAGAATCAGACAGGGACAGAGAGAGTCAGCGAGAGAGCGAGAGGGGAGATAGGGAAGGAAAAGAGAGGGAATTTTGTAAATTTTAAAAATACTAGGATACTTATTCACTGCGCATAAAAATGCCTTCAATTGCGACATCAAGCAAGTAACTAACATTAATTGTAAATACCCAACACACAACATACAGATACACACGATATATATATATATATATGGATATATATATACATACATATATTACTGATTAGAGAAGTAGAGTTTGTAAAATCCAATGCCCTAGCTTTTAAGTCGTATATATCGGTTATATCGTATATATAGATCTACTCTCTCCACACACCGACACACACACACACACACATGCGCATAGGATATAAATCGCGATATATATATATATACATATACTTTTAGTTAGTGTGTTTTTAAACGAAACGCGCGTAGTTTCCTTAGCTAAGCGAAAGACAACAAACAAAACGAGAAAAATTGGAAAACCAAAAGAAAAAAAAAAACAAAAAAACAGCTGCGCCTGCCACCGATTAAAAAGAAATTAAGGATGCAAAACCCACGCTGCGCTGCACACAATCAAAACAGACACCAAATAACAAACAAAAAAAAAAAAACGAAAAAACTAAAAATAATTCAAATTAAATTAAAAAACTAAAGTTTAAATATTATATTATATAGAATCGTGTGAAAACCAAACATACTCAAGTCACTGGGCTCTGCCGCCGAATGCCTTTGTACTTTTAACGTATGTAAAACAATGAGAATCGGTATCGGTATCGATCGGCGGTTGATCATCGGAATCTATCTGCCGTCGGTAATCGGTATAGTTGCGATAACATGACGCTGCCTTCAACTCGCAGACGCCGCGTGCTGGTAGCAAGAAGCAAGATTAAAACGAAACAAAACTAAAAAATAAACATATAATCGGTAAATCGAAATAGCGGGCGCAGCAAACCCCACGATAGTAACCAAAAAAAGAGAAAGGAGAAAAAGGAAGAACGAGGACGAGGAGCATGAGAAAGAGAACGCTGCTAAACGTATTTTTTCTCCGCATTGTTTTTGTTTTTTTTTTACCACCACAGTCAGGCAATGAACAAAGTTATGAGTGTGAACGAGAGAGAAAGGAGAAAGCGCGAGAGTGTGAGTGAGTGAGAGCGAATCAAGGATCATTCTGTTCATTCGAAAGATAAAGATGGCGGAAGAAAGTCGAGCGAGCGAGAAAGAGAGAGATAGAGAGAGAGAGAGAGAGCATATTCCAAAACTATTTGTGATTACAATTATATATGATGAGAAAGTGTGGAAACAAGTAAACCAGAAAACATAGAAGCAACACAAAGCGCATTAAACGTAAAGCGGGAATAAGATGATAACTAGAGCGTAAGCCGTAGACTAAAGCCAGCGCTATATACACATTTATATAGGTACGATCGATAACACACACGCGTTTAGGCTACACACACGTATATATAAATATATATACTATATATGATATATGAAGGATCTTAGTTAAGCGAACAATTGTAAATTATATATATGAACATTTATTCTAAATGCAGTAGCAGCGGAAAAAAACGTTAACCGAAACATGAAGTCGATGGAGATATAGGAGCACTTTGCTAAACGGCGTTTATTATTATGCATACAAAATGTAATTTCTTATAACAAAAACAAAACAAAACAAAACAAAAAAGAAACAGAAACAGAAAACCCACAAAAAAGAAGGACGAAGGACGAACACAAACAATGCGAACGGAGGAAGAGAAGGTGGTACGCCTAGATAAGTCAAGTGTAAAGTAAACCAAGCCTTAGTAAAAACTAGTTCTAACTCAACAACAACAACCACAACAAGAAAACAAAATAAAACAAAACAAAACAAAACAAAACAAACGAAATGAAAACAAAAACGATTGATACTAATAACTAATATTAATAATGAGTACGATAATGTTTATGCTAATGATTACGATAACGATAATGATAAAAGAATTGAGAAACCGTTACGACATAATACCTACTTGTAAAATAGTGCGACAGTTAAGCTGATAAGATGACTTTTGACTTTTCTATCAGATTTCATTAATTTAATTGTACACACCCACATCCTACACTCCCCGCCCCGCCCCCCCCCCCCAACACACACACAACAAAAAAAAAAAAAAAAGAAAACACACATAAGCAAGCACATTCATTAATGAGTGTGCGATTAAACATAAATATATAAATATTTTTTTTTACTATTATTACGATGATTATTATTAATATTATTATTGTTTCTACCAATCTCTATCTCCTACTATATTTTCATTCTTTTTTTTTGTCGTATTGATCCAAAATCACAGCGAACCAAGCGAAACAAAACAAAGCAAACAAAAACAACAAAATAAAAGAAACCAACAACACTGTAATTAACTAAATACTTTTGCTTGAAAGTGTAAAATAAATTAATTTAAATAAAAATTATGAAATTAAAATGATGCATATTTGTGGTTATTTTTATGGGTGGTTCTGGAGTTAAAACTAAAAAGAGCCAGGAAAAGACAAAACCAATCCGCTTTCGAACTTCGAAAAAACGCACAAAGTTTCAAGATCGAACCTGAGCAAGGATCGTCTAAGAAGATTTGCTGGAGAATTCCAGGAGAATTGCGCATTCAATCAGATTTTACTTAATATTATTTTATTATATTGATATAATCTCTATATATTATTTCATTATATTTATTCATATATATATTTAGATTTTACTTAATATTTATTATTATATTCATAATATTTTTATTTCAACACACAAAGCTGTGAGTACTGGGAATCTCACAGTCTTTAATCTATTGATCAAAGCTTTCTTACTTTGTTTTTGTTTTTTTCTTTTTCCTTTTTGTTTTCTTAAGATTTTGATACCCTTATCTTTTCACCTGCATTTCAGGCAATCAAAGATTAAGCTCAGATGACATAAGCATCGGTCTAATCGGAAGAACAGCCACAAATTTATGCCGATTATTTGGAATTCCATCTATCCCGACCATGTTTAAATTTAAATAAAACTCGAAAGCAAAACGCACTTAGCCAGAGATGATAAGGGGGAACAGGTGTTTTCTTCAATAAGCCAACTTAAAAGCCAGAGGAGCCCTTGAATGGAATCGAACTGGTTGTCCGGGAGCTATGTGATTCACGCTCCCCATTGGATTTATGGCCCTTCACTTTCCCTGGGCTACCACTGACTTTATTGAGCCTGCTATATCGCCAGGCGGAAGTCTGGAGAGTTACGGCTGAAGCTACGGCTGTTTGGGTGCAAAGTCCCAACATGTACGTTTGCTTCTTACACATATAGAATATATGGATCGTTCTCTGCCGGGAATTATCCGCTACTATCAACCCGTGCCATCGTCACATGGAACACCTATAAATAATGCCTCGAAAACATTCTCAAGTGCCGGCCAATTGACGTTCTTCGATCGAAATCGCCTGAATCCGAATGCGATTCCCGATAGCTTTGCGAGCTCCGAGTGGAGTACGGGGTGGCCACACCAAAAGACCTTCAGCGGGGGGTCGTAAAGTCCAACTGGAGGCAACGAGGAGGCGGCAAACTTGCAGTGAAATCATCAGGAGATAAAGTTGTAGGAAATAAACCAAAAATTATTCGATTATATATATATATATAAATGTTTGAGGTTCTTCTATAGATGGTGGGTATGGGTAGGGGAACTTTTAAGAACTCTGGATTACGGATAGTCAAAGGAAATCAAAAGGATCTCAGGATCGTCAGTTTACCTTTTTTTTAACTTTTATGAGTATTTCATTTATGGTTTAAGGGAACCTTTAAAACTCTGGATTACGGATAGTCAAAGGAAAGCGAAAGGATCGTTATTATACCCTGTTAAAAATGCTTGTTAAATTGTAAATTAAATTAGAAACATATACTTTTAACTAAACAAAATATCTGTGATTCATTCAAGACAATTAAAGCTGATTTAACTTAAACTGTGTATGAGTATTTCATTAATTTTTTAAGGGATCCCTTAAAACTCTGGATTACGGATAGTCAAAGGAAAGCAAAAGGATCTCAGGATCGTCTCTTTACCCTCTTAAAAATGCTTGTTAAATTGTAAATTAAATTAGAAACCTAAACTTGAAACTAAACATAATATCTGTGTTTCATTTAGGACAATTAAAGGTAATTCAATCTAAACTCTGTATGAGTATTAAATTTATGGTTTAAGGGAATCCTTTAAACTCTGGATTTCAGTATCGTTATTTTAGCCTGTTAAAAATCCATGGTAAGTTGTAAATTATTAAATAATTTTAACTGAACAAAATATCAGTGATTCATTCAAGGCAACTAAGGCTGATTCAATTTGAACTTCACCTCCCAAAGAATGGCAACCGTATCATCTAATTTATGGACCCCGGAATACTGCCGAGATTCCTTGGGCGTGGAAAAGTTTCGGGGGCGCAGTGCCCCCTTTTGCCTGTAAATCTACGGACCGGCCCACTTGATCTGGAGCGGAGAGGAAAGCCAGTAACCGGTTGGGCACAATCTGTAATCGGTAGATAAGATTGTTGTGCCGGGCCAGTCACGGGTGTGCTTTCCCGAGCTGTTCCCACGCCAGAGGCGAGTCTCTTTGGCGGACAACCTGCCTTACTCCTGATATTAGCCTATCGTTGGCGCTCCGCGCACTCCACCTGAAGTGAGTGTCATCCAGAGGCGAATGCCACCGGCACTCGATCTCAATAGACACGGGCAAGTGGCCTCTCTCGGATCGGAGATACCGCCTCGCCTCGATGGGCCAATACTTATAATAAATGAAATGAATGTCTGATTGTGCGTTTTGTGGCTTTGTTTACCTCCTTGAAGCGGCTTTTGGGCGGCTTCTAAAAGATTATTTAAATTCTGGGAACGCCCTCCGATGGGCGGAGGATTTTTCGGCTATTTTAATACCCCAACTATATCTACAATATAATATAGTACGTGCCTTGCCCTCATCGTATCTAAATTCATGGTACTCACAGTATCACTCTTTAGTTTCCTATCTTATTTTAGTGTCAAATTATTTTAATAGAATTTAATTTTAGTCTTATTTCTGTACACTGGATAACCTTTCCAAATAAATACATAAGCATTTATCTAAATATATAAATAAGTCTTAGTTGTTTCATAATTTTAACCAACGTCAACCGTAGACCTTCAAGAGGCATTATTATGTATTCACTCCTAGGGTTTATCTTTTCCAGACCGCATTGATATCATTCCTAAAATGCCAATCATTTCGATTTTAACTATTTTCAGAAGCGGCTTCCTTGAGCTGACCTTGACTTTCTATATCGGTGGCCAACCGAAATTATCCGATAATTGTCTGTTCAGGTGCGGAGCTCCAGGGAGCAAAGTCCCAAAGACCGGTAATTTAATTAAACGGAATCTAGCTGGTGGGATCGTCTTTATATTTCTATGGCCTTTCCACTATTGCTTTGATTACTATTTTGGCCAGTGTGACATGGATTTACGAACGCCAGAACCAGAGTCCATCCAGGCCCAGGTGAATCCAGCAGGTAACCGTCGAGGGAATGGGGCTTTGGCCAGATAAGACACCCGGGGGGCGATAATGTGCCCAATGCAAGCCAATTGATTACCGGACGCTGGCGGTGGAGAGGAGGCGATCGCCTCCGCCGCCTCCGCCGCCGCCGCTGCCCCTTATCGGAGACTCCAAGACCAGTAGCTGCTCCATGCCGGCAATATTTATAGACTCCAGGGGCGGCCGGTGCTTGGTCATCGCGGTGCTACTCAAGTGCTACACTCCAATCGGACGATCAGCAGGCTATAAAAGCCGCGAAGCCCCCGTCCCCACCGGCCTATAAAAGGCATCGATCTATCCGATCGCCCACTCAGTCCCAGTCCTTAACCCACCCTCGGTGGCCGCGCCGCGTCTCCGCTTGCTGTCCTCTGTCCGAGATTAGTTCAGTTGCTGGACCATGAAGGGTCCGTTCGGTGTCCTCGCAGCCGCGCTGCTGATCGCGGCCGTTGGCGCCCATGATCTCCTTTCCGGCTACTCCAATCCGATGCGGGATAGCATGGCCCACCAGTTCTACCATCTGGCCTCCCAGATGCCGACCCCCGGTGCCCAGAATCAGACCCAGTTGGCACTCAGCCATGATAGTCGTGCCGATGAGGAGGAGGACGCCCAGTGTCTCCAGGATATTAATCGCATTCGAGATGCCATCGACAACAGGGAGGAGTGGGCCCTGGAATGTAAGCATTATCTAGAGATACCAATCGATCAGTGATCAGTGATGGTTTTCGAAAAAAACTAAGATTAGTGCTTAAAAATAATGTTTAAATAATGATATTAGACGCGAAGGTTGATATATAAATCGATAACAGTGCGATAAATTGGTATTTCTATGGATATATCATTAATTTCAGTGTCCTTAACCTCCAATTTTGATATTATCGATATATTCATATATTCTATTCTTTTTTTTGATACTTCAAATATCAATATGATATTGAGGGCAATATTTTGTAGTTCTTTTTTCATTTGATCAATTCAATTCGTTTTATTATCCTTCTCGATTTTATTATCCTTCTGATCCTTTTTGTTTATAATTTTAATTCAACACCAAACACTTTTTCTTGACGCCTTGCCACTTGACTTTCCCATGCTTTCCTTAATCTTTATGGCCAATTAGCAATTCATAAATCCAAATTTGCCATGATTTTTACTGAGCTGTTTAGTGATTAGTTTGGCATAAAGCCTGTTTTGCATGAGAGCTTGTGGTGAATTTTAATCAATTTAGATTTAATGCGATTAGGAAAACCCGACTGATAGAAGATGAAACTGGAACACGATTTATGCTTCAAGATAACACCGAGTTTATGGGTTTATTATGGGTTTTTGATCGATCCGATCATAATTTATTGGTTCTGGGATTACAAATCCATTTATGAATAACGCATCGAGCGCAATATGATTTATGGGTCCTGTAAATAAATGGTTTTTGATGGGTTCCCTATGTCGTGATCCGTTCGTTTCGGACTCATTCATAATTTATTGACTTCGGGGATAATAAATCCATTCATGAATGCAATAAGTTTTATGGGTCTGGTAGATTAACGTAGCTGACCATTGTGACGTTGGCAACCGCACAATCCAAATCCGTAACCCTATCTTACCTGGGTTTCGTATCGAACCGGTGCAATCTCAGGGCTTATCGCCATTGCAGGTGGAGAATATTTCTATTTAGCAACCATGTTTTTAAGGTTTAAATAACCTTGCCGTAATTAATACATTCCAGACTTTAACGCAAGCTTCCTTTTATTTAAAATTCCTTCAGTTCCCGACACATGGGGTCGCCTGCCCATGGGTCTCTTCTGGGGTCACACCATCAGCATGGGCCAGTACGAGGAGTGTGTGGCTGCCACCAGCACCTATGGCACCGAGATCCGTGGCCAGTACTGCCTGACCAGCCTGAACATCACCCAGTACTACTCCAGCGTGAAGAAGCGCGGCGAGGAGTTCAATCGCATTAGCTACAAGCAAACGGATCCCCAGGTCTTTGAGCTGGGCATCTGCGTTCCAACGACATGCAGTGCCAAGAAAACCGATGAGCTGTTGAAATATGCCATTGCCCAGATGTATGGCACCGATATGATCAATCTGGACGATACCATGGTGACAGAGAAGCGCTGCAAATACGATGCACCCATCCAGCTGCGGGGTATTGATATTTTTGCCATGTGAGTAGGAGACTCGAGGCCTTCAGTATATCATTTCTAATTTCTATGTTAATAACTTTCTTATATATACAGCGTCTTCTTCAGTCTGATTATATTCTTCATGGTGGCCGCCAGTGTCTACGATTATGTGCAGACCCGCAAAGGAGGTGAGTGCTGAGAGATCTCAAGAGAGCGTTTCATGGGGAATCACACTTTACCATCTTACCTCTTGATTAGCTCCCAAAAAACCCCTTTTGGTGGCCTTCTCTGTGCTTACGAATGCCCCCAAGATTTTCACGGTGAAGAAAGTGAATAATCCGAATGTGATCCATTGCTTGAATGGACTGCGTTGCTTCAGCATGATGTGGGTGGTCTTTGGCCACGGCTACATGACCTTCTACGATCTGCCGCACATCAATAGGAACAAGTTCTATACTTGGGTCCAAACGCCCTTCTCGATGCTCGTCCAGAACGGATCCCTGTGCGTGGACACGTTCTTCTTCATGTCCGGCCTGTTGATGTGCTGGGGCGCCTTCCGTGAGATGGAGCGGACGAAGGGCAAGCTGAACATACCCATGATGTACTTCCATCGCTACATCCGCCTCACCCCCGTGGTGGCTGTGGTGGTCCTGTACACCCTCACGTTGTACAAGTACTCCGGAGCGGGACCCATGTGGTTCAAGCTGGGCACCCAGGATGAGCGTTGCGAGGAGAACTGGTGGGCCACGTTGCTCTACGTTCAGAACTATGCCGTTCCCTATAGAATTGTAAGTGATCAGTGATTAGTTTTCCACAAGAAACAAAAAGAAACCTTTGTTAATGGAATTCCCCTTCTTATGTAGTGCATAACGCAATCCTGGTACTTGGCCGTGGACACACAACTGTACTTCCTGTCGCCATTGTTCCTTATACCCCTGTGGAAGTGGGGCAAGAAGGCCCTGATTCCCATCGTCATCTTTTTGATCATTTGCCTTGGCGGCACCTTTGCCACCTTCATGATCTACGACTTCACCCTGTTCCGTGTCCAGGATGATCGCGTTGATCTGCGCCAGCGCATGACCTACTATCCTACCCACACCCGCATTCCCACCTGGCTGATTGGCGTGATCTTCGGCTACTTCCTGTTCACCCGGAACCGTGGACGCCAGATCCCGATGTCCAAGCCATTGGTGTTGACCGGTTGGTTCGTGGCCTTTGGCACCATGATGGCCTGCATGTGGGGTCCGTACTGGCGCATCCTGCCGGATACGCCCGACTCTCCCCTGATCGAGGGCGCCTTCTTCGAGCCGCTGAGCAGGACCGGCTGGGCCCTGGCCATCGGCTGGATCGTTTGGGCTTGCTACAACGGGCATGGAGGTCTGGTGAATGACTTCCTCTCCTGGGGCTTCTTCACCGGCTTCAGCCGCCTCACCTACTGCATGTATGTGATCCATCGCATTGTCCAGCTGGTGAACGCAGCTCGTCTGCAGACGGACACCCACTTCTCCGACTA
Source organism: Drosophila bunnanda (assembly GCA_035046265.1). NCBI lineage: Eukaryota > Metazoa > Arthropoda > Insecta > Diptera > Drosophilidae > Drosophila > Drosophila bunnanda. Next base: position 942,019 of record JAWNOB010000074.1, read on the forward strand.
TGATGCAGTAAGTAAATCGTATTATTTAAATTTATATATATATTTATTAATTTATTAAATCCTCTTATCTCTTAATTACAGATCCTTCGCTGGTGGCATGACTTTGGCATCACCCTGACCGCTTCCATCTTCGCCACCTTGGCCTTCGAGGCCCCCATTCTGGGCATTGAGAAGGCCATCTTTGGCAGGGGCTCGGCCAAGTCGGCACCCAAGAAGCCCACTCCCGGCGAGCTGGCCAGGACTGCCCCGGAGGCAGCTCCTACTGCTGCCGCGGAGCCCGAAGCCAAACAGGAAGCTGAGGCTGTGGAGACCAAGGCGGAAATCACTCCCGAACCCAGCAGCGTTGAGAATCCCTCCAAGGCCTAACCTTGCCTGGAGACGAATTTTGTTGTATCCGCTTGCGAAGCAATTTTTTTTTGTGTGTAGTTAGTTTTATTTATTAAAGTTTTTAGGCAATCAAAACAAAATAAAAATCGTGGTTTTACTGTTAAAAATGGAGTGGGAAAAGCATAGTTTTTAAATAAAGGAAATTCAATTAGAATTGCATTTCTGAAAAAAAGGTTAAGAGATTCAATTTAAACAAAACCTTGAGCGGACTTTTTTAATATTTTTGAGTACAATGGAATGATGCAAGTTTGAATTAAATGACAATAAACTTCTATCTTTATATCTATCTTGCTCAAACTGGCCTGGTTTAAGTCTCAGCTGGGATTTTTTAGTTTAATTTTTAATATATAACACATATTCAAATTATTATGTCATTTCTATGGCAGATCGAAGTTGTTGAAGGTGTTAAATATATTGATTTCATATGTATTTAAATATTTTGTGCTTGAATACTGGGTATCTCCCAGTCGAGCACTCTCTAACTCACTTTTCTTCCTGGTCTATTTATAATTTCCCTTAATTTCACTTTTTGCTTAACCCTTAAACTATGATCATTTCAAGTTCCTCTATAAAGTTTATAGTAGCAACCATTCATAAATCCACTTGTTATTGTTTTAAGCTTTTATAAAGACCATAAATTTAATCGCAAATCAATTTCGCTGCTAAATTCCCAGAGATATGATCGTTTTACAGTTGCAAAATTTCCCACAAGATATCATCGATTTTAATACGTATTTCAAGTCCAATTTAATCCGGTTCCATTTCGGCGATTAGATAAAGATTACCACGTACTATGTATGTATAGGATAGACCACTGATTAGGTATTGGGATGATTTTAAACTTATTCCGCTGTGTATTTCATAGGCATGCTCCCCGATCCGGTTATTTCACAATTCCATTCGGTCTTACGGGTCTATACAATTTCGTAATTTTTACAATCAAACGTCGTTTATGGGTCGTGAGTATGATCATGTGATCAGCTATCTTATAAATTTCGGGGACTATGTCGAGTTCACAAAGTTATTTATATAATATATATATATAAATTAAAATAAAGCTACAAATATTTTGTAAGCCTTGCAGGATAATTTAATTTTAGTCAGAAATTTGTGTATATTTTTTATTAGCCTAATTTACTGAAATATAGTTATTATTAACAATGTTAAAATATTATTTTTTTATTTTGTTTACATTGAATTATTATACTTTTATTTTCAATTGTAAAATTAATCATTTACAATTTGTTGTATCTTAATAATATTGTATATGATGCTTCATAAAAATCGTTTGTTACCCTTAATATTAAGAAATAAATTAATTAAGAAGACCACAGAAATTATTAAATTTTATTAAAATATTTTAAAAAATGTTTTCATATTTTTATAAATTTAAAACAAATAATTAATCATTTACAATTTGTTATATCTCAATACTATTGTAAATGATGTTTCATAACAATCGTTTGTTACCCTTTCAAGAATATTAAGAAATAAATTAATTAGAAAGACCACAGAAATTATTAAATGTTATTAAAATATTTTAAAAAATATTTTCATATTTTTATAAATTTAAAACAAATAATTAATCATTTACAATTTGTTATATCTTAATACTATTGTATATGATGCTTCATAACAATCGTTTGTTACCCTTTCAAGAATATTAAGAAATAAATTAATTAAAAAGACTAAAGAAATTATTAAATATTATTAAAATATTTTAAAAAATATTTTCATATTTTTATAAATTTAAAACAAATAATTAATCATTTACAATTTGTTACATCTTAATACTATTGTATATGATGCTTCATAACAATCGTTTGTTACCCTTTTAAGAATATTAAGAAATAAATTAATTAAAAAGACCAAAAAAATTATTAAATTTTATTAAAATATTTAAAAAAATGGTTTCATATTTTTATAAATTTAAAACAAATAATTTATTTATAGCTCCAAACTATCGATTAATGGCAATCGAAACATCGATATCTAAATATCGATAGTTCGATAGCGCTCCCATGTTTTGCCACCACTACGCCCGCATGTTTCATTATTTTTTGTTTTGCTTTAGAATACAACTGATGAAAACCCTCTAAAATCAAAGAAAAATGAAACGACTTTCAACACAAATGGCCGAGCATCCCGCGGAGGAGTATTTTGCCAAGAAGCAATTGCAGACAAAAGCGAATTCCCTGCTAAATGCCACGGATGTGGACATCAAAGGTCTTAAGGCATTCGTTCAGCTGCTGGTAAGTCATTAAGCCATTGGAATACTTGTAAAATACTTATTTATAAATGTATGTAATGGCAGGAGAAGAAACCTGAGCATGTGCAGCTCGCCGATGTGATGAATGTCCTGGAAGTCATATTTAAGAACCTATTAAAACGGGGAGCTCTGGACGGCACCGAAGGCAAGTCGCTTAAGATCCGCCAATTATACGATGCAACATGGCTGCTTCTGAGGGAGAACCTGCGGGCGGAGAGTGCCGTGTCCCTGAAGGTCTGTTTCCAGCTCATCAAAGTGGAGGCCAAGCATCCAATAGCACCGCGGAAGGGTTGGCCAGCCCACAGGGTTCGTGAGATCTTGGAGACCCTGCTGGATGACGAGGAAGAGATACCGGCAAGTGCCCTAACGAACTACGGGAAGTACTGCAAGAATCTGGATGTCCTCGATATTACCCTAAAGCATCTGGTGCATCTGGTGCCCACGGAGGACTTTAAGGATACACCCATCAAGGCAATGAACTTCCTGTCCCTCGTCAACCTCATCGATCTGGGGAAGTCAGTGCTAAATGCAGCGGAATACCATGTGGAAACGGTAAAAGTAAAAAGCTTCAACTTGGAGCAGAGTTCCAAAAGACTGAACGACATATGGTCGGCTGTAATGCTGAAGAGCAGCGGTGTGGACGAAAGACTGCATCGCCAGATGCTGGTGGTGCTGCTGGAGAGGGTTATCACCCATCTGGAGGATCCCATTCAACTGACGGACTTCCTCATGGACTCCCTGCATCAGTTTGGTTCGTATTAAGTCGTTTACTCAATGGAACACTCATAATTTAATAACTCCTTCCCCTTCAGATGGTCCCATTGCCCTGCTTGCCCTGCAGGGACTCTTCACCTTGATGCAAAAGCAGAATATCACCTATCCGGATGTCTACGAGAAGCTGTACAACATGTTCTATCCCAGGATGTTCTACAACAAGTACAAGGCTCGCCTCTTCTATCTCGCCGATATCTTTCTGACCTCCACGCATTTGCCGGAGAATCTAGTGGCGGCCTTTGTGAAGCGGCTAGCTCGCCTCGCCCTCCAATCGCCCACCGAGGATGCCGTCATCATGATCCGTTTCGTTTGCAATCTTCTCCTGCGTCACACTGGCCTCCAGAAATTGATACGTTCTAGTCTGGCCGAGAAAGTCAGCGATCCCTATGACGAGCAGGAATCTAACCCGGTTAAATCGCAGGCCATCAATAGTTCGTTGTGGGAGATTACCTTGCTGCAAAAGCATGCTGTTCCCGAGGTGGCAAATGCTGCTCGATTCATCAACGCCTCACTGCCCGTCATGGAGTTCGAACTGGGAGATCTATTGGAGAGAAAGGAATGCAATGTAAGTGTGTTTAAATTATTTTTGGGCTCCTGTATATTTTGTTTTGAAAATTTAAGTAAATAATTTTAAAGTCTAATATATTTTTTTGTTATAAAAAATACATATTATTCGCTTGCAGATTTTTGACGACGAGCTGCAGACAAAGGCCAAGCAATTTGCTTTGAATTACGAACGTCCCAAGAATCTGGCGCTGCCCAAAAACGAGGTCGTGACCAAGTATTGGGACCTCATCTAGATTAGACTCTTAATAATGTTAAGTTTAAGCAGGATTAAAGTGTAGCCTTCTGGGCTGCTGTGGGGCCAACTCGGCCTGGAACCAATTTCCTGGTGTTATATATCTGATATGGGCTGGCTGGGGCTGTGTCCTCTGTTGATTAAGTTGTCTGATTTCCGAGCAAGTGCGACAGGGACGTATCAAGGCAAAGTAAACACACTCGGCAATGGACAGAAAGCTAAAGCCCAAAAATAGGCCCATTAAACCGCCAACGCCAGCTGCAATATAAAGGATTTAATGTAGGTATCTGCTCTTAATTCTATATATTTTATAATTCTCACACAAGAAATCGGAGAAGCCTATGAATTCGGTCTGCTTGTTGGCCCTGAAGGCGGGCTCCTTGAAGTACATATTCACCACCGCCACACTGCGCTCCACATACGCGTCCGTGAAGTTCCAGCGGCGATTCGGATGGGTCTGCCGGAAGCCGTCATGCGAGATCTTTGTGGAATACGCAAACGCGCTAAAGTTCAAATCAAAGCACGAGGGCAGACACTGCTCCAGACAGGACTCCATTGCCTCGATGGTCCGGAACCGGATTAGCTCCACGCACTCCCGCTTGCCCACCGGACAAGTGGTGTCATTCCAGTTGAGTCGCGGCATATAGTAGGTCACGCAGCCGCAGTGGCGGAGCAGCCAGCCGGAGAGGCATTCCGCCACGCAATTCCTCTGGGTGTAGTGGGCGAACCAGCGGAGCCTTAGCTCATTCCGGAACAAACATCGCCGGTACCTGCGGTCCAGCCAGCGCAAGTGCTTCTCCGTGAGTATCTTTGCCGGATCTATTCGCAGTTTCGTCTCCATGCCGGGCGCCAGCAGGACTCCGGTCTCACGTACATTTGGCGATTCGTTGGGACTGTGAAGGGCGACCTTAAAGCCAATGCTGCTCGACGAGGAGCAGTAGTAGGCATCCGCCTGGACATCGAGGGTCAGGGATAGTCCCAGCGACTCGCCTGTGCCCTGGGCGCGACGTGGATAGAGGGATATACCCTCATCCGCTTGAGAACCACGCCTCCGATAGCCCAACTCGGCGTGCCAATTCACTGACTCCAAACCCATTGGTAGGGTCATATTGCGATGGGAAAGAGGAACTCTGTGTAAGTAAGAAAAATAAAAATATATAATTCATTTAATTTATTATTTATAGCTTTTAAATTTGAATTTATGTAGACTCAAAAGATTAATGAATTTGAGTTTAGAAGCTTTATTATAAATAATATTATATTTAATGTTGTGGTTTCTACCTTTTTCTATACATGAAATTTGGTTGAAGCATATTGAAGACACAGCACAGACCCTCATCGGTGACAATGGGATGAAATAGTCGTGCACATTCATAGTCATCGGCGCCAAAATGACAGGCAATCACCATCGATTTGCAGGGCTGAGAAATCTATTTAATAAATTCAGTTATTAAGCCATAAGATAAAGCGAAATTAAAACTCTAGATAATTAAATAAGAAAAGTCTGCTTTTCTTAACTCTTTAGAAATTCTATAAAAAAAATATTTTAAAAATCTCTCACATTTAGTATAAACTCCTCCCAGTTTGATGAATTGCCGGTGACCATTTTAGGATCCACCTGCTTGCGGCATAGCGATTGCAGCATTGCAAACTCCACAGAGTTCTTGGCCAAATTGGCAACCTTTTCGGCCAAAGCCTGATTTAGGTTGCAGATGGTCACCGCCGGAAAGGGTTCGTTTGTAATGGAAGTCAGCTCTGGATCGATGCCCACAATCACCGGGGTGGTGTTCCACTTGTCGAAGGTGTCCTGGATGAGATAGATGGCAAAGGACAGGACCGCCAGCAGAGCTATGCCGAAAAAGAATCTGTCAAATTTAAAGGTATTCAAATATTAAGTGAAGTTTGAAAATGATTCAAGTTTTACCTATCGCTGCTGCGTAATTTGCTGTTGTTAATGTACTTCAACCCATGAATGGTGGTATTGCGACAGAATTCATCAGTGTTTCTGGATAAAATGCGACGCCAAGTGGTCCATGAGATTTTCAAAGTTTTTGCCCGAGATTTGGTTCCATTTTTTTGGCTCAAAAAAAGAGCCTGCTGCCGATTTCGTGGCACTCGCATCTTCAGCTTAAAAAGCACTAAATGCCAGTCCAGTAGAAACTCAGGTATTTATATTAATCAAAAATGCATTTTTCAATTTGCAAATTATTTAAATTGTTTTCCTTAATGTCACTTGGATGGATGGACACTTCGATGGACGAACAATAGTTAAGGTTGAGGTGATATATACTTGACAGAAGGTATATATTAATATATAAAAAATACCATTACAAAATGGATTTTCATAAATATATCATTTCAAATTCTTATTATTATATTTCTTTTTCAAAATTAAACATTAAAAAAAGGGGGGAATATATCAGCACTCCGTTCTGACATCCTAAATGCATTATTAAAAAGTTTTGGGTTTCTCTATCTGAGCTTGGTAATAAGGTACAAAACAATTTTGAGATCCTCAAGCGTACTGCATTGCCTTTAATTAGAAGATTTTTCGGTTACAAACGAATGCCTCATTAGGAGAAATGGAAACTGACACAGAAACAGGAACCCAAGTGAAATCCCGGCCAAAAAGTGGAAAACGCAACCGAAGCAGGAGAAGAAGTTCCTGCAGGACCAAAGGCTCAAGTTTAGTACAATCAACATGGTCAAAAACACACACACACACACACACACACACACCCGCACATACACACCAAGAAAGAGAGGCAAAACGGTAAGGGACAGAGAGGCACAGACGGCGGGGAACCACAGAAAACGACACTTGAACGAAAATCAAATTAAAAGCTTCAATGGCAACAGACGAGAGATGGTCGGTCATTGCTGAGGACCTGCTCTGCTTCTTCTGCTAGCCACATGTCACCACACGGCACCTGCACATCCGCCAGTACACTGGCAGAAATTATTGCTACAAGTACGAAAGAAATATATTCAAGTTATGCTAAGTTATGCTATATTTATCGAGTGGAGAAAAGGGGGTTTGATATATTATAAAGACAAAGATATTAAGGAATATATAAGGTACAAAATATCATGAACGAAATTTTAAAAATCGATAAATATCACATTCAAGTTGAAATTGTCCATTATATAGATAGATAGAAGAATCCGAACAATTATATTTAATTTCTTTGTGTTTATTTATCAACCGGAATATCAATTTATTACAACGTTAATATATCGATTTACATATATTTCCAGTTTCGAGTCAAATATCTGTAGAGTATCGATATATTAATATATCGATAGAAAAAGAATCAGAACATTTATAGTTAGTTTATTTTTTTTTTTTGGTTTATTTATTAAACAGAATATATTTATTGTAACCTTAAAATATCGGTTTATATATAAAGTTTCGAGTTAAATATCTGTAGAGTATCGATATATCAATATATTGACCATCTTAAATTAGTGCACATATTATAATTTAATTTTTTTAAGTAATAAATACAATTTTTCATATTTTTTATATTTTTTTATGAATAGAAATTGCAAAAAAATACAGTTAAAAGTTGCATTTTATTTTACGATTAAATAAATACATTTTAAATCCAAAACTATTTGTATTGTAATTCCTTAATTAGCTAATTAAGGTAAATGTTAAAATATTGATAATACAATACTTTTATATTTTTATATACAAAAATCCATTGAACATTTTCCCCATTTATGAGTTTTATGGAATTGCATATATTTTCGCTCAGTGTATCCACACGCACTTTGTATGACTTCATTGAAACAAGTTCATAAAACACTTAACCTGACCGGACTGACCAAATGTCCCATGGGAATGCCCGAATGAACCGAACTGGTCTTGTTGACTTGTTAGCAGTTGATGCCTTGAAACTCTCACTGGGACCGGGGCCACGGCCAACCCACCCCCCCCCCCAACTGCCAAGGACTACCTACGGAGCCACCTACTACTGGTACTAGTGGCAGCACCCGGACCACCGGATGTATCCGCATCAATGAGTGACCAGGCCGAAAGTTTCCCCTCCATCTCCAACTCCAATTCCTGCTCCTGCTGCTGCTGCTTCTTCTGCTCCTGCTCCTGCTCCTGCTCCTGCTCCTGCTCCTACTCCTGCTCCTGCTCCTACTCCTACTTCTGGTCCTGGTCCTGCTCCTGCTCCTGCTACGTCAGCTTCGAATCCGATTTCGACTCCTACTGCTGGGGCATCATCAAAAGTTACCAGCAAATTGACCTAATCTATGTACATATGTTTGCTGTGGTGCGGTGCGCATACTTACATATGTATGTATGTGCTGAGGGCTGTATGAATGTGCACTGAGAGAAATTATTTTTACATTATATTATATATTATTGTATAATGAGAGGGAATAATATTTATTTATTTTTATTTTAAGGTTTCTTTTAAGATTTCAATATTAATTTATAATTTATGGGATTTCTTCAATGTTAGAATTATATTTAAGTCGCAGACTTATAAGAAAGATAAGACTTAAAAGTATTTAATTATTAAAATGGTAAAAAGTTTATTTTACATTTAGTAAATAGAAAAAAACATTACTTTAGAAACAATAAAGGAAACTAACTTCGGGGAATGTGCATATCCTAGTAGTTTGCAATTAAATTATAGAATCAAATCGGAAATCGATCATATTATATACGCCTAAAATATTCGGATTTAAATAGATATTTATCGATATTTTCATATGACAAATCAAAGCTTGAATATATCTTAACTAAACAGCATTGATTTCAATTCGGAAAACCTTTCAATGTTAGTTTTTTTGAGGGTAATAAATATTTACTTAAAACATAATAATAATTCTGAGCTTAGTTTTGGACACCTTTTTCGATTAAAAGAGTTCCAGGCTCCCAAAATATTTGTAGTTCTTAAATTAATATATTTTATCATTTTTATATTTAAATATAACTTTTAATATGTGAATCACAAGAGAAATAAAATGTAGTTTTTAATTAATTATACAGTCTTTCATAGCAAATATAATTATACTTGTGATTTAGCCGAGAAAAAATTAATTTAAATTCAAATTTCATAACTTTTTGCCATTTTAATTTAAATAAATTTTAATTTAAAAATGTTAACCAATTTGTTTTCAGTGCATTTGTGAAGGAGATCCAACTCCTCGATTCTGAGGAGCTGAGAAGGTGTTGGTCCTGCCGCCCGCTGTGCCCCGCCATTAGAAATCGCTTAGGCCGATGGCGACGATGCAATTTACGGTGGCTAATAGCAGACAGATGCCTCCACATGCATGTACATATGTATACATATATATATATATATATATATAAATATATATATATATATATATATATATATATATTTTGTATATGTATATATATATATATATACCAAGTACATATATCCTTGAGTTGTGTGCGTAGAGTGCGTTTTAGGGCTGTCAGTAAAAGTTGGCTAACAGGCCAAAAATCTGGCAGTGGTTTACTTCATTTTAAAAAAAGTAGTTAAAGAACTATAACTAGAATTTTGAAATATTTGTAATATATATATTATAATTATTATTAAACAATAAACTGTAAATTATACGATACATTGAGCTAGTTTAAAAACTAAAACAACAATGTTGCAATATTTGCGATCTATATTTAACAATAAACTATAAATTAAACGACAAATTAAGCTTGTTTAAAAATTATACCTTATAATAATAATAAATTTGCTATATTTGTAATCTATGTTAAGCAAACAACTATAATTTATACGATAAATTAAGATAGTTTAAAATTTATAACTAATATTTGGATATATTAATACTCTATGTTCAACGATAAATTACAAATTTAAAATATAATACAAAAAATACAATACAAAATTAAAAATTAATCCTAAGTTCAAGAACCACAACTACAATTTAGAAATTTTTATTATTGCTTATTCTTGGTTGTAAAATATAATTGTTGAATTTCTTCATTTATAACATATTATCTAATTTAATTCATAAATTTTTGTATATCATCAGAGTAAGTTTTAATGAAATTAAAAATTTCGTTGGTGACACTTTTCCGTGGCCTGTTTAAGGCCTTTAGCTGGCCGCAAGCAAGCCAAACTTCCCTTTTCCTGGCTTCGCAATTTTCCAAAGGAAACATTTTCTGGTTTGGGGAAAAGCGAAATCGTCGAACAGCATCGTGAAAAATCATAACTTATTCCATGAACACACACACACCCTAGACTATGTGTGTGTGTGTGTAAAAAAATCTGAAAATGATAGAAAAATGATTAATTGCAGTTGGCAGTAGTTCAGCAGTCAGTTACTGCTTTTCCCGCTGCTGCTGCGGAAAATGCAGAAAATGCAGCCCAGTAAACCTCAATGTGTGTGCGTGTGTCTGTATGTGTTAGCATTCATGGCTGCCGCGTGAGTGTGTGTGTGTGTTGTGGGGGATTCCCCTTCTCTGACGCCATATTTTTCCTTCTCATATTTACTTGGGGCATTGTAATTCCGATTAACAGCTTGGTCAGGCCTTTTAAGGAGCTTTCGAATTTATTAAATTTAAATTTAAATTTAAAATTCTAACTCTAGAACTAATTAATAATTTTTTTTATTAGTTTTTAAGTATTTTTTAGCTTACTTTTAATTTGTGAACTAATGCTGTCTTTAGTATTTGCAGTTTTTCTTCATTTTAAAATATGTCTTATAAGCCTATTTTATTATTATTTGTGTTTTTTAGCTTATCAAATTGTTAAGTACATAATTTTGTTATTAATATTATGTGGATTTGAATTTATTATTAACAATATTTAATATATTTGAAAGTAGATAAATTAAGGAAGATTTCTTAAGTAAAAATACCTTTTCTGAAAATGTATATTTCTTTATTTTTAAAACTTTCTTTAAATTTAAGGCAATTGCCTTAGCAGGGTATTCAATTTTCCACTGAATTTTCTTTTGGCTTTCCTTTTCATTTTTTTTTCTCTTTTTTTTTAAGCACAACAGCAGCTGACTGCAGCGATATTAATGATAGATATGCGTTCGCTTCAATGCTCGGCTGCCCCTCGCCGATTCTACTCCGCTTTTCTCGCCATCTACTGCCTTTTTGTGCCTGAATTATACGATAATATTCCTGATATTTTCTCGGAGTTGCTGCTTTAAATGGGGGAGTAGCAAAAGTACTATAATGTATGCGAAATAAATATCGCTGCGGCATTTAAATATCAATTACAGCAAGTTAAACATATAGCTAATTAGCTGTTCTATTTAATAATATAGAAAATTGGATTTGGTAAAGATTTTATATGTATAAAAATATATATAAAGAGAAATTATTAACAAAATTTTATAAAGTTCTTATTATAAAACACAAACCTTATTAATCCTAAGATTATTAAATAAACTTAAAGCTAACTAAGGCTTGTTCTAGTTCCCTTTAAATACCTTTTGCATTTCTAAATTTCCTGGAAAATCAATCAAGACTCAATTAAAATACTTCCCATATATTTGTAAATGAGGTCACCAGATAAATGAATATTAAATTAGAATGAACACTCCCCACCAATAACTGGGCCTGCAGAAATAAACTATGCATGTGCAAATGCACTAAATGCTTTATTTTTCGCCCAAAATTTAGACTTTGTCCGCAATCTGTCCGTTTGTCCGTCCGCCTGTCCGTCCGCCGTGTTGTGTCCGTTCATTGTGTTCGCATCGTTGCCTTTTTGGCACTAATTTCCATTTATTCATTTAGTTGCAACATTCATTTCGCCAGCCATTCACACAGACACTCAAACGCAGAGACTGCGGCGAAAAATTTGGTAAGAGTGTGTCTGTGTGCGTCTGTGTGTGTGTGCGGGAGTGGGGAAAAACTGTAGGAAAATGCTTAGGAGGCGGGTCAGGGACGGGGACGGGGACGGGGACACATTTATCAGCACAAAGCAGTGCAGCGCCGTGCAGGACACCCTGCAAAGCCCCGCCCGTGCCGTCGCCACCCTGATGAGTTGGTTAAGGAGTGACAAAATGTAACTCGGTCGAAATGTGACAAAAAAGGTCATATGGCAGAAATAAAACAAACAGAGGAAAAATAAGGAAAATGACAGCCAATGCTCCTCTGTCGCTGTCACTTTCCCCCCGCCGCCCCTCCCAGCTGGATGCTGGTGCCAAGCCACGAGCCGAGTTCCCATGGGTTTTTTGTTTGTTTGCGGCTGCCTGCGAGTTGGGGCCGACTGATGAAAGGGTTCAAAACTATTTTCAAACTATGTATTTAGCGTGCATTATATAGAGAGTGCTAAGGGGGCGGGAGTGCTGGGGGCGGTGAAGGGATCAGGGGTCAGCCATCATCATCATCATCTGTAGTAGTAGTGGAAGCAGAAGCAGCATCAGGAGTTGGAGTCGTCATCTTTGTGCCGGGTCGGCAGCTGTTTTTATGATGTCCCCTTTTTGGCACAGTGGAATTTAAAGTGTACAAATGCCTCTTAGTTAAAAAAAATAATTTTTTACATATAGAAAATTAAATTACATTTTTCAAAGTATAAGATAAGGTATAATTTCTAAATAGAAAAATTCAATATAATATATAATAGATGATGAATAGATGAAGTCTAGATAAATTGTATTTGATAAGCAATTTATTTTTCTTAGCAACATTACTTCAATATATCAAACAGAATATCGATTTATTTCACGTATAATAAATATTAGCGTTAACTATCGATACATTATCGATATATTAATATTTTAAAGCCATCCATAATATTTATTATTTGCTGATTAATTCAGTTCAGTTCAGTTTTGTCCAATTCCTTGTAAAGTTTTCTAAGAAATTTTCTTATCGACCTACTGCAGTTGCCTGTTTAAGTTTTAATAATTACTTAGTAAAATATATATAAAAAGAAAATATATTTAATGTAAATAATGGTATCACTAACAACCTGTATGACTGTATGAACAGGTTGTTTGCCCCTTCTAACTGTGCTTAAACTAGATTCTTCTTTAGGTTCTAATATTTAAGCCACTTTTTAATGTATAAATAAGATATTAAAAATAATTTATAATAAAATATATAACACCTTTGGTAACTGATCAAGAAATAATAACACTAGAAATCTCTTAATACTTAATGGTAATTTTTTAGTTTAGAAGCTTCTCCCATTTTGTAGTTTTTAATTTTTCTTGAGTCTTCCTATAATCTCTTTGGCACTCTTTTTTTGTAAGTACAGTAATTTTTAAATAATTAATTGCCTGCTCTCCGACTTTGTGGCCCAGTGTTCGGTTGTGGACCCAGAACTCACATACTTGGACCCGGACATGGACTCGGACTCGGACCTCGAGAGGAGTGATGCCCACTTGTAACATATTTTTTGGGCACCGGATTAGTTGCACGTCATGTTGCCACTTGAAGTGTTTATGTGAATGGAATGAATGGGTATATACGTATGTACACGTATATATATATATTTATCGCACATATCATGCGACACTTAATAAAAACAATGTGCTCAACATGCCGCCTTAAATGGAAATCCATTTTCACTCCTTTTTGTGCACTGTCTCGTACCCGTCGCTTGCTTGGAAAAGCGGAGAGCAACCCATTCTGTTGGCTTTTGTTTTCCCCGAGTTATTTAAATGTCTGCATTTGTGCCCAGCCAGCTCCCCTTGGCTTTCCCCCGCCCTTCTTGGCCCTATAAATTTATAATTAATTGTTTTAAAGCTTCTCCTTGCTGTCTGTCCGCTTTTTGTGCCGAGTGCCGGCTTATCCAATGGGACATTATAACATTTTGTGGTTTTCCATTTGGATTTCACACGATTCCGAAGCCCCTTTTTGTTTGCTTGCCATATCCTTATGACGATTATAGATGCTGCTTCTTAATCGTTTTAGTAATTAGTAGTTGGTGGTTTCGTTGATCCGGGAGTGGAAAATAAAGTGGATTTCTCGATGTGGATATAGGTCATGTGGAATATACGTTGGGGAAAGTCCTTAATCAAGAAAATTAATAGTGCTGGGTTTGGTTTTTGCAGGGAAACTAACACAACTTTTAGTCTTTAAGATGAAAGGCTTAAATTTGTTTAGTATTTACCAGGGTTTACTATTTCCATAAATATATAAAAAGAGTTATGGAAATTATACTGAATAGCAAGTCCTTTTCCAGTTTCACTCCAACTCTAATATTTCTTGGGGACAAGCAATCATCGGCAATCGTTAAAATTATTATGAAACTGCGAAAGTAACGAATGACAATAACTTTCGAGACAGTGGAGCTCCCTCAGACGGTTATAAATCTTTGGGTTTCCTTTTGTTTTTCTTGCTTTCCTTTTTTTGTTTTCATCTACGAGCATCCTATGTACGTGCTCTGCGTTTTCAAGATATTTCATTGCTAGACAAGTGATTGACTTAATGCTAATTCGCGACTCAATTGTTTCAAATTTTTGGCCCAACCAAACAAGTGCAGCTTCAAATGGACAAAGCCGGCACCGTAAGAAGAGTGTTTTCAACATTAAGTATTTAATACAAATATAAAATATATATTTAATATTCCTTGTTAATTTAATTTTAATTTTTGGTAAAAAAACTTGATTAAAAAAATATTTAATACCTAAAAAATATTTACCTTTTGCTTTTTTGTAATACGATTTTTATACAAAACACACTTACAACAAGGACTTATTATCTAAAAAATATTAACAAAAATAAATAGTGACTTTTTGTAGATTAAAAAAATAAAATATACTTAATAACTAATATTTTTAAGGCTTATATAAAGATACTATTCCTTGGTAAATTTTATTTAAATTGTTTAAAGGAATCATACTTACAGCAAGAAACGGCACTAACTTCGGAAAGCCGGAATTGATATACCCTTGCAGTTTGCAATTTAATTTAGGATCGATCATAAATAAGTTTATAATATTCTTATACTTTGAATCCATAATTATTAATATTTTTATATGATCATTTTTTCGGCAAAATCAAACCTTAAAAAATTCATAACTAAGCCAAAAAAGCATTCAATATAATATTTTGATAGAAGTCAGTTGTAAGTTCAGCTAAAAGAGGTAAAAAATTATATAAGAAATATATATAATATTTACTTGGCTCTCTGCTTCATTTCGCTGGATTTCTCACAGTGTATGTAACGATGTCGCAGACTAGAAGAATTTCCGGGAGCGAATGGTTTTTTGGATGGTGGGGGAAAGCACAATAATGTCGCCTCGTTGCTCTGTAATCCACTCAAGGCGCTTGGCCACTTAAGGACATACCAGCCGTCCGTTCGTCCTTCTGTCAATCTGTCCGCCCGCCGGCCTGTCCGCCAGTTTGTCCGTCCAGCGGCAGGGACAACAACAATTGACGAAATTGTTTTCGTGACTTAAATTTTTGCGTGCTGCTGTCGCTGCTGGTTGGGACGTGTTTGGAAAGCATATGATGTGATTTGCCATCAAATTGAGTTGTCTTGTCATTCCGCCTGCCCCGTCCTTGCACACATATATACTTCTATATAGTGCTCGAACATCCGCATATATACTATATATACAGAGCCTGGGCAGAAATGCAATTAAATTTGTAAAAATATCAACAGCCAAGACGGAATAATAGTTTATAATGGCAGTGTGCTTTATGACAGGCTGAGGGGCAAAAGTGCCTGGGTTGCCTTTAAATAAATACTCGAAACACACACCCCCTCCCGGCTGTGTGTACTTTGAGATGTGGCAAGTTTGCCAAGGAAATGGATGTGGAAATGGCGAACTGGAACTCCGGCAACTCTCCGAGATGCTAATGCCGCCAGAAAAGTCTTGGGCAAATGCTGCTCGACCAAGTTAAGTAGTGATGGGAGCTACAGTGCGAGACGGTTGTGTAAGAACAGGAAAAATCATTGAAATATATTATACTTATTGATACGAATAAGCTTATTAGCACTGTCTCAAAGTAAAATTTAAAGTATGTTAGAAGTCAAGTCCAATGTATCCTTATATTTTTTTGGTTTATATCTAATTGTTATATTTAATTTTATTTTTAAATTAATTTAAATGCTTAGGGAAAATCATGAATATTTTATATTTTCAATTGCTTCATATATATTTTTTGTGTTATTTCCTATATTGATTAATTATACAATTGATTAATAAAGCTCATATTAAAATATTAAAATCAAGTACTTAGCCTGTACATTCTGCATTAAAACCCACTGTGTCGCCTCACACACTCACTTAGGGACACTCGCCTATATGCTTGTACACATTTTGTAGAGCAACTAAATTACACAATGTTAATATTTGCTATGTAAATATGCAGCCGTGTGAGAATGGTTGGATAAATGGAATAGATGGATGCCTGGATGGATGGCTAGATGGCGGAATGGATGGAAAGGAAAGTGCAGCAGCAGCAGCGGCGCCTACGGATCCTTCTGTTTATTTCTTATATCCACAGCGCACCACACAAAAGGCCTACACACTTGACACTGGCAACAGCACACAGGCTCACCGAAAAGGACTCTATTTAAATAAACTCAAACAAAAACTTGCCACAATTCCAGCAATTCTCAACAACAATAAAAACAGCATCGGCAACAGCAGCAGCAGCAGGAGCAATGACAAAATTGCTCTGTTCTATGCCTTTCTATAGGGTATATCCCCTGGGGGCTAGCAAATTCCAAGGAAAACATTACCGCACTGAGAGAACAGCTTGTAAATGCATATAAATGTATACGTATATATATATATACATATATGTATGCATATATGCTAACATCGGTCTTAACATCCCACAAAGACCTTATCGAAACAAACAAGGAAAATAACACAACACAACACAACAGGAGTAACAGGAGTTGAAAATCACACAAGGACGCGGGGTCGTATACGTAACAGCTTTCCGTATGGTCTAGCGCTCTCAGATTAAGTATACGACGTGATGGACACGAGGTGGGCTAGCCAACTGAGAAACACTTGACCAATTTGACTTGATTTCAATGGAAAATAAAGATTCTACATGTCTTTTAAGGGGAATATTTAATAAAATAAATATTATGTATACATATTACGTATACGCCATGGATTAGTTTTATTTAATATTAGATTATACATCTTTTTAAAGGTGAATATTTAATAAAATAAATATTATTTATACATATAAGGTATACGTCATGAACTGGTTTTATTTAATATAAGATTCTACATATATTTTAAAGGGAATATTTAATAAAATTAATATAATGTATACATATTACGTATACGCCATTGATTAGTTGCATTTAATACATGTTTTTAATGGTGAATATTTATTAAAATAACTATTATTTATACATTTTATTAAATATAAGATTATACATCTCTTTTAAGTTGAATAGCTAATTAAATAAATATTATGTATACATATTACGTATACGCCATGGATTAGTAGTATTTAATATTAGATTATACATGTTTTAAAAGGTGAATATTCATTAAAAGAAATATTATTTATACATATTTTGTATACGTCATGGATTGGTTTTATTTAATAAAGGGAAATATTTAATAAAATAAATATTATGTATACATATTACGTATACGCCATGGATTAGTTTTATTTAATATTAGATTATACATGTTTTTAAAGGTGAATATTTATTAAAATAAATGTTATTTATACATATAAGGTATATGTCATGAACTGGTTTTATTTAATATAAGATTCTACATATATTTTAAAGGGAATATTTAATAAAATTAATATAATGTATACATATTACGTATACGCCATGGATTAGTTGCATTTAATACATGTTTTTAATGGTGAATATTTATTAAAATAAATATTATTTATACATTTTATTTAATATAAGATTATACATCTCTTTTAAGTTGAATAGCTAATTAAATAAATATTATGTATACATATTACGTATACGCCATGGATTAGTTTTATTGTATATAAATTATACATATCTTTTAAGGTGAATATTTAATTGAATAAATGTAATATATATAAATTCTATTTATATATTACATTTAATATAAGATTATCTATGTCTTTGAAGGTGAATATTTAATAAAAAGAACACTACATACACATATTAAGTATACGCCTTGGACTAGTTCCCTTTAATAATTAATTCACACAAAACAATTAAGTCTTTTCAAATAAATTTAAACTAATTAATTTAATAAAGTCTTGTCCGATTCTAATAATTATTTTAACCCATTATTGGTGGTCAATTTATGGGTTAACTGTCCACATCCTTGATGGGCATCAAAGCATAGCTCCTTCAAAATTTATAGCCAGTTCTCACCTTTCAATCTCAGACCTGTGGCCCCTAATGAATCTCCGAGAACTTTTCCCCAAGAGTGTGTGTGTGTAGAGTGGAGATCTGGGAAAATGGGAAATCCAGTTTTCTTCCTGTTCGTTCGTTCGTTCGCTTCCACTTGCACTAAGTGCGAAGACACTTTAGCAAACAATTAATTGCCGTTAGCGGCTGCTGGCGACACACCTACCCAATTCATTTTCTGCCACCCCACCACCCACCAGCCGCAGTCCCTCGTCCACAGGGGGAAAATCGAGAGCCGGTGATGGGAAAGCGGAAAATGCAGAGGAGCTGGGACATGGACACAATGAAGACAGCTGCCAAAAAAGGCGTTACGTCGCCAGTTAAATGAAGACCCTGCCATGGGAGTGAGGAAAACTGAGGAAGAGTGCTGGAAAATGCTGGAAAGTAGGAGGGGTGGTGTGGGGGGTGGAGAGGCGGAAAGGATAAATGGGAGCCGGGAGCCGGGAGCCGGTGCCGGTCCAAAGGAATCAACGGCATTGGGACAGAGACAGAAGGGTTATCATTACTTCCACATAATTTAATTTCGGCAGGCCAGCGACCATTTGCATTTCAATACCCAATAAGGGGGTTGGCTCTGGTGCGGGCGGAAAACTAGGATACCAGGAAAATTTTGGAGGCAACTCTGCGCTTGCTCATGTTTTTTTTTTTGTCTTTTGGTTCCACTGACCAGCAGAAGGAATCGGATTTCTTTCTCGCACACAAAGTTTTTGGCTGGCCCTGCTCGTTGCACAAACTGAATTGAATCACCCAAATTATTATCCCCGCCGATCTCTCTCTAAGTTTTTACACTGAAAACAATTGGGGTTTAATTAACAATGATCGCATTTTAATTGTAATTATAATACAGACCCAAATAAAATAAATATAAACTCAATAAATATGAGCAAAGTTTTAATATGACTATTAAATGCATTTGCTAGTTTTTTTTTAAATTAAATAAGGTTTGTTTTTATATCAAAATTTTTTAATAGTAAGCTTATTTTTGTTAGGAACCTATCTTCTTTAATTTTACTTTTAATTTAATAAAATTATATGTAATATATTTATTAATAACAGAATAAAGTTCTTAAAATGTACTTAAGATCTAATTTAAATTACCATAAAATTGTTTAAATGCATCTCATTAAGTCTTAATTGCGCTCAGTGTAATTGGTTAGCCCATGGAGATGCTGGCTGAGATGCCTGGACCGCTTTTCCACTGCTTTTCTGCTGCTACTGCTGCTGCTGTTGCTGCCAGATTTTCCATCATCATTCATAACAAAAGCAGTTGGCAGTTGCAGCCAGCCCCTCCCCCAATTTCCCACCCGCATCGCTTCCAATCCCCTCCCACATATACCCGGGGAACATTTTTTCAACAATCTCTCTTTTCATTTTCATTTTTACACAGCCCGTTTTTTTTTTTTTTTTGTTTTTTTGTGACATTTCCGTTTGCATTTGGCAAGCGGAAACGTCAGTAGCCCATTGGACAATCAAGCTGTGGACGTGGCCAGGAAAAGCTCTGGTTTTTCTTTCCCCATTGTTGTTGTAATTGTAATTGTTGTTGTTGCAATTGTTTGGTGTATTTGTTGTTGTAATTGTTGGCGGCTATTTCCCCTTGTTGTTGTCGGACATTGTTTGGTGTTGATGGCCGCTCATGAATAACAAATGCACACGGGGCTCAGGTGGATTGCCATCTCATCTTTTGTCCCCGATCTGGCCAACTGTTTACCCCTTTTTTTTTCCAATGCCTAATTTTTTGTTCTGCTTTTTTTTTGTTACTAAATTGTCCATTGATTTGTGGTCAATCGAGTGCAAAGACGTCATCCATCGTTGGGTACAAAAAAAAAATAAAGCAGTAGAAGGGTTTATAAAGGAGAAGGACTAGGTTTCTTCAGGGATATCGAAGCTGGGAAGCCTCTTATTGTAATAAATGTTCCATAAACCTTATACATCTAGTATATATATATAGAAAAAGTATGTATAATAAAGGTGTAGTCTTAAAATTAAATACATAATAATAATACTTATAAATAATTGTAGTTCTATCATGTACAAATCCCTTTAAATTCATGAATTCTGAATTAATCAAATATAAATTAAGAAATATAAATACTTAGCCTTTGGGAAATACTATACTAATTGTTGATAGTGTATATAAATACGGATAAAAAAAAAACAAAGATGTGTCCTGACCAATTAAATCATTTTGATAGCCAAATGCTGTACAAATTTAGGCTAAAACCCATCACCACCACTGCCAGTTTTGGCTCTTTCGGCTTTTGTGCTCCTTTGATTGATGTCGGATGAGTCAGAATCGAAGTCTGGCTCTGGATTCGAATCGGAATTTGGCTTTAATCAAAGCCAAAACGTCAATTTCAGTTCGGTTTTGGGTAATAGAAGGGGAGGCACCAGGAACGATGTCTCATTGAAACGTCAATTGCATTTTACAATGGCCTGCTTACTCGCAGGCTTATATCTCTCTCCGCGGAGTCCTTGATATGTACTCGATATATCCTGTGCTCTCTTTTTTTTTTTTATTTGTATTTTTTTCTTGTATTCGGCAACATCCATTGTGCGGCTGTCTCTTTCTATTTAGTCCTGTGAGTGTGTAAGTATTTCAATAAGTCCGTAAAATGGCTCAATATCTGATGGATTTGAATACCGCGCATTTGATGTTAATTTGTGGGGCATGATGGGCGGGATATTTAACAAATTAAAGCTTAAAGATTTTAGTTGGCATTTTTAGAAGAAATTATTTTTAAAAATATATATTGATTTAACCCTAAGTTGTCAGAATAAACAAAAGAAAATTAACATTTTAATTCCTAATAATTATGACTTCAAAGAACATAAAATATTAATTAATGATGGATACCATATAAATATAAATATATTAGTATTAAATTTACATATTTTAATATTATTATAAAGTATTCCCAAGTCCATCATATAACTAGTAACAACTGCCACATGCGACCAGAAGCGGACTAAACAGTTACCGCTGAATTTCACAGTTCCCATACGCGCATCCTTGTTTCATACATATTAATTATATACATATTTAAATATATTAACCCGATTCATTTGCCAATTGCCATGGCGACATGCTAACGGATACTTTCGCGCTTTTATTCAAACGCATATTCATTGTATATGGCAATGCACTGAATGTAATAATCTATTGAGCCGCTTCGATTTAATAACTGGTGCGATTTGCTGTTTGTCATTTTTTACAGTCCCCAGAAAGGATAAAGAGCTGAGGAGCGATGCCAGAGGGGGGAAGCTATAGAAATTCATTTTTCTGCAACGCGGACACTTTTTTCCGAGTCATGGAAGTGGGAACTCAAATTGAGAGGGGGTGTAAATCGTGGAATATATATAATTTACTTGGTAAAATATATATCTTATTACTGATTAAGAAAAAGTTCATAACTGACGAAAGGTAAATGTAATTTTATATTTTTTATATAATTTCTAAATAATAATACTTCATTATTTCCATATTATTTATTTTTTCTTACTTATACTCTGACTTTAGTTGTTCATTATTTTCCTATTATTTAAAGATGACAGAAAGTATTAATAAATCAAAGCAGCATAAATAATTAATTGTAAAATCCATAAATAAATTTTTCTTTTAACCTAAATAAGAGATAATTCATTATTTAGTTTGATATCAGACCAATTTAATCGGAAAAAGTGATAAATAAGTTGTATATACTATTTCTGTTTACATATTTTTCCATAATATTGATGTATTAATGTCAAATGCGATATTTTTCGATATCTTTATGTTAAATGCAATATTATATTTTATATATTTAAAGCTTAAGATATTTTTAATATATACTCATCGCAATATTTGTGTCGATTCATAATATCCCCTCGATATACTATTGCCTACGCCCCTGTCTCGGTCCATATCCCCAGAAGGGGCTGAGCATGGAGGCGGGGTTAGCCTGCATTAACTAGAACCATCTGAATTGAAATGCGAATGAAAAATGTGCGCTCTGCACATTCTGTGCTGCCGATTGTCAAGAGCACTAATAAATTTCCACTTGCAGCCCCCAAGGCCTCCCCCAGGAAAATGGCAGCCCCCTGGAAACCCGAAAAAACCCCATACCAGGCCCACAGCTTATTAGTCACCAGCGGCAGGTTTTGGGATATTTTCATTCAAAATTAATTCGCTAGCGCTGTATAAATCATTTTTCTTCTTTTTTCCTGATCTACTGGGACGCAGTGGATAAGTGCGATTGGCATTCGCAAAAAATATGTATGCAAAAGTGTCACCTGAGTCGAATGTTTTTGCATTTTGAAAATATTATGCTCAAGGGATCAGTGGGAGTGGCAGAGATCTTTCAATGGGAATAGCAAGGTTTACCACAGAAAATTAGGCTCCTAAAATATTTAGAAAAGAGTTTATGAAGATTATAGATTGTTTGTTGCTTAATATATACAAATTAATAATGGAATTTTAATTTTACTTAATAAAATGTTTAATATTCCAGGTAGTATGCATTATTTTAAATAAATGCTTCTAATTCCTGATCATTAAATATAACTCAATGCTAGTTAAAACATTTTAAGCAAACCGATTTGTTGCTTAATCATTTTCTGTGGCTGACTTAAATATCCAAAAGATTTCATGTACTTGGCCAAAGACCTTGATATTTAAATCAGTTAACTGTGTGTGTTGCTAATAATAATAAGCTAAGAAGATTTAAGCATACACCTGGTTATTTAATCCAAAGTCAAAGTATCTGAATTCATCTCTGAAATGCGTAAAATATGCACACATCTTCCTGTGCGAAATTTAAATCCTGCAGGAAGCCGTAGCCTAAGCCCACTCCACCGGACTTATTTCAATTTATTCTGCAGTTGAGTATAGTTCTGTGTGGCTAATTACTGCAGCGTCCATAAATACTCACATTCTTCATTTGAAAAGTGTCAGGTTCAACAGGATAGTAGGAGTCCGCAGTCCGCAGTTCGGTGTCCAGAGTCCTGGGCCCGGAGTCCCGAATCCGATGCCTCAATGATGGGGCGCCCAAATAAACAAGCGGTTGGTCGGACGCTGTCCCAGGCAAAACAAAAACAAATCGAAAAAGTTTTTAGAAATTCGAATCATGTAACGAAATACAAGGCAAAAATTCAAAAGTCCCAAAAACGGACACACTAACACACCACGGGCACACTGAAAGATATAATCTATCAAGTATATGGGTAGTTTAATTACGATGGGTTGGAAATAAACACAATATCGATATGATATTTGGACTTAAATATAGCACTTCATATCTTATCGAAAATATTTTAAGCTTTTATATGTCGAAATCATAAATATCGAAAAATATTGCAAACTTATATTAAAATATCGTTAAAATCGTTATTTAAAAAATATTCATGTCTACTAAAATGTAGCTCTTAATATGTTATTGAAAGTATAGTAAACTATGATTTATCGAAATCTTATATATTAATATATCACATGTTAAAATATTAAAGTAATTATCAACTTTCATAAGAACAATCGAAAAATATCCCTTATTAAATCGTTACAGTACATTCTGATTATATTGATTAATTTTAATTAAAATGTACATACTTTTTTTGTAAAAATTAAATAGATATATAAAAAATAGTCCTGCAGAATTTATTTTTAATCTTTTCATTTATAAATATAAGAAAATAAAGTCACAACCTGCTATCTATCTCGTTTTCACGTGCTTTCGTCTGAAAGTCATGTCTTAAGCCATTATGTAAGTCTAGGCAAAGCAATTAAAATTTTAATTGATAAGAATTAAATAAAGCTTGCTTACATATACTGATTATTTTTTGTTTCAGTGTAAACATGTACACAATTCTTTAGACTTGAACAAGACTTTTGTGCACCCTTCAATGCGGTAATTTATGTGGGCCAGAAAGGGATGCAGCGAACTGCAGCAAGTGCATTTTGATGGTGTGTGTGGGTTGTGGGTGGGCGCAACATTTGCTTATAATTATGTTTTCTCTGTGTGCCCATTTTTGTTGTTGTTCCATCCAGACACGTGCAGCTTTCCCCTGGCTTCTCCAGTATTTGTGCAGCGGGTGTGCGTGTGTATGTGTGTGTGTGCACTGGCCTATGCCCATTGAATACGCACACAAATTACAAGCAAAAACACACGAACATATTGCATGTATTTACGTGTACGGTGCTGGTTCGATGAAATGAACAAAGAAAAAATAATATATAAGGTTCAATATAAATATATACAACCACAAACATATAAATAAATATCAATAATTTTAAATATAATGCAAGAATTAACAGCGGATTTTAAATCCATTGCAATGGACCCCAAAAAGTATGCTATATATTTTAAATGCACTTAAATTCGTGTTACTTACACTGTCACCAAGGATCTTTGATTTTAACAAACTAAATGGATTTAATTTTACTAAATACTACTACTACTTCATACTAAGTTCAATCCCTAAAGCCTGCACTGTATCTGAACAATTGGATCCCAACGAACCTGACCTCAAGCTGCCATTGAAGACGCTTCATTTGAGGTTAAAAGGGGCAGCAAATGCAAATGCAATAGTGGCCAACAATTTTTACATGCAGGACCAGGCCTAAACGACATCAAACAATGGGATTGCAAAGTGCTTAGAAAGAAATAGGAGATTTTGAAGAGCAAGAAAACCTAAAATATCAAATCAGGTTTCTTTATTACAAATATTTTTAAATACAGAAGACTTTTTGACTAATCTCCTTTAGGAGATGCACAAGGGATGCCTTTTAAGTCCCTTTTGAAGGGTATCATGAATATATATTGATCGGAAATGTCAAATACAATAACTACAAATAGTGATCTTTAGTAACATTTGATTGCTCGAATTTTAAAATATCGAAAACTATTGCATTTAAGTATAAAATATTGATATTTTCGAATGATAAATTGCATTTAATTTAACGTTGAAAAATCGATTTATATATTAATTTTATCATCAAATATCCATATAGTATCGATATACCGATATGTAATATGTTATTCAAAGCGAACCTTTCTAATATAACCAAATAAATATTTAATGAATAATAAAGTTAGCTTTGAACTGATTGCTGATGATATTTTATTGCTTGGAAAAATCAAAATCCATACTATTCTGCGTTTTGTTGTTTTTTCTCCCCAGTTTTTTTTATATTTTTAATTTTTTGCTTTTAGTTTTTTCTCTTATATTTCCTGCCTTTGCAGGACGACAATTTACACCGTGCGCCACACGCAAAATGCTTGTCACTTGCAGCGATGCCAACAAAGAGCAGTTAGCCATCCCCTAGTTTTAACACCCCCTCTGCCTAGTTTTCCACTTTGAGAAGGGGATTTTCTACGAGGGGCGGGGGAGGGGGGGAGGTGAATACGGCAAACATCTCCATTCAGCGATTTGTGCCAAATGTCGGCGGCCGCTGCTGTTGGCTTTTGTCTTTTGTATGCGCGCAGTGACCTGCAAAAATGGCAGACGCTCTCATTGTGTCCCACGTTGGCCCACCCCCTCGTTTGCCACCCTAACAACCCCTCCCTCCCCCTGGATTTTCCGCCCCCTGCTCAATTTCAGTTTGTTCTTAGCACCTGCAACTGTGCTGGTGGATGAGCAGGTGGAGCCAGAGGTGTGCGCCAACTTATCGGGCAGCCAAGTGCGTGGTCCTTGTCCATTCAGGACTCACTTCCCACTCCACCTTCTTTGGGTTTTTCCTGACTATTTCCCCCCCTCATTCGGCGCTTTTCTTGCGCTCTCTGCATTTAATTTTATTCACCAAACCGAAATCTTCGCGGCCTTTGCAAGTTGTTAGATGATTGGCTCAGATGTTTTTCCATAGTTAATTAATTAATTCTAGATAGTTTACCCAACATTTTCTTATTGTTATTTATTTAATATATAAGATTAATTTTTTTTTTACTATTATTTTTTGGTATTTTCTTAGAAATTTTAATATTTGCACCCAAAATGCAGCTGCAGTCGCTGCTGTCCTGCCGTTTTGTGCCCTTCGTCCTGCTCCTGCTCCTTGGACCAACGCTATCTATGGCTCATTCTTCTTCTTGGTCCGCTTTGTTTGCGGCCCTTTTCAATTTGGCCTTGGCAGGGAGCAGGGATGCGGGGCTGCAGTGGGGCAGGGGGAATAGACAGATAGCAAAGGACTGAGAGTCCTGACGCAGGCAAATATTGTCCTTGCACAGTCACAGCATCTTTGACAGTCGCAGTCGCATTCACAGTCCAACATTTCGGGGCTGCTTTGCCCTTTCTAGTTTTTTTTCTTGCGTTTTCATGTTTGTTTTCTTGGGTGGGAAAATATAGCTGCCTCCCACCCCCCCATGATTTTTCCCAAGTATTTTTGTCACGAATTCAATAAATGATTTTTTAAGCACGTTTTTATTACTTTTGCTGCTGCACACGGAGTTTTCAGGCCTTAAATGTCCATGATTTATTTTTTGGGGATACCCTAGAAAATTATTAATTAAAGGTATATAATAAATATCTTTCTTCTTGCTAAATTTTGAAATAAAAAAGCTTGTGATATAATTTCTTCAAGTAACAAATAATATTATTTTGTTGAAAAATGTGAATGTTATTTATTGGTTAGCTTGGGACTCAAGCTTCCGGAATGACAAAGAAATGGGTAACCGTTTGGGTAGAAGAAAATCGTCATTTTCCGAGAGAGTTGTTCTGCAGATGCGTGTGCATGACTCATATATAAAAGCGTCGGGACTTGTTAGAAAAAAAAAAAAATATATATATAGAAAAACAGAACACAACCAAAGACTGCTCACTTCATACAAGAAAATGCACTTTGCTAATGAATTGAATTGTCTTCTTACAGTACAAGTGTTGGACCTTTGGTTGGGGTTCACCATAATTTTGGTTAGTTTGTTTCACTATCGTTTGTTTGGATGTTTATGAAGCGAGGGTATAGAACGCTAACAAAAGTATAAAATTCGAATTGATAATTGCAAGCAAATTGTTTAAAAATATTAATGTTTTAAAGGAATAAAACTAGGTAATTTTAGTACACTATGATATCTTGACATTGTCAAGAGTTAGTAAACATTTAAATAAAATAATAATAAAAACTATTAATTCTTTTTATCAATCCGAATTTCGTTTCATTATTATATATGTGCTTAAGTGTAATTATTTTACTCAAAACATTGTATACATTTTTAACCTAATCCGAATCTGAAACAATTGGCATTTGTTTCAGAATAAAACAATATTTGGTTTTTCTAAAAATACTCAATATATAAGTGTACTAATAAATAACATTGAATTAAATTGAGAAGCATATTTGCGTATATATATATTAGTAGATATTATTCAGAAGGGTATTTGCTGCTTCGACTTAAGTTTATTTTCTGATTTTATCCCCTTTGTGTTTGGTCAAATTTATGTTTGTTTTTCTCCCCTTTACCAGTTTTGGGGTCAATTTGGAAATGTTTCGGCTGCCAGTTTAATTGTAATTACCAATGAAAGCTTGAGTTGCCTTCCCTTCCCCCCAAGTCATTTATTTATTTATTTATTTATTTTTTTAATTTTAAGGGAACTTTAAGATCTTTTTGGTGCTTTGTTGCAACTGCTAAATGCGCATACGTTTTGGCCCCATCAATAAATCATTGAGCAGACAGCGTTAAAAGCACTCTGTGCCCCCGTGTGTGTGTGTGGCAGCCGCAAGTCGCAGACCCTCCCCAGCCGCGGCTTGGGTATGGATATGGATATATATAGATAGATATAGACGGCACGGCATATCAATATTCCGCATAGACGGATTGTATTTTCAATATTTGCGCAGCGGCAAGAAGAATGAGCCGGAGAATAAACTCCAGTGGCGTACGGTGTGGAAGTGCAGCCAAAGGGGGGGTGTAGCCAGTGACAGCCCAGGATTCTGCCTATATGACACTGCATAATATTAAATAAATATTAATAAATTAAATGAACTCAAATTAATTATGACTTGCATATAAACTCATTAATTATTTTGACGAGTATCTTTAAGTGGGTTTAATATTATTTAAAACATATAAATAAATTAAATATATTAATATAAAATATAGAATAATATAACAGAATAAATTGTTAATTATTATTAAGACTTCATTAATGCTGGCATTTTTAGGCATATAAATAATATCATACAAAGGATCCCCTTAACAAGGGCCCACTTTCCGTTTTTGTTACACTAGAATTCTCAAGTTTTAGTTTAGCATTAAGTCTCTTAATAATTAAAATATAAACAGAAATGTAAAATTAATTTGCAGTTGATCTTAATAAGAACATACTTAAATGCTTAATAGTAATACCTAAATAAAAATGAAAAAAAAGCTTAGTTTAAAAAGGTAAATGTTCTCCTTCTTAGATAATAAACTGATTATTTTAGTTTAAATTTTTTTATTTAGTATAATTTATCAGAGCTTTCTTTTTTTATACCAAAAACTATATTTTCCTGTTCAGTTAAATTAATACTTTCTTTCTCTCTTTTTTTTATTATAATTTCTAATAGTTCACTTTATATTCCATGTCACACGGGCATAAGCTGTGAGTTATTCGCTGTGGAAAAGGGCGCGGAAAATGCTGTGCTTTCCACGGAGTTAAGCAGGGGGAAAGGGGGATGGCGGTGGGGGGTACTATCGACAGCGGCCTTTGTTGGTTTTGTATTGCAATGATTTAGCAGTTTTTCGTCTGTGTTTACGCTGTGGATAAGGTTTGACGGCGTCGATTGTCGTGAGCTCTCTCTTGTTGTTCGCCGCCAGAGTTTTCCCCCCTTTTCGGTTGCATAAGAAATCAGAAAATTGTTGTGTTTTAATCGAACCCCCCTTTTTTTGTGGCAGCCCCCCATTTTCTATGGCAGACAATAGACGGCGGCGGTGCGCCAATATTCTCCCCGACCCTGTCTCCTTCTATTAAGCCGCAGACTGCATTGAGTCCTCGCTGTGTGCACTTGCCGCTGGTGATCAATATACAATGCACAATGCGGCGATGCTGCTGCAATGCCAGCTACTTGTGTAAATAACTGTCAGCCAATTGTTGTTTAATCGCCAGCTTAGCCCTGTTCACTCTCGGCCCGATTTTGGGGTTAAGTGCGGTGGCTGTTGGCCCTTAAAGTCTCACAAAGGAAGGCTATACTTGTACAGTTGGTTATTCGTAAAAAATCCGTTCTTTGAAGTGTGTTTTTTAATATTGCTTAAATATTTTTCTTACATTTTTACAGATTAATAGTCGTTAAAAAAAGCAAATAATTAAAAGGTTATTTTATGCATTTTTAAAGGATTATACATTAGGGATGACAGAATTTATTTTAAAATCAATATTTAAACGTTTAATGCAATATTTGTAATTTTTACAATTTTGTTTTTTTAATATTTAGTAAGATATTTCAGAATATCAAAATTTATGATATTTTCGATAAATTTTCGAGTGAAATATTTTTGTCGATATGTTATATTAGATTTTTTCTCTCAAGTACTTTGTCAGCCAAATTTTATGTTGACAAATATCAAATATCTATCTGTTTTTACTAGCTCTCCGTTGCTAGAGCAATATTAAATATGATATTAATTAAACCTTAAATTAAGCTTAAATTTTTGTAGGAAAAAAACAACATAGATGTCTGTTCCCCTCAACAGACTAAGAAAAAATTAGGACGAGGACCCACAGAAAAAATAAAACTAGCACACTGACTTATTCGAAGCGAAGGAGCACAGATCTGATGGCTAATTAGTTGCACATTTTACATTAATTAATTTTCATGGAATATCTCTGGCTCCCTAAATTTTTTTTGTTGCCTTATTTTGTATGGAAAGTTTTGTCATAAGGAATTCCACAAGGCATTAGCAGCAGCCGACGCCATCGCTGCACTTTCCACTCCCAAGCCTCCGAATTTTCCCCTCATTTCCGTACAACCCCCTCCACCACCCGTAAGGAAAAATCCTTATTGGAGCGGCCACTGTCTTTGATCCTGTTGCCCAGGCTAATTGGATTTAGTTAGAGCTAATAAAAACGTTTACGAAAGAATTTCATTTTTACTGCAAATTGGCCTAAAATAATTATTTTTTGCTTGAACAACAATAGAACATGAAGAAGTTTTAGGTGATCGAACGAAAAGGTTCCTATTTTAATTACTATTCATGATTAATTCACGAATCTGAATTTGTATTAATAATTATATATTTATTAATTTAGTATTTATAATAAATGAGAGGTGATAAAAATCCATTTTAAACCTTAGATAATCAATAGATGCTTATCTTTATAAATAATTAATTTATTTACTATTTAATTATTCCATTTTAGCAGTAAATTAAATTAGGCTAACTTTAGTTTACATATTATAATTATACTGCAGGAGATGGTATATCATTTACAAATAATTTTCCTTAATTAAAAGTGAGATAATTGCATATTATTTAAACGTTAAATCTCTCCACATAATATACCCAACACTTACAGGGTAGGAAGAGCATAAAAATCGTGTAATTTTCGACCTCCAATCCACATGTACTGTGGAGCCTAATGAACTGCCCAAGAGTGTCTATGATAATTGCGTGAAAATTTCCTTTCATGGGAGCTTTTACAGACGTTTCCTCCCCCTCCCCCCACTGCCTCGATGTCCTTACATTTCGCAGGCCATTTCCCATTTCCGACAGACAGCTGTTGTCCAATCGAAAAGCTCAGACACGTCTTATCGACATATATCGATAAAAGAATTAGCTAAATCGTGACTGCCACTTTGAACATGTCGCTGCCATTAATTATGGCCTGATGACATGACGACACGGCTGCCACATCCGGATCCGCTTTGGGTGCCCCATCCGCGTCCTGCTGCTGATTTTATTAGCTGGCCCACTTTCGATTAAGTCCGATACCGCTCGTGCTCACCTAATTAAAATCGACTTTTTGTGCAATTAATGCCCCCAAATCAAATTATCTGCTGTGTGGGGAGAGAAAAAATAGAAAAGAGAAAAGTTTGCCAGCTCGTGGAAAACTTTTTGCCAACGCAACAAGGAGCCTCAGCGAATGTGTGAAAAGAAAAGCGGTCCGTGAAGTGGGGATTCTTCTTCTGTTTGGATCTCATTTTCCGCGAAAATTATAAGGTATACAAGAATTCAACAATGTATAACAATGTATAGGTATATAAAACAAATAATTAAATAAATATATATAATATATTTTTTTTTAAATGAAAAAGTTTTTATAGATTTTATTATTCAAAGAAAGGTCATAAAACTAACTAATCTTACAAAAATCCACATAAACTTGTTACTTGTCTTAAGTAATTATTGATGTATATTTTCTACCTTTTCTGTTTGACAAATTATAAAAGAAATACTCTTTTATCCTAGAAAAACTATAAATTAGTGCAAATCAATATAAATACAAATGCACAAAAAAATCTATATATATTTAAATATAAATACAGTTAAATTTGCATTATTTAATTATAATTCATACTATTTATTCTATAATTTGTTACATATAAATCTGGTAACAAGGTATTAATGAAAAAATATATTTTGGCTGAATTAAAAGTTCCTTTCCTTCAGTAATTTTTATAACTATATATTTTCATTCAATATTTATTTTATTTTAATAATTTTCAACATAAGTAGAAATGTAATTCATTTTCTTTCTTATTTACTCGTTTATTTAAAGGAATCTAAAAATACATAAAAATGGGCGATAATAGAATATTAAATAATAAATATATAAAAGAAATTATGATCTAATTATTATTATTCCTGATTCGTTATTCGTAAATCATTTATGTATCCAGTCGTAGAAGTGTATCTATTCTAAAACATTTGAGTGCTAATTAAAACACCAAAGTCCAGAGCTAACAAAAAATAAAAATACAAACTAGGATGCTCTTCATAATTGTAACAAAAAATATACAAAAAAAAAAAAAAGAAAAATCCATTTCATTTGCTTCCACTTGACGGGTCAAAGTCAAACTGGCGGCATTAACCCAAAGTCGGGGCTCACAAATTGACACAAATAAAATGTTGAGTGGTCCTCACAGTCGGTTCACACTCCCTTTTTTGGCGTCCTGCGGCCAACAGTTTATCATGTCCGCCAGGAATAATTCAACTTTGCTTATTTCACACTTCAATTTTGTAGGTAAACAAACTTTTTTCCTCTTTTTTGGAAGAGAGGGAACAGAAAAAAAATCAAAATAAATAAAAATACCCCACAAAAATACCCTTGAGTGGTTTTTTCTCGGAGTGCGGGCGAAGGCAAACAAATAAAAATGATGAGCGGCAATATTTGTGGCAATGGAGGAACTTGTGGCGAAATCCCAGAAATCCTTGGGGCATATTTTCCCCACACCACCCGCCATCGAGCACAACCCACACCTAATTTCCCACACTCCCCGGGGCCATTGTTATTGTAAAAAGTTTGACTCTTTCCCTGCCTGCATTTATGTGTGCGGCGGCGGTGGCCAAATTAAAGCACAAATTGTGGCCAAGTTGTGAAAAATACGAACTAGCCACCAGGGTAATTTTTGTGGCTCATAAGTGCCCCCGCACCACCCAACCACTTGAGCAATCCTCTCTGTGTCCTTGAGGAGTCCTATAAATATTATCATCATCATCATCATCGTCGTCGTCGTCGTTGAGTTGTTGAGTACAGGCCCTTCTTGTTGAGGGCTTGTTGTCTTTTAGCCATGGCCATAACCTTTGGCCCGCCGCCCCCCGTTTTCCCCTCCCTGCTGTCTAAGCAAACTTTTCCTGGCCAGAACTTTATTGGAGGAAATTATCATTTGCTTTCCTTTGATATTTAAACCTTCCCTGGGATGCATAACTTTCAGGGAGCTGCATAAGTTCCCCAGGAAGTGTTCTCCCTTTCTCTCGGAGGTCCTGTAATTTTCAAGATCTCTGTGGTTGTAAATAAAATAATTTTTTATTTCATACAACAACATAAACACAGGTTTGTTTTAGCTTTGTTTATCTTTAAAAATTGTGTAAGTTGAATTTTTCCATAATTTCAAGTAATTAAATGTGTAAATTACCAAACCAGTTGATAAGAAGTGCTACATTTTCCACTATTTTTCCAGTTTATACTTCCATTAATATTATCCAATTGCTTAGCACTTGACTTTATTACCTTTTCACCTTTGACCTTTGACAATTCCCCCGATAGTATTTCCCGCATTCATATATCACACATTCCATTCCAAATAAGCTCAGGCAAAGCAGCTTCCAAATGTCTGCCGTGCAAGGGATATAGGGAGCAGGATAAAGGATAAGGGGAGAGACGATGCTCGTAAGGACATCAGGACAACTAACGTGGCAATAAAGTCGACTACAATAAAACACACATACTTATTAGCACTTTTTATAGGTAGTGACGGCGGCAGTCTGATTTGTAATTCTCAAGGCTCTAAAATAAGGGGGCAAACAGGGGTTAACAGGACGAGTCCTAGGGGGGGGGAAGGTTTCTTCGAGTGTTCGGGCAAGGAAGCAAGAACATTCCCATATCCATATCCGCAGAAGAAGAAGCAGCAGCTGTGCTCATAAAAATA
The DNA here is from genome assembly GCA_035046265.1 of Drosophila bunnanda. Lineage (NCBI taxonomy): Eukaryota > Metazoa > Arthropoda > Insecta > Diptera > Drosophilidae > Drosophila > Drosophila bunnanda. The sequence continues at coordinate 976,065 of JAWNOB010000074.1, forward strand.
CACAGACGTCGTTGGATTTTTAGAGTTGAACATAAAGAGACTGCTTCAAAAATTCTGATCGACATTCTCCATACCCTGGGGAATGTAAAAATAAATAAAATAAAATAATAATAGATGGAATAGTGTGTAAAATATTTGGTGTTAATTTAAGCTGTTCCTATTTGTCGATTAAAAATTTATAGAGTGTTGAAAATTTAGAGTAGAACACAATACAATAAAGAAAAAATAAATAGATTATGAATGAGATTAAATTAATAATAATTTAAAAATTAAATTATGTAAAGCAACTCTTTAAATAATAAATCGCAACTTAAACTAATTAAAAACATATTTTTTAGATTTAATGTCGACAAAAACTGCAACCAGATTCCCCGTAAAAGCAACTCTCGAATTGAAAAAAGGTTGCCAGGGGGAAAAAAGGAAAAATTCGAGGGGGGTGGAAAATCCCCATAGACATTTGGCATAGTTCGTCGAGGCGAACTTTTTGTCTAAGGCAGCTCGTAAAAATGCCCAAGTGAATAATAATCATCAGAAGTGGGCTTTCCTCTCGACACCTACCCCACAGGACGCTCCTTCCTCCTCCACTTGCCCAACGGGGTCACATGTGTAAGGACCTTTCTTTTTCTCTTATATATATATATTTTTTTTGTTTTTGTTCTTGTTGGCTTGGAATAGCTTGTAACATACGAAAAACTAAACGGAAACGAAAGTTTTATTGTCTGTAAGGAAAAGGCACAGCGGACACAGAGACTTAAGGACACGCCAAAGAGGACAACGAACGGACAGACAGACAGATTCCTTTCGAAGTAGGAAATAATTAAGCGTAATTGAGTTAAGTTATTTCCGCCTTGCAGTTGTCTTGAAAATTCCCCAGCCAACTGTCAGAGAGTTAGAATACAAAAAAAGGCGAGCTGCACTGCAATCCTTAAAGGACTTGCCTTGGCAATTTTTGCCCCAACTGTCTGCCCAGTAAGTGATTTATTTAAAAGATGAGCTGAACCAACAGCAGCTGTAGCGTTCCTTCTTCTCTCCACCCCCCCCAAAAATGATATTAAATATTTTTATGAGGGGACAACTTTAAGAGTGGAAACACTTGGGAATACAAATACTACTCCAAGGTTAAATGGGGGAAAAATCGATGACCAAAGGTGAACACAAATCCCAGATTATTGGGAGGGAGTTTGGGGTCCTGCAAAAAGATATTCTATTGGGATAGGTTTTTCGTTTATATTTCTGAAAGGTTTCGCTTCTTTTAAAGTTCATAAATAACTTATTTATATTTTTATCTAGGATACGTAAGTCTTAATTTTCCAGTGCATTTTGCCTCTTAATTTTTTTGTTGCATTTCTTGACTATAGTTGGAAACCATTGAAGCGGCTGTCCTTGCATCGATTTCAGTTAATGCGATGCCGCAATTTCTGTTTTTCCTGCCATCGCTGTTGCCTCTTTTTATTATTTTTCCACGCTTTCCTTCCGCTTTCCCTTCGAGTGCAGCTGTCAAATTGTGTTTTGTGCAATAAGTAGCAAATACGGGGGAAGTAGGGGGTCGATTTTAAGGGCAGACTGAGAAAACTTCTTTATTACAGCTGCCCTCTGTGGTGCCTTCGGTTGTCCTTCGCCTTTCTCTGTTGCATTTTATTTAACTCAAATTGAGAGAGAGAGTGGAGCGGTTGGGGGTGCCCCCCCGCCTTTTTGTGCAATTTATTGTTTTTATGCGTTTGTCGTGCACTTTTTAAGTAGTTGGCATTCTGCAGGCATTATTAGATTTTCCAACGCAAACTTTTCTGTTCGAAAATGGTTCGTGCTGTTCAAGCTGATTGCCACTCACTCTCCAGTATATTTATTATATTTCTGTAGTCTTATTTTTGTGTCAGGAAATAAATATTGCATATGTTTTTTGGATATTATTTTGAATATTAAAAATATTTAACTACAACTTTTAAGATAATTTTTATGGGTCTTACTGAAAGGTTATTGTGGAATTTATTTTCTAATCTTATTTATTAATTTAATATTAACCGCGAAAACTATGTATTATGCCGCAGCCTGTGCTCGGTGATTTACTATTAAGTTTTAAATTGTATGGTAAGCATAAATTATTGAATAAATAAATTAATAAAGTATTTATTTTACTTACGTTATTTATATATTTTAATTTAATATCTTGTTGATGAAAGACCATGTCTTAGACCTTTTTATTTAATAGAATTTTAGCAGAATAAATTGAATAATATGCTTAAATTTAAGTTCTTTTATAATAATAATAATAATAATAATAACTTTACACTTCTGTCTACTCTTAAACCCCATTTAAAGTTCAATAAATTATTGAAAAATCTTCCTCAAACATTTCTCAAATATCTGTCACTCGGCAGTTTTCACAAATTTCTTTCAGTGCACATTTCTAAAGTTGCAATTTCAATTTCAATGGCACTGCAAAGCGGGACAGCAATAACCAATTAAAGTAATTAGCCTCGCAGTCCACCGCCCACCTCCCCCTAGTTGCAACGAGGTGACAAATGCCCTTTCACCCACTGCCTTTCCCTCTCTCTCTCTCTCTCTGTCTGTCTCTTTCTCTCCCTTTGTTGCCCTCTCTCTCGCACAGTAGTGACTCCATCTCGCTCCCCCCCGCCAACTGCTGTGTGTTTGTCAAATACGTCAACGCTTGTCGGCTGCTTGCTTCACTGCTTGCTTTTCACATTGACAAGTTGGCTTTCGCACAGCATAAGTCATCGCACACACACACCCACACACACACAGCCACACTCCCCGCACACACACACATCCACACACCGGAAACTGATGGTGTGGTGGCAGTGAGGGACAGCAAGTCCTAACAACGCTAACCGGCAACATCAAGTCCAGCCAACCAATCGAACCAACACCCAACTCTCACAGCATCCGGAACTCGTGGCAACATGGGGCTCACCCATCAAAGCTGATCGTCTGGCTATATCTATATTATATATTCTAAATTCTATATTCCATATTCTATTATAGCTAATTTTAATTTCGAAATTATGTAAAGCGTAATGAAAGCTGATGAGGGGGAGATGGTTACTTTTGGCTAACAATAAACGTTCAAGTTAACTATTTAATTTTTTTTAAATTGTGAAGGATTACAGCTAACTTTATGATATATTAAATATAGTGCTATTATACACTAAACTATATTGTAAGATCACCTATAGGTCATGGCATCTTAATCTCAATCTGGTCAAGGAACATATTTGATCGTGTCCCAGAATCCAGACTTGAGAATTTTTAGGCACCTCATCGCAAATAGTTTTAATTAATGGTTTAAATTAATAACAAATTAACATATATACAAGAGTATTCTATATTAATTATTTAAAAATTTCTTGTATCCAAAAATATGAACATATAATAGACAAAATTTTCTTAATTTTTCCTATTTTTCTTTGGCGACTTTTCCCTTGATATCTCTGGTCCATTTGATTCGCTTCGCTTCGCTGGCCTGTCAATTCACTCGATGACTAGACAAAGCTATATGTGTCCCCCGTATACGCCCCTGTTTTCCCACTTTTCCGGAACCTCTCCCCGCTCTGTGTGTGTGTGTGTGGTAGAAAATCTCTTTTAATTGCCAATCGTGTGGAAAAATGAATTTTCCATCGAATTAGTATTCTGTGGCTGAAATTCATTCATGAAGCACTCATTAGGAAATCCTCAACTGATGTTCGCTCTCGCTTTCGCCTCCACACACTTTTCCCACTTTTTTTTTTTTCCGTTGAGATGGCGATGAAATGGGTGGTGGGGAGGGTAGGGGGAGGACTTCTGGCCCGGCCCCCCTCTTTTCCGGGTCCTCATCACAGCCACGTTCTCAGTTACGTTCAGTTTTTGGGCTTGTTATGAGTTGAGTCAACATATTTTGCAACACTTACCGGCTGCCTACCGGGGGAATGGGTAAAGAATCACTGAGAGAAATACTTGTATTTTAAAGCTACTAGACTTAGTTAAATATGTGTAGCGGAAACTTCAACTAATTTTTAATTTGCGTATTTATTATCATTTCAAAAAACTATTATAAATATTAAACAGATTTCAAAGCATTAATATCACATCCTCTAAAGTATTTAAAACTTATATCTAGTGTTAAGTTATATTGAATTATACAAAATAATAACAAAATTAAAAAATGTATTAATAATAAAAGAATAAAATTATAATATTCAAAATACAAAATAGTATTTATTTACTAAACTAAATATAATTTAATAGCATACAAGTAAAACAAGAATGGGAGTAACAATAATAAAGCGCTTATAAATCATTTAATTTCTAAAATATATAAACTAATAAATGAACACAAGTATAGTTTATTATTTAGTTTATGAATTTTGGAAAATAATATTTACATTTTGATGGAATATCTTTTTCTTAAATGAACTTTTAAAAATATTTCGATTTTTTACTTTTCCTAAGCACCTTTCTCACCGTGTAGAAGATGGGGCCAGGGGGCGGAGGCTCTCGACAAGGACCCAGCTCAACTGCCACTCCCCGAAAAGAGGAAAATCCCACTCCCCTGCCCGGAAAACCCCCGCGCAGCAGTACTTGAAATCAAAATCAAGGAAGTGACTATAATTTTGGTGTAGCATGTTGTCGGTACGTGTTTCAATATGTCAGCATCCGGTGATGAGTTTGCTACGTTCGCCATTGCCACGCCCCCTCAACCTACCGCCCCCCTCCCCCCCACACACCCACACACAAGCAGACACACACGTGCATGTTGTGGGTGTGTGTGAGTGTGCGGTGATTTTGTGTTGAGCACTCTTCAGTTATTTTATTGATGTTGTAAATTTCTGGTAATTGAGCTTAATTTTTATACAGTTGCCATCGTCTTTGTTTTATGTTGATTGCGGCGAAAGAGAGGGCAGCATGGCGCACAGAAAGAGATGGACACACACGAGAGTCCATTGATTGCTTGAGGTATTTCCAGTTCGAACTTCACTGGCTCTGTCCGTTTGATGGGGATTGATGGGGGTTAGCAGGGAGCGTTGTGGGGGTTGAGCGTGTGGCGTTGGTGGGTTAAGTGTGTCCGGCGGGTGGAGGGTTAAGCGACTGGCACTTTGTCTCCTCGTAATTGAAATTAAATACTTGCAGTTTTTCTTCATCTACTTCTTTTTTGTAATTTTATCAAGAGTTTTGCATTTTGGCACTCTTATTTGAGGCACTTTACTGCCTCATTTGGTCACACTAATTGGTTGAGTAGTGTGCCCCAATTTCGTTGTTTTCTGATTGGACTTTTGGTAAATAGGAATATATCTTCTAGTCAGCATGTGGTTTTAGTGGTTCCTTGATTACTTTTTAAGAATCCATATATTTTAACTTAGGAATTATTTTAATAATATTACAAGGCTTGGCAAGATTTAATTTAGGGTCAACTTTTTACTTGGCTTTAATATTATTAATTTAAATAAAAACCATAAGATATCCCCCCCTCCTTCTAGCCTCTTCAAATATGTTCCATTTTGTGTTTAACCTTCTTTAACTTTCCAATCAGCTTCAAACAGCAATTTCAATTAGGAACTTTGGCATTCAAATATGAAATTAAAATGATTCGCACACAGCTGTGCACCTCCCTTTCATGTGTCCATACCTACATACATCTATATACATATTTATATATCTATATGGGATATACGTATATATATTTGAATCGACAGTGGGTGGTTTTTGGTCAACTCCTTGGCCCCGCACAGTGGACAAAAGGCAGCTGTCATAGAGAATGACAACAGGCCAGAGATACGAAATAGAGGAGAACAGGAAATTATGCAAAAAAAGTAGAAAAGTGCGATAAAAAGGGATAGAAACATTTCACTAGCCAAACATTTTTTTGATTCTCAAACAAAAGTCACTGAAAATAAATATCAGAGAACGAGAAAATCATTGAAACTTAAGTAAATAAAATTGTTCTTGGCTTTTACATAAAATTGAGTATTAAAATACTTAAAAACTTGACAAATTTTATGATTTTTACACTTGTTTGATAGTTAATTGTGTTCAGTGTATGGAACTGTTGTTCCATTGCGACTTTTTTACGCCCTTGGTTGGAAAAACCCCAACCCCATTTGACCAACTTTGGCAATTCCATTTTCACAATCATGCGTTGAACTTTGAACTCCCAGTTTGCCTCCACACACACATACAGGGGCATAAGAGTGTGTGCATTTTGGAAAACTGCTTTTCAAAATATGCCAACAGACAAATGCCGGGCAAAAGTTTTTATTCATTCATTCATCGCCACCCCCCCGCACCACCCACACTTTCCTTCCGATTTTCTGTTTTGTCATCGCTTTTTGCATGGTCTCAGTTGTGGATTGAAAGCCCGAACGGACAGCAACCCCTTGAACCCCCGGAAAATGCACCCCCTTCCCACACACGGCGTTTTTTTTCCAATCGTTTTTTGGCGTTTTTAGTTGCGGCCATTGAATGTTCAAAAATTATTGTAAACTTTTCAGACTCATACCACACACACACACACACATATGATGCCTGCGTGTGTGTGTGGGAAAGTTCGAGTTCTAGTTGGGAAATCAATTAAAAACGCTTGTTGGACTCGGACCACAACTTTCCCTTTCGATCCTGTGCGGTTACGTCCAACTGGTCAAGGCCTCAAACCCCCGAATATGGTTTTGGTCATTTTTATTTTGAACCAAACAACTTTGCAGAAGTTTTACCAAAAACCGATACGGCTATTGATCACTCAGAAATTTAATTTAATATCGTGCCAAACTTTGCTTATTTGCCACATAACAATTGCAGTGTAATCTAGTATAATCTAAAGAAGCAAATGTAACACCTTTAATTAATAAATAAATAAATATGTGTTATATGTTTATAAACCAGCGCTGTTTGCTTTTTTTATATTTTAGTTTCACTGATGAAACAACAATAATAATAGAAAACAAAGAGAAAGTGCACAAAGAGAGCAGCTATATACGATCTCAGTTGCAGAACGGGTCTTACTCTCACTGCCGCCTTGCATCTCTTTCACTCGTGATATTACCTCTCCTTCGCACGCTGCTCTCACGCTCTCTCTTCTGCTGCTTTCAAGCTCTCACACGCTGTCTCTTTCCGTTGGCTGCGCAAGCTTCTAAAGGGGGCTCTCAATGAGCTGTACTCTCACACAATGCTTAATACCCTTCCAGAAGGTTTTATAATTCTGATGTAACATTTTTATACAGGTGCACCTTATTGTAACAAGTTGGATATGGATTTTTATGTTTGCCCCACCTTTAGATATGTATATATTTGTTATAAACAATTTAGTAGAAATATCGCATAATATGAATTATTTTTGATTGAAAACAATGAAATATAAATTAAATAAATCAATTTTAAAATGTTTATGGCCGAACCAAAACTTTGTATACATGATTTGGCTTTATAGAAGTTCAAATGAAAACGACAAAATCGACAGGGTATCCCAGGTACGGCTAGGAGAGGGTAGTTTCTTCGCTAACTCGCTTCGCTTCGCCTCGCTCTCTCCAGCTCTACTGACGTAGCAGTTCAGTCGTTCACAGCCAAGGGCTTTCCAATTTTCTTCAACGCAACGCTCTTACGATTCCCAAGTCCTTATTCCGCAAACAGTGCGTATAAATAGCGCTTCCACGGCCACGTATCTCGGCGGTCGAGCGCCTCTCAGTTCTCAAGGGTTGGCCACGTTCCCGACTAATTGTGGCACAGAAAAACGTCAACATCCTCGGGTGTAAAACTCTGATTCGCTTCCGGAATTGAAGGGAAATGGTCTATAATGAGACACAACAAAAAAGTTTTATAGAGCAAATGAGAGAGATTGCAAAAACCAGTAGGGGTTATGGTTGGTGGGGTGCGTATTCGTATTCAACCGAAACCACCGTGGAAAAACAGCCAATTTCTGATGTGAAGGTCCAACGGACTAAGCAGAACAAAACAAGCAAAAAATCCGACAAAAAAACAAAACCAACAAACAAACAAACCATAAACAAAAAACAGCTGAGAGGTGCGCAATGGATCATCATCCAATGACCGCTATTTTGATCTTTTGATTTCATTTATTATTAATATTTTGCATTTTTATTGACTCGAGATTGAAGCAACAGCTCAATCGATATACATATATAAATTTTCTTTTTCCCGTTAGACCCATATCAGTTAAGTTGCCTGATTGATTTGTTTTCGAAAGACACTTGCCAGGAATTTGTTGTTATTCTTGCAGGCACTTTTTATTAACCTTTTCGCATTGAAATTTATAAATTTGTGTTCGAAGTTCTTGGCCCGTTCTTTTGTTGTTACTGATTGCTTTCTAGCCCTGCAGCTGCCCCTAATTTGCTCCGCCCCCAGCCTTGGCCCCTATCACGTTGTGCCAAAGAAAACTCGATACTTTTTCCAGCTGCCAGTTTTTCCGTATGCATGAATAGAAGTCCAACAAGAAAGCGGGGGAAGGGGATGCGGATGCTGTTGTGTGTAACAACAAAATTCAAATTTTAAAGCTTCGCTCATTTTACGCCTGACTTGGCCTTAAAGTGGAATCAACTGAAGGGAGCCTGGCCAGCCAGGAATGGGTTGGAATGGGTTGGAATGGGTTGGAATGGGTTGGAATGGCCTGGAATGGGGTTTTCGGTTGCTCCAATCCTATACAATGGCTTCATCAGCTAAGCGCTCTCGACTCCGAGCAACCGGAAAATGGAGAACAGAAATTAAAAGTCAAGTGGAATGAGGCGAAACGGGAAGGGGAACGAGCGGAAAAGAACGTAACGAAACGGAAGTTCTGGAATCTGACAGATAACGGGAACACAAGGGAATTGAAACAGTTGAGAAGCTGGGAAAACTAAAATACATATTTTAAGCGAAACATTTACATGTGGTTTAAAATGTAAACTTTAAATTAGTAAATTTAAAACTGTAATATTGATTTAATTTAATTTTTTTTGTAATAAAATATCCCTCAGAAAAATCATAAATAAAATGGTAAGCAAGAAAACTTCAAAGTCTTGAAGAAGACGACGAAACATTGGAATGTGAACACAAAAGTTAAGCCACGACAGAGCACTTGACATGCCCCTTTCCACTCATTCCTCGTTCTGGGGAAAAAAAATGGCGGATAACCAAATTGTAAAGAAACCAAAAGCACTTTAAAGTCAGCTTAAACTTGCCCTTTGACCCGTGGCATTGGCATGCACCCTCTCTGAACCTCTAGAAGAGAGAGAGAAAGAAAAAAAAAATAGCGACAAAAAAGCGCAGGATAAACAAAAAACAATGTCAACAATGTTGCACTAATTGCGTCACAGGAAGCCGGCAGCGGCATCTTCACGCTCTCCGCCTCTTTATCCTTTACTTAACGTGGGATTCCCCCTGTAATACACTCAGCGCTCAGTTATTTCTTTGCGCTGCCGTTGAATTAAGCAAAATTATTTTGTTCGCCTGCTTTTTGTGTGTCCTGTGCCTTGGTTTGGGCGCCGGCGGCATCAACCGAAGGGGACTCCCTGGCACCAAGTGCATTTGCGGAAGTAGTTGCTACCAACGTGATACAGTGAAGTCTCGAGAGCACAAGACTGAACTAAATTAAGCCTTATTTATATTTTTGCTTCAACAATTTCGAATAATAAACAAAAAGGGTGGGAGATGAAATATTAATAAGCTTTATTTAATTTATTATTAAAAATACATTCTATTTCTATGTAAATTGCTTACGCAGGCCCCTCTGTTTCTAAACTCATTATTTCCTGTATTTCACTTGCTTATACTTTTCCAGATTTTCCATAAAATCGCACGAAATGTCGCTTGAGCCTTGACAAAAATAGGAAAATCAAAACAAACCCTTGGATTTAATGTATGATTTCGTTTTTAATTTGCCTAATGTTTGGTTTGTAATTCCTAACTATTTTTGATCTTAAAAAATTAAATAAATAACACACATAAAACAGAAAAAGAATTATCAATTTGTTATTGTTTGCATTTAACCTAATTTGTTTATGGCTTCCGGAGTTTTAGTTATGACAATCACGTCGCGCCTTTGTCGTAAAGGAAATAAAAGAAAAAGGGAACAGTGTCGCCCAAAATTATGCACACGCACACAGACTGTGTTGGGATGAGGTTGGGAAATTCTTGTGGCTGATGCAAATATTTATGGCACTGGGACACAATTTTTAACAATTTACATTCGGAAAATATATTTTGAAAATTCCGAATGCGTTTTCCTTATTGACTTTATCTTTATCTCTATTTTTCCCCGCCTTCTGTCCTTGCGGTGTCAAATTGGCTGGCCAATAGCAATAACAACAAGAATGGAAGCTAGCTTAAGCACGCCGAAGTATGTATACCCTTGCATATTGCAATCATTAATTATAAAAAACAATGAAATAACGCCATACTTTCATTACATTCACCTATACTTATCATATTTGGTATTTTACTTTACATTTAATGATCGTTTCTATGGCAGCTATATGATATAGTCTTCTGATTTTTATAAAATTAAAACCAAAATTTTGAAATATAAATAGATGCAAATATTTTCAAATACAATGAAGCTATAATTTCGTATAATTAAATTCACAATTGTTCCGATATGGTAGTCCGATTTTCATAAAATTAAAACCGTAATTCTACAATAATAAAAAATGGCTATATATCAAATTTGATGAAAATATGTAGGAAGCTGAAAAACTTATAATTTTTTTTTCTAAAACATTTCCATTTGTTCCTTTGATATAGTAGTCCGATTATTATAAATTTTAAAACGAACTTCTAGACTAATACAAAATTATATTTAATTCTGTTGAAAACTGAAAAAGTTTTAATTTTTTCCAAGAATTTTCCGACAGTTCCTATAGCAGCTATATGATCCAATCTGGTTATATATAAGTGAGGCTATATAGAAGACTAGAAAAGATCTTGAAAACTGAGAGACTAGTTTGCGTGGAAACGGGCAGACAGACGGACAAGGCTAGATCGATTCGGCTGTTAATGCCGGAGCAAACTTCTGACTAAAATTATAATACCCTGTAAGGGTATAAAACGGGGGGAAATATAAACTCTGTGGGAATCTCTCATCCTTAAGCTTTAGTTTCTGCTATAATTCATGGTTGTTAATAGAAAATGCCATGCACGGCCTTGCAAACTCTCCCCATCCAGGCTTTCGTCACTGCGGTTTCAATATGACAATGCTCAAATGAAAAACGCCGGCGGGAAAAGAAAAAAGGGTGGGATCCAAACAAAAACAAGTAGCCCTTAATAAAATTTGAGCGAAAAAAAACTCGAATATGAAATACCTTTTGATATATTTTTGGAAAATATAAATACTCTGTTAAGACCATATACAAAATTAATGTGAAATGCTAGACTTAAAAGCATAAACATTATAATAATTTTTATTATAATTTTTATTTTTTGGGAAAACTAGAAAAAAAGGAAATTTGGCAAAATATCACATCCTCTGCCAAATAAACCACCAAAGAGAAGGCCATATTCGAGCATTTACAGGGTAATTGGGGCGGATGACCACCATTAGGTCGTCAGGCGTGTCATTTTAAATAGAGTACGTGCCGGAAAACCCCACCCCCATCCCCAGGCACTCGTACCAGCCCCCATCCCCCATCCCCCCTTGGAAAACACTCCCCCATGACCGTTGGGCCGCCCCCAAAGCGCCAATAAAATGCGTTAAGAAAAATAGTTGTAAAACGTTTGATGCATACTAAAACGCTGTGCAATTGAATTTGAGTGCCGAGACAAACACTCCCCGATATCAGATGTCCACTGTCCAGGGTCCCAATGTACGGGATGTACGGGATGTACGATGTCTGATGTCTGATGTTTGATGCCAGGCGCGTTTCGCAGCTCATTACGCATTTTTGTTGCCGCCGCTCTGGTTTGTTTTCCCTTCTTGGGAGACTTGTTAATCGTCGGCAAGGGGTGACCTCCAACCCCTAGATGCATAACTGGGATAACTGGTCATTGGTGCTTGGAGAGTGGAGAGTGGAGAGTGGAAAGTGGAGACTGTTAACTGGATATTGCTAACTGTGTCAGCAGGACCTTGGAATTAATGGACATCATTAAAAATATGCCTTTAACTTTTGGTGATAATATATAAGCTGGTTTTGTTTGTCGATATCGAAATATTCTAATTAAGCCAATAAACTATGAAATTTATTTACAATTCATATCATTTTAACAGATAATTTCTTAGAGGGCTAATAGAAAATATCGACATATAACTTATCGATATTAAAAGCATATGATATACTTATAAAGATATTTAAACACATCTATTTACATGTATATAAGCAATAACCCATCCAATTCGAGATATAAGTATAATATCGATATTTGACTCTAAAATTTATAAATAAATCGATACTTTATCGTTTTTATAGACATATTGATAAACGATAAATCGATTTATTGTAAATAACATTAATACTTTAACGTTAAATGCGAGAATGTTCTATGTTTTATATTTCAATAAATCAAATATTTTATATTTCAAATATAAAGTTTCAAAGATTTTTTAAAAATAATCGAAAAAAACAAATTTATTATATGAAATTATTTGTATATTTTATCAAAAATGTTTTACATTGTTATACATTATATTGTTATATTTATATTGTTCCTGATACAGGAAACTTAAAAATATTTTCGATATTAAATATTTAGTTCTAAAGATGTTGTAAATATAAATTTTACAAAATACAAAATACTTAAATACAATCGTTCAAAAATTGTTTCGACAATATTGATTATTTCAATATTTCAAATATCGCTTTATCATATAAAGATATAAAACCTGTTCAGATATGTATTCTTTTCGATATATGTTCATCACCTATTATAAAAACTATATAAATATTTGTCCAAAAAATCTTCTGAGGAAATTATCAACCATGAACACCGCCTCGTTTCTGCTTGTCTTCGCCATTTCCCCCCGCAAAGTTTTGCTTGGAAAAGTTCCTGTGTTTCCTTAATTTTATCAAGCTGCTGACAAAGTCGACAAAACACAAGCGTATCGCGTTTCCCGTTTAGTGCGCTGAGGTGTCCCCGCTTTGTGGGGAAAGTTGTTTTGGCCAAAAACTCAGGTGGCTTAACTTAACTGCCGGCAGTAAAAGCTGCACTGATAGCGCAGCAAAACCCTTTCCTTTTGCTAATTGCAGCTGTAATTAATAAACTGTCAAATTTACGACCACCGGCCCGGGGCTTAAACAAAAGGGGGCAACATCGTGGGGCACATGTGGTGACCCCGATTCCCGCAACTGGTTACCATTGCCATTACCGCGCACTACTTGCGGCACTGCTCCCCCTAATTGGCTCTTAAGCGAAAGTGAATTATTGATGGCTCAAGCAGTAACAAACGGGCATTCAACAACAACAACGAGAAACAAAAAATAAACAAAAGAAAAACTCACAACACCGAAAATTCCTTTTTAAATATGATCAAATAATAGCTCGATGGTGGCAATGGTTCCATGGCCAAGCTGTCGTGCACTGAGGGAAATCTTTACTTTATTAATATTCGAATTAGTCAAGAACTGTCAAAGTAAATAAGTGACAGTACTGAGAATTTTTTGGGAAAAATATTCAGTTATAAAATATTATAATATATATACAATATATAAATAATATATGTATATGACAGAGCTTATGAGTATTATATATATTATAAAATTTCATATCTAACAAGGATTTGGTTTAATTTTCTCTCTGTAAAATTATTTAAATAATATTGAATTTCCAAAATATTCCACAATATTGAAACCTGTTTTTAAAACCATAAATATTTTCGCTTAGTATTGGTTTCTTAACGTTTTGCCCCTATAATTCCTGTTTCACATTTTCCTCTTCCTTCGCCAAGGACTCCTTCAAACTTGGCGTCAGTCATTTATGACGGGGCAATGTGTGTTTTGTTTTTTTTCCTTCTTTTTTTGCGCCAAAGAAAATATCGAAGGACGTGGAAACTCTGGAATGTGTGTTTGGGTGTGTGCTAATGAGCGCGGAGTGCAGACATCTAAACACGTAAAAGGACACAGTGGAAAATGGGTATGCATTTTACAAGGACTACAAAATATCAATTATAATCATGAATTAATTAATAATTAAAAAATACAAGGACTACATAATATCAATTATAATCATGAATTAATTAATAATTAAAAAATAAGGTACAGGACTGAGGACTGAGTCAAAAACAGCTTTATTGTCTGTTTATGTGTGTTTTTTGACATTTAATTACGGTGTGACTTGAAATAATATAAAAATATATAATACAATATTAATAAAGTGTATAAATCATAAAAGTTTAATAGCTTTTCCTTGTAAATTTGCTATAAATCAATTATAATTATAAACTTTAAGCTATTAGTTACGTTGACAATCATTTATAGGCGCTTACTATAGTAATATTACTATAGTAATAATAATTATATGTAATACAATTATATATAGCATATATGGTAAAAAAAGAACAAGGCCTTGTTCTTGGTTAACAAATTTTTAAATAGCTTTTCTCTTTAATTTCTGCCCTTTGATTTCTCGTTTTTTTTGTGTCACATTTCTTACTTTTAACCCACTGTGCACAGTGTGCTCTGTGGCATTGCATCGACTCTCCTTTTTTTTTGCCAAAAGCTTGTCATTGCTCTTGGCGTATAAACATTCGGGGGCACATTCCTTTCAAATTATTTGCGCATTCGAGCAGCTGTAAACGATTACGCTTCCAACCAGGGAGCAAAAATAGAAGAAAACCTTCAATGCGGTGACCACACTAAAAAAAAGGGGAATATAAAAATAATTGAAATGTGTAAATATATGTGTGTAATCTATATTTTTATAAATATTTTTTTTATTATCTAATTTAATTGAAGAAATTAACTGTGTCATTATTTACAACTTTATTTACGTGTTTGCTTTCAAGGCATAGAGATAACTCTATTTAAGCACAAAAGCACAATTTAAAAACTGGATGTATTTGCAATACAAAACAAGTTTAAATTTCAATTGTCTATAGAGTAATACATATTTTTGTTCAGTGCAAAACACAAACACTTATCGACAGGCAACTCCCCATGTGTGCGTGTTGCCAAAATGTTGCCAATCGCCTTTGTCTGCGTGGGTGTCTGTGTGCTGCAATTTGGGGGCTGGGGGGGGCTGGAGAAGGTTGGGAGGGGCGTGTATGGGGCATGGAAAATTAGCGGGGGACGGGGGATGGGGAGCAGAACCCATTACCGAAGGACTGGCATATTATTGAGCCGTCTATGCGCCACATTGCCCTACATTGCGAAAATAGAAAACAACCGAAAATAACGAGAACCTATTTTAAAGAATTTCGAAATACTCTTTTTGGGGTCTTAGGAATTTTGTTTTCATTAATAATTTTTTGAGATCAATATGTAAATATCATAATCATAATGTAAGTAGAATTATAGCATTTTAAAAATATAATTTTAACCCAAATAAATGAAATGAAAATGAGCTATAAAAATGGTTAAGTAGGTTAGAAGTTCTAAACTAATCTAATTGGACTATTTTGTAATTTAAGTATCTATAATTATTTTATAAGCAAATTACATTAATTTAATTTTTCTAAAAGAAATATTATTTATTCTATAAAATAAGGAACTTCCATTTCTTATGACATTTGACCAGTGATTTAAATATGCTTCAAAAAGGACTTAATATGTTTATGAATTATAATCAATGAAATGTTTGAATAAAATGTATAAAATATAGAAAATCCTGCATCTGATTTAATGGAAAAACTTTGGATTTATAGAGTATATTACAAAAGAACCGAGAAAAGGGCACCGAACCACATGCGTGCCCAAAAATGCCAGACCTCTGGTGCTGCTCCTGTCCTTAGTTTTCCTTATTTTCCCCTCATTTTTTTTTTGGCTACTTCTTGTTGCTGTTGGTACTTAAGTTCGACAACTCAATAAAATGTGCTTTATGGCTGCGCCAGCAAAAAACTCGTGGGGCAAATCGGGGCGGGAAATAATAACAGGGGTCTCGCAGCCTCTGTCTAGGCCTCGCGCCCCATGCCAACCGGTTTTCCCCCCGGTTTTTCCGGAGCATCACATCTGCTGCTCCAACTTCTGCTCGGACCCCTTCGCCAAATTGATTTGCAATAATTTAAGTTTTTTTTTCGCAGCCCCTTTTTTCCTTTTGCCCTGCTGTTTTCTTTAAGTGAGAAAATCGTTTTATGATAACGTTCTGTCCTTTTTTTTACTTTTGTATTTTGCTTATTTGTTTGTTTGCTATATTTTGCTTACCGTTTCAACATTTGCTAGAGTTTTTGCTCTGCTCTGATTACGTTTGTTAATTTTGGCATCTGTTTTTTTTTGTTTGTGGTTGAGAAATTGAAAAGGAAGTTTTATGTTTTTGTTTTGTTGCAAGCTTTAAGGCCTTAATTGGTTTAAGGGATTCCAAGGTTTAAATTTATTGTTAATATTATTTAATTTAATATTATAAGAGGCTTTAGTAATGGTGTAACAAATATAATGTATCTTGCATACATATATTATTTTACTTTCACTTTAACAAATTTTAAATTATCTTAAAATATTTGTAAAAATTTATTTGTGACTGCTTTTCAGTTCTTATACTTTTGTTTTAATAAAATAAAACTTGTATTTCATTAGCATGAGATAAGAGAATTATACAAATTATTTTGTTAAATAATGAAAAATACTGGACTTAAACATAGTATCATAACTTGTTAGAATTAAAGTTATTAAAAGAGACCTTGTTTCATTTATAAATTTTTATTGTATTCAAAATTCAAAGATACTTGCAATGTACGTTTTTTATCATTTATATATTACGCATATATCAATATAAAATTGGACTATAAAATTGAATATTAAATTATCACGAAAAAATTGAATTACAAAATATTACGTCGTAAAATAATAACTAAGTAACTGTGAATTCGGTCCCTCAATGAAATCTTTAAATACTTTTAGAGAACTTTTTAAGTCGTCTTTCCTGTTAAACAAAATTTTTCTTGCATTTTATTATTACATATTAAGTTTTTAATATATTTTTATTATATTGTTATATACTGTTTTTAAAACCCTTGAAATTTCAAGAGCCCCATAGTATTTATAAATATTACAATAAACGAAGCAGTTCCTTAGTCCTTTCTTAACTAGGCCCTTAAGGGAACTTATAAAAGTTGACACTCTTTTCCCTCTCATCCTTAATATTTCCCGCCACTGCAACTTAAAGGGTTCTCTGCCTACTTATCACATAGGTGAGGAAGGGCGGTGGAAAATCTGAGGGCGGGAAAAGGCGGTGTGACAATTAAGGAGCGCGTTAAGCGGACGGATTCACAGTTGGACACGTAGCGGCGAGTGTCTGGATTTCTTTGGTTGGGGTCCGACTTCGGTTTTTGGTGGTATGGGGGAAAATCCATTGGGAGGGGTCTGGAAAATCCAGGAGGTCGAAGGACGTGCGAGTGCACGCAACGTTAGGACGGCGATTACCGTTAGCTCTCAGGTTGAAAGTTGCAACTTTTCGCGGCACTTGTGTCGGCGATAAGGAAACTTACAGCGTCTTGTTGAACTTGAGAATTAAGTGTGGTTAGCTGATGGGGTTAAGCTTGTATGACACCATCGAATGAAAGTGAAAGCTGATAGCGAATAAGAAACTATAGCCTACCTTTTGACTGCTTTATAGAGATATTTTGTCTTATTTTCGTTACCATACTGATTAACAAAAGCTTTGATAATGATATTTTATTGGGGGGAGCCATAGAATTTACCAATAAGGTGCTTAAAAGTAGGCTAAGATGTTGTAATTATCCTGAAATTAATAAAATTGCACAGCTATTGGCAGATACAATATTTAAATGCATACTTTCAGACACATTTTTAAGAGTTTGAAAAACTAATATTTTATTTTTATCATCCTAGAATATATAGATATATTTTATCCTGAAATAATTATATATAAATTGAATTTCGAACTTTAGAATCATATAATTGCATACTTTTAAACACATTTTAAAATATTTTTTGTAGTCTAGTGATTTCAGTAGCACTTTAGAATATACAGTTATATATTTTATCCCGAAACAAATACATTTACATTGAATTTCGAATTTTAAAAGTATCATTGCATACTTTTAGGAACATTTTTAAGTGCTTAGAAACCTTAAGTGAATTCCTAAGCATCCTAAATTATAGAGTTATATTCCATATTCCATTCCTTTGCCATACAGGCATGACAGCATCCAAATCTCAAGGAACTGAGCTAAGCAGCGCCGTCGACACGGGTAATTAATCAAATGCGCGTGATTATCGCACTCCAAGGCGTTTCCAAGGACAGCGAGTGGGTGGTGCGGTTGGGGTGTGTGCTCCAAGGTTGCCTCGTCACGTGTGGGTTGTGTCTGTGCGTGTGTGTGTCTGGTCCTGTGTGCGTGGCTTGGCTCCGTTGGAGTGTGACGAAGGCAAATATTAAAACATATTTTAATCTAGCAAATGCTCGCCCCAAATCCCCGCCCTTTGCTGTTTGCTGCTGGATGGTAAATAATAAATTTATCATTTGTCAGCAGTTAAATGGCGACGTGCAGGGACTCCGATTCCGATTCCGGTTCACAAACACAAACAAGGACTCGGAATGCACCCGGACCCGGACCAGGACCAGGACTTGGACCCGGACCCGGGACAACGAATTAATAATTCATTGCGTATATGAACATCGCGTTGCCACTAGTCGACAGACACCAGCAAACTGTCACATGGCATATTGACATAAATATATCCTCGCAGGTGCAGAGAGAGAAAATATATGTATAGATTTATGATAATCTTATAAATATAGATAATAATATTTATATTGTAAATGTTCAGCTTTTGAATTCGTTAAAGAAAGGAAGCTAACTTTGGCACGCCGAAGTATCCTTGCAGATTAAAATTTATCATTAATAATAAATATAATATAAATTAAATATACTTCTGTGAAAAACAACGAAAAAACAGAAAAATCATTTTCGACCCTATGAATTATATATATTCTTGATCATCATTAACAGTCGATCTAACAACGTCCGGCAAAAAAATTAATTTTACATCGTTACATCGTTATAATTTTCAAAAATTGACCAAAATTTTTATTTTTTTAAATTTTAAATTGAGTATGCAGATTTGTTAATCTAATGAAAACCATCATAGGAAAGCTTGCCGAATTAAAATTAATTAGTTTTTGGCTTAGTTATGAGAAAATATGAATATGAAAATGAATATGAATTTGAAAATATGAATATGAAAATATCAATGCAAAGAATATTATTAAATATTATTGTATATAATCATATATTCTTATAAGCTTAGTTATAATCGATTCGATGATATAATATAATTCCAAGCTCCAAGGGTATACAATATTCAGCTTCCCAAAATTAATTTCCTTTCTTGGTGTAATAGTAACAATAAAATGTAAATAAAATAAAGTTTAATAATATTAATAAAAATAACAGAACTTAAAATTCAATTAGTATACAGAGAAAACCCCTCAGCAAAAATTTTGTGATTTTGTATGCCTTCTAAATATACATTTTTTTAGTTGAAATTGTAGTACCAATTTTCTTTCTGTGCATTTCAGTCTGTATATATACACATTTTCACTTGCTGGCAGACGCTTGCCCATTCAGTTGTAATAAATCGTCAAGTTTATGTTTGAAGTGTTTATTGAATCCCTGATATTACACGCAGCGACTGAGGCATAGGCAGGGGCGTAGGCTAAAAAGGGGCGCAGAAGGGGTAGTAGGGAAGGCAATGAAAGTTCTTTTCTCATTATTGTAAGATCCCCAAAATGTATTATAATTTGTTGGGAGATAAATAAAAAAGAACAGATCATTTCTGGAATATTTTTTGGGAGATTTCAGTTGTATTCTTGACTTTTTTGTATGTAATCATACAGTTTATTACATCTACTTCTTTTCAATTACTTCCATTAACTCTAATTTAATTTGTAATTTTTTGCAGTGCTTTTTGGAATCAGGGAATCAGCCTTCGTAGAGAGATGACAGCGCGTCAACGCCTTTGTTCGCATATAACCCCCTTCTGTTTTTTTTTGGTCTGGTAAATATTTATCCAGCGTTGAATTGGCCTGTATTCCAGGTCCCCTGGTTTTCCATTTTCCTTTCCATTTTCCCCATTTCGACTGCCCACTACTACTGACCCCAACACACAAACACACGTCAACAGTTCGTCTTGCGAGTTATATATATTTTTATATTTGTTCTTTTTCCCTGCGTAAATCCTTGCAACGTGTCGTGGAAATGAAAATAATACAAAAAAAGAACGTTAAAATATTTGCACAGACTTCTCAATGCCGCCCTCTATTTTCCTGGTTACTTTTGGATTTGGGGGAAAAGCGGGAAAACTGCTTGCGATATGCCTGCGACAAATATTGACATAAATGCTTACAAAGACAAGACTATATACATAAATATATATATATATGGGAGATATTTAATGCCGAGGTCTCAGCATCATCCGCTTAAGTGTCAGCTTTTCCTGTTTGCCTAAGCAAGTGATTGCTGTTTACCTTTTCCTGACGGCTTTTCTCACTGGGTTTTCCCCACATAAGGCGTTGATATTGTGGCGCAACAGTTGAAAAACAAAAAGAATTAAAGGTTTATTTTATTGAGGATTCTAGAGTTTTAACTTGTCTTTATTAGTATTAAGTTAACCATTTATTAACCTTTCCTTGACAAGATATTTAATAAAGAAAGTCAGCTAAATGCTTCAATATTTTCTCTGCGGCTTAATGTTTATTTGTTTGTGGATTGGCTTTTCCGAAAATGCATAAATCGCTGGCATCAGCTGATAGCAAGCACTTTCGCTTTTCCACGGGTTTCATATGTTGCTGGATGGGCGAGTGGTGTGTTTTGCGGCAGTGTTAGTTAACCGCAAAACGTGGCTTAGCTTTGCCATTCTGCCCCAAAGTCCACTATTTTGCCTCTATTTCCCCCTCGTTTCTATGGTTCCCTCGATTCACTGGCTATCTCTGCTCGTGCACCTGCTTTTCCTCCTTCTATGGCATTTTCCAGCGCTTGCAGTCTATTAAATGAAAACTCAGTTCATATTGTTAGGCCCGGCGCGTCGTGACTCGTTCGTTGTGTCTGTGCCTGTGCGCCTGGGCCTCTGTGGCTGCCCCCTCTTTGGATTCTCTCTTTTCTCCCACTCCGCCCCCCTACCATTTTCCACAGATTTTCCGCCCACTTTCCTCCCATTTCCCGGCGTGTTCGTGTTGTAAATTAAATGATTTTCACGCCGGTTGGCGAGACTCCA
The DNA here is from genome assembly GCA_035046265.1 of Drosophila bunnanda. NCBI lineage: Eukaryota > Metazoa > Arthropoda > Insecta > Diptera > Drosophilidae > Drosophila > Drosophila bunnanda. Next base: position 997,352 of record JAWNOB010000074.1, read on the forward strand.
GTGTCCTTTGAACGGAGCAGGCCATTTTTATGTGTTTGTTTGTGGCCAACACACACACACACACAATTTCGATACTCATGCCTAAACTGAAAAAAAAAAATATATAAATATATAGTAAACAAAATATATATATATTTCATGTTATATATATTTAAATATTATTGCAATACTTGCTGTTTAAATTCTAAGACAATGCTATTTTCATTATAGTAACTAATGGCTATTAATAATAACTATATTACATGAATTAATTATAGTATTATTTTGTTAATTATATTGACTTATTTTTGAATACTAATTAATTAAGATGGAATTTCATTTATATACATTTTTTAAATTATATTTTAAAAAGAAAATAGGTTACCAATGACCAACCCTAAATATGAATTTGAATAATAATACTAATAATAATAGTATTTCCTTTTTATGTTAACAATAAGTTGACAAAGTAAATTAACTATATAATTTACAATTACTTTTCTCAGTGTACTTTCTCATACACACTGAACCCGAAGCTGCCCTGCCTTTTTGGCCATGTTTTAACGTTAATTCATGGTCGTGTTTTTATGTTGCAAGGACAGGTGGCCAGGGGGTTAAACTGAGAGGGAGGGTGTGGCGCGAAGAGGTGAAATAGGGAAAAGGACGAATGGCCCAAGGAAGAGGGAGCGTAAAGGGAGGCAGCGCGTAGATCCTTTATTGGCCATCGGCCGCTGTTGTTGAAAAGTGTCTTTCCGTTCTTTTCTTTTTAAATAAACAGATTTCTACTGTTTTAAACCTTGGTCTCCCTTACCGGGCACCGCGGAAAATCCATCCACCATTTCCCTCATTCCAACAAGCCCCCTTAACCCCCTAAATGGAATGACTTTTCGCGTGGCTTACCTCAGATGATGCCAGATGACTTATTTAATTAAATCAGCTTTGCCGCGCTTAGCTTTTCGAATATTTGAAGGCCCAGGCCCCGCCCGTATAGGTAAGCCCCTTGGCCATCCAGGAGTTAAGCCGCCATCATGGGTTAAGCCCGCTAACTAGGCATTGATGGGTCTGCCTCGGAGAGGGCCTGGAAAATTTCATGCTGATGAGCGGGAAATACCAAGGACTTAGGGCAAAGGAATTGTTGTATTCCATTAGAAACTAAGGTGGGAAATAGCTTTTGTCATTCACAAAATATTTAATTAACAGATTTTCCATGGGCAGTTATTAATATTTAATTTACGTATATTCTAACTTTGCAAATGCAAATTTAAAATGAAATTATAATAAGAAATTCTACCTTTGTTCCTCCTCTTGCAATATATTTTTTAAAGCTTGCCCGAGCTGATAAAACTGTGCAACTTACAACTTGCAACATTGCTGCAACAGCTGTCCCCAAAGGAAAAAAGAGGCGAGCGGCCGCAAGAAGCCACAGGCGGGGGGAATCACCAGAGGGGGAGGCGGGTTGCTAAAAGAGGGCGCACATGTCACCATGGGGGCGTGGCCATAGCTTAACGATGCCAACTAACATGTTACAGTGAAGTTTCCGTCTAAGGGATCATAGTTATGCAGCCAGTTTTTAAGTTTCCATAAAAAATGTACATAAAACAATGGGTTTCCATACAATATCCATGGTACAGTACACCCCAAAACATAAAAACTTTATAAAATCTATTAATATTTTTATTCACGTTAGTTTTATATTATTATAATCTATTGCTATTTTGAATCTATTTTGAATAGTTAATATTATTGTTTTAATACATTTAAAATATAAATTTTCATAAAAACTGTAAAACTTTTACACATATCTTATTTTACTTACCTTAAAATTCAACTTAATTAAATTTGTTTGGGCCAAAAAATGTCTTTTTGGCAAAGATATTTTAACTGTTTTTAATATACACTAAAAAGCAATCACACAAATTGCAACAAAAGAACTAGGGGTCATTTCCGACCCTATAAATCATATATATTCTTGATCACAGCCGAGTCGATCTAGCCATCTCAGGCAGAAAAAAGATTTATATATATATTATTTAATTTTATAGGGGGTTACATCCTTAAAAAAAATTAATTTTTTTTTATCGTTAACAGCAGCTAACGTTTCGTACCAACCATATCTTAATTGGAAAAAATTAAAATTAAATTAGTTCTTTTCGACTGAAAAGTACCTTGTTTTATAGAGAATATTTCCCCCCTCTTGAGGTATCACTGTACCTGAAGGCCGTGAAATAAATCTCGCACAATAAGTTCGCTGGGCAGAAGGGGAAGCAGAAGGGAAGCAGGGCGTCAAAAAGCGCTCAAAGCACCAAAAGCAACAGCAAATGACACGGTCCTGGGCAGAAAGAGACAGCTGCAAAGCGGGACGAATGAGGGAAGAGAGAGTGAGAGATAGGGGAGAACGGGGTAACGGCGCAAAAATGCCCTTATCAGTTTCCTGTTTCCTGTCGAAAGTTTTCATATTTTTCGAGCGCCACCGCGGCCAGCAGCCACAATAAAAGTAAACAGTAAACGACGACGGCACTGCACTGGCAGAAAAAGTCAATTATAGCCCGTACAATACATTTTTTAAAAGCCTAGAAAATATAATAACATATAATAGATATTAGATAAATACCTGGAAAGACCTTATTAACTTTTAGCATAACTGGGTTGGAATTGTGTATGTTTTGTTTATATATATATATATTTTTTTTTTGCCGTGTAAAGCACTACAAAGCAAAGCGCAGCACGGAAAGTATTGCTATTTTTTACGCTTCACTCCCGTTTTGTTCTGCTTCATCTTTCTCTACTGATAGTTCAGTAACAGATATATTTTTTAAGGGCCTTTTATATACCCTGGAAACTAAAATAAACTTGTACGTGATTTCACTGAGAATCTATAAATTATATACTAAAAATGCAAAATGTTGTGTTGTTTCTTTCAACATAAAATATTTTAGATTCGAAATTAATCATACAAATTTTAAATGCGTGTGGATATAATTTGAGTTTTGTTTTTAGTTGATCTATCCCTATTATTATATAAGATTCTAGTTTAAATCAACAGAATAATCACTAAATTTAAAATTCAGATAGCATTAAAAATAGTTTTTGAAATTATATATTATTTATATATTTATTTTCTATATATCGATATTGTATAGATATTTGTTTGGAAAGACTATTATCGATATTTAAATATTTTGAAGTGCAATATATATGAATACAAATTAATATTTTATACCTTAGTAAAAATGGCAGAAAATATCGATTTATTTAATTTGAAAGTTAATTTATAAATCGATGTTTATCCGTTATACCTATTTATGAGCCATTTATCTATGTCCTGTGTTATATTTTGAATCAATAATAATAATAATTATCGGATATTTTTTATACCTAAAATTTCGATACATCAATTTTTTCGATATAATATTGAGTTCATTATTTTATACTTCATATAATAACGTATTTTCCTCCCGATATATGTACATCCCTTGGACAGGGTATTCACTGTTGCTATCCTTCGAAAGAGCACCTTATTCTTCTGCTTCCTGATCCGTCTTCTTCCTTTTTTTTTTTGTAGTGTCGCCTTCTTTCATTGTTGTTGTTATTTTTCCTTTTGCAGCTTCACTTCAGCTTTTGATTTTGCAACAGAGAGGAGGAGAGAGAGAGCAAGGGGGAGACGTAACGTAACCACAATAAAAAGCAGGAAATATTTAAACATTTTTCTTTTAGTTTTGCATGGCAGCCAAGGGGGTGCTAAATGGTGGAAAGGGGTGCGCCATTTTCACACTTATTGTCAGATTTTGTTTTGTTGCGGTCTTCTGCCTCTGCTTCTTCTTCTTGTGAAATGACGCACAGCCGAGAGATAACACGTCGTCTCTGTGTGTGTGTGTGGGGGGGGGTGTGCAACAGTTTTCACGCTGCAGCTGTAAATGTGGCCAAAAGTGCTGCCAAAAAAAAAAAATTCAAGAAAAATAGCTAAGCCAAAAAATAAAAGAAAATTAGAAAGAAAGCGACAGGAGAAAAGTGAATTTAAAGTGTTTTAAACTTGGCTTACTAACTGTTTTTAATGCTTAAAAATAAACTATAATTATTAAATATTTAATAAATTAATAAAACGTTTAATAATATCCTTAATGTGTTATTATAACATTTGAATTATAATAAAATCCAAATTTAATTTAAATTCAAAGCCTAAAAAAAGCCAAAGCCTCAGCAGAGCCACTTTTATGTGCCACTCTGCTCTCAATTTGTTTTGCCTTTTGTCTGCCCTGATGACGTTCCTCAATTCACAGGATATGTTCATAATTCTGCAAGGACACCCCCCTGTCGGCAGTTAGTCAACAGGCGAGAGCGCTAAAGGCGACAGTTAACATGGGAATATGGCTGCCAGATAACCAGGAGCACTCATCAACGTGCAACGCTCAACGAGAGGAGGAAAACCGGGGCTTATGGGCGGGAAAAAGAGCGAAATAAAACGGAATGGGGCCAGTGGGTGTGGCTGTGGGTGTGCTGTGTGTGTGGTGTGTTGTGTGTGGAAAAGAATAAGCACATCCGTCGGTGACCCCATGTTAGAGGCCTTTGGCGGTGCCAATTTATCAAGAAACTGATTGATTTCAGCAAGAAATATTTTCAAAATGATATTCCCTTTGGCTTCAGGCTTATGGAAATATATATTAGAAATACAAGGATGTGAAAATATATTTCTGGCATACATTCGTATTCTTTGAGTTAATACTTACCGATATTTTTATATGACAATTCTTTCGGAAAGCTTAACCATGTTAGTATTTATTAAAAATAATATATATATATATATATATATATATATATATACATATTATTTATTTATTTAAAAATTACTCAAGTTAGTCAAAATAATTAACAAGAAATTATAAATAAATAAATATGTATATACCTACTAACCTACATAATAAAATATTAACACTTACATATATAAAGCATAATTTTGTATTTTTATAGAACACTACCCATAGTAACAGAATCAACTTTAAAATTTATTAACATGTATTCCATGATAAGTATTTGTTATTTAATATTTTTCTAAATTTATTCTCAAAAGTGTTTAGGGTCTTCTACATTTAAATAGACAATCTATTAACAGCCATTGTGCCCATCAATTGATCAATTTAAATCGATATTGACTATCACTTATTTGATAGTTATTTCCCTGAAAAAAAAAATTAATATAAATATAACTATTGTAGAAAATGTATAAAAATAATACTACTAATAACAATAAAATATAAAATATTTTACTTTGTAAAAAGTAACAGACTTATGGAATTGCTAACAATCGCTTGCCAAATTGAGTGAAGAAATGAATTATTGTAAAATTGGTATTTATTAGCGTTGTATAATATTATTATTATAAATTTATAATTTGTAATATATGTTTTGGACAGTTTTGTTAAAAATAATTTTAATTTGAGATGGCAAAATATCGATAAATTTTCAATTTTTTTTATAAATGGTTTTATTTCAAGCTTATGATATAAATGTGTGATAAATTTATATTCTGTTTTATATAATATAATATAATAAATAATATAGTATTAATAAAAACAAATTCTTCGATATTTTCGATTTAATCTATTTTATCCATTTTTTATAACGTGAAGTTTTACGATATTTGAAACCCCTATACTTTTTATAGTATATATTATATATTCACACCTAAAACTATGTATTTTCCTTTCATTTCTTTACAAGTTTTCCTTTTTATTTGTTTGTTTGTAAATCAACAAAAATAAATTTCTTAGATAATTTGAAATTTTTTGCAATAATATACTTGCCACATGGCATTCCACATTTATCCATCGAACCCAAAGGAGGTGTGCGAAATTTTCGGAGCACGTAATGTCTGAAAAATATTGATACGTGTGCGTGTGTGTGTGTAAAATTTGCATATGTGGAGGAGGGGGAGGGACTAGTGTGGGAGTGATGGTTCCTGCTCGTGTTTGACAATAAGTTTCAATGCCTTGTCGCTCCTCCTCCGCCGCCTCCGCCTGGTTTTGTGTAAGGCGAGTAACACTTATCAAAAGTTTGTCGCTAACACATGCAAATTGAAATGTGCGATTTACACACAGAGAGAGTGGGGCACACACGTGCACACCCGCACACCTGCACACCTGCACACCTCAAACACCTACCCACCGAGACGCACACCTACGCCAATGCTCACACTCACATTTGGTCACAATGTTGTCACTTGTTCGCATTGCCAATGTTGTTGTTGTCCTTGCTGGGGCGGCACACGTACGCGACACATGCAGCTGCTTCCTGCCGTGTCCCACCCCCACCTGCTCCTGCTCCTTGGCATCCTTGCTCCTATTTCTGGTCCTTGTCTACATGGCCTCCAACTTTCGCCTGCTTTAACACCTAACAACCGAAGAACAAGCGTGCATATTGTCTTCTGGCACCAGGAAGTACCTTGGTTTTCAGCAAGTCTATAAACATATTTACCAAATTATATAGCTATCGGGATAATACCTAAGATATCTCATAGATAAACATATTAAATCTCAAATTTTGCAAAAGTAAAAGTGTGGTATAGCTGCGTCTAGGCTCACCTTTGTCAGTTCTAAATTTCCAGGATACGCCAGGATATCGGCTTTGTTGTCTTTGTAGAAGCTGCATACTTATTACAGCTCCAGCAGGTGTCTGCCAGGGAGATAGAGATAGAGAGAGAAAGAAAGAGAGTGAGTAGGAGAGACAAGAGTTTTTCAAATTCAAAATTCACACACACCTGGCCCCAACTTCCCTTCTTTTGTGCATCTATGTGTGTGTGTGTGTGTGTGGCAAGGACTTGGAACACGAGTTTTAGAAACAAAAGTTTTGGTTTTGGTTTCTTCGTTGTCCCAGAAGTTTTTTTCCGGGGAGGAGCGGTGTGAAAAGCTCAGGATTAGTTAACCATATGTGTGAGTGTGTGTGCAAGGACATACTGCGCTGGTATTGGTGTTAATAATCCTGAAATAAAATTTGGGCCTGACTTTTGAGATCCCTGATTGAAATCCTTTTGTTTATAAATACATTATTGCCTCGGAAGTTTGTCAATTGCTCAGTAATTGAATAAGACAACAAATGCTGTTAATGTTATTAGAAAATATGGATTTTGTTATTGAGAATTGAATTTAATTTTGGTTTGTTTATGTAATCATGGTTTTAAGAGTGGCAGAGAGCAAAAATACATTTTATTGAGTTTAACTTCTTATAAGATATATTTATTACTTGGAAACTAAGACATTTCTTTTTAAACCATTGCTTATTAAACCATTAAGCCAATATTTTAATAATTTCCGCAGAATAATTTTCACAGAGTGCCTTCAGAGGTGTATTTATGTTATTAAACCTTTATAATATCCCATTTAAGAATGAAAGAAACTATTCAAATTATTAAACAAATAAATTACTAACTGTAAAGTAATAAAAAGTTCTTGGTGATGTAATATTTCTTCAAACATAATTAAATAAACCTAAAAGCGTCTGTTTATTATTCAAAGTCATTGTAAAAAAATGTCTATTTGATTACTTTGGTATATTTTATATACTTCTTCTAAGGTTTATTAACTATTTTAATAACTGTAATATATTATTACTAATAATTATAAGTTTTACTAATTGTTTCAGAATATAACTTTTAACAGAATGCTTCCAAATATATGTCCATTTAAATCTGTAAAATTATAACGAATCTTTTCAAAAATAATACCATTAAATTCTCCTATCTAGGCTTTCAAGTGTTCCAGATTTTCTTGAATTTCCCTGCATAAGAGATATTCAACATTATGCCGTCCTTTGCCCCACACTTTCTGCGGATAATTGCCGGAAAAGTTTTCGTCGTCGCATTCAAAGAATCGCACTTTGATTTGTTGCAGCGAATTTCGCACTGATGCCGGAATGGAACAGCAGCTGCAATTCATTTAACCGAATCTGGTGGTAAAAATTGCATAATTGCATAATTACACCGCGGCCCCCAGAAAAACTCATCAGCGAACTCGTAATTGAGTTATTTAGCGGAAAAGTTACAGACACCGAAAACTAGAAGCCGCCCGGCTGCGTCAACAATTTAAGATGACTGGCATCCCGCTGACAAGTTAAATACGCATCCCGAATCTAGCGTCGTCTATTGGATAATTAAGCCATTTTGTGGCAGGTTTTGACAGCAGCGACTTTGGGCCCCTGTCAGCGGCACCCACCCGACGGCCCAAGGATACCATTCCCGCAGGACCCAAAGTTCGAGCGCCACGAAAAGCGAAAAACTGACAGTTAAAGTTCAATTAAATTCGAGTGCAATTCTCCTATTTTCCGACATTGAAATATTGAAAATTATGTCAATTGGGATTTCGATTGGGATTGTGTCGCCCTGCTTATCTGACAGAATGCAGAATGCAATTCGAAACTTTTTTTGCGCTCAACGCTGAGGAAAGTTTCTCCTGGAAAATGGGGAAAACCGGTCGCGAGGGGGCATGGCGGTTGATCAACCACCAAATGTCAGCTGGAGGCCACACGAAAACGGACAACTTATATATGGAATTGGGGGGTACTTCTATATTCTGGGGGGGAAAAAAGTAATTGGCCAAAGAGTATTCCCAAACGGAAGCAGCTGGAACTAAGGAAGGGTATATGCCATTATGATATGGATATAAACAGACAAGGGTGTGGCTATTTTTTATTATATTTAAAAGTTTTTTGCGGCATTTGATGTTGATACTTGAGAAGATTCAAGTAAATATACAAATTCTTTAAATAAACTAACTTAAACAAGGAACGATTTTGAAAACATATTTAAGAAGGTAGGATAACCCAGTTCTTCATATCATTATCATTATTATATATCATTTATAACCATTATAATAACTATTTATAGAAATATAAAGGTCCAGTAATTATTTTTAGCGGATTTTAAAGTGCAAGATTTATTTTATGAAAATTATCTTATATGCATATTTTTTCGGCTAAATTTCTTTGTCATTATGTAGATCTAGTTTCCGGAATCTTTTCCCATTAACCTGTCCAATCATATTGGTATCCCGCTGACCTTAGACATGGCTAATTGCAATGACACTATACTTAATGCACTATAATTAATAAATATAGAAATATTTCAATCCTATAAATACTGTTACCTGATTTCAAAGGCGAGGATATATTTTATGGATTATCTTTTCTCGAACAAATTTCTTTCCGATTATGTAGACCTAGTTCCTGGAATCCTTTCCCATCAACCTGCTGACCTTAGACACGGCTGATTGCGTAGAAGCAATCCTCGGAAAGTGGGAAACTCAGGGAGCTCGGAAAACCTTCAGAACGCCTGCCGCAATATCTAAACCATCGGAACTGGCGCAGAATTTTCTGGCCACAGGATGAAGTTGCGCCAGGCGGTGGCGAAATGCCACCACAGCTTGTAGCAATTGTCGTACCATTTGTCAGACGAATGCGGACGACACTCCTCCTCCGGCGGATAGGGCGCCTGCGCCGGACGGACGGCCCCCCGCTGTTGTCCTCGAACCACGCGTTCCACCACGTGGCTGGTGTGTGGATCCCGTTCGGCACATGGTGGACGGCGTTCGATTCGAACATCCACTTCGACAATTGGCAACCAGCGTTCGTCAGCGGTGCCTTCGGCTGCCCGCTTCGGTTTTACAGTATCCAACGGCTAACGGTTACGAGGATTTTTCGGCAGGCCTCGGCTCGCCTTCGCCCGCTTCGGCTGGGCCTCGTGTCCGCTCGGCAAGGATGCTGCGGCCTGCAGGCTCCGCTGCTCTAACGGTCTCATATTCAGTTGATCAACGTCGGCGCTGTCGGCTGGTTTGAAATACGGTTGAAGCGGAGCTTAAACGCTGACGTATCGCTCTTACGCTCGGTAATTCGTAAAGTTGCCTAAAAAAATAAATTGTTGTTAAAAAAATATATATAGCTAATAGCTGTTAATAGCTGTACATTTGTGTCAATATTTTTTTTTTTAATTTTTTAAGTGCTGTGAGATTGTTTCGTTCGCGTGCTGATCGCAAATGTCGCTGCGGAATTGTAATTATTGATTCCAAATGCGAGTCACCGCGAATCGCTTACGAAAACGGGATTTTCAACTCGCCACGATCGATCGGAATGGCAAAATGCTGATTCACTTGCTATTCGTCGTAACGCTCATGGAAGGTAAACCGATCGGAGCAGACTCGGCAGCGGAAATCTAAACGGTTGCAAAAATAAGAGCCTACTTTTCAGCGTCAGAAAATGGCGTTTTATAAAGTTGTAAAGTTTTCATTCAATAGTGAAAAATGTTACGAATTATTTAGAAATAGTTGGATCGGAATTAAATCGAATTTTCATTGGGAATAAGAAATCTTTTGTTTGATGATCTCTATCTTAAAATATTTGAAAGCCTAAGAAGAGCGAAGCGGACTAGTTAAATATTAATATTAATAAATATAAAAAAAAGGGTGAAAGGCGCCGGTAAAATGCTTAGAATTATTGAAAAACATACTTTTTTGAGTTGTGCTTGTGACAAATATAAGATATCAGCTTAAATTTAATCTGTGGTTGGATTCTTGATCTTGGAATACATTTTTTAAGCAATCTACAAACAGAACAATTTCGTCACCATTTTTCTATTCAAAATGAAGAAATTTTGATTATTATAGAAGCCATAAACTTTCAACTTAATGCCTTCAAATTTTAGAAATCTTGCTTAGAAACGTTAACATTTTCATTAAAAAAAGTAAGAAATTATTTGTTATATTTCTTGAACTATTAGTTACAATCTCTTTTCTTGTGATTGCTAAAATAGTGCAATTATGTAACGAAATATTCGTTTCATAAGAAAAATACAAAACATTGTTAAAAGTGGAGTAAACGTTTATTACAATTAATCATTTAATAATACATTTTCGATGCCAAAATTAAATTGCGATTCACAAAGTAGAAATGTTGCTTTTAAATTTATATTATAAAATTAATGCATAACTATTTATTATAATTTATAATTTATTTTACTCCTCTGTGAAGAATTCATCACACATCACATAGACAGGGATAAATTATATAGATTTTACTAAATGAATATCATAAATTTATAAAAACTTTAATTTTATTAAGGAAATTATAGATAACTAAGCCCTTTCTGCAGAAATCATAAATATTATAAACTAAAAAAGACAGCTTTGTAATTATCTATCTCCAATATTGCCTTTACATTTAACATATTTATTATGATCAATATGGCACAATTCGATGTTCTAAATCTTGAAAATTCGACAGTTGAGAAACAAGTAAGGTTAATTTTTCTAGATATTATTTATAAAAAATATTAAACAACTTGTTTGCCTGATTGCAGTAGCAATATATGCTGAGATACGTATTTATGTTTATAATAATACTGAGGCTCTTTTAATAATGGGAAAATTTTGAATACAACATAATCATAATAGTACAGCCGTAAATAGCAAAATAATAAATAATAAATAATTATTTTGAAATTGAAAAATTAAGAAAAACACCTCAAATTGCATTTGATTTAATCAAAATCCCTTTAAATATAAAATACCTATTCTTTAAAATAAAATCTGATCTGAGGCTGGCTTTTGGAGAGGGCTTATGAAATATATCGCGGGCTTATCGATGCCTCTCTCCGTCCGATTGCAACCCTGTAATCAGTGTTGTGCAGCGACGAACGAAGCACGACAAACGGGAAACGGGAAACGGGAAAAGGATAACGGAAGGCGGACGGACGCATTCCGGCGGGCAATTGAACGCAAACCGACTTGATAATTGTTTCGCCGTAATGCGAGTTTATTAAACCCCCGCTGAAATGGCGGGAAAAAATAAGTGAAAAGTGAAAAGCTTTGCCCAAGGGGCGGCGGACGGTGGACAGTGGGCGTGGATGAGCGATTAATAATGGCATCTGATGTCCCGCTAGCTGCCGGAGTCTGCTTAATGCACTGTCATGGCCACCATTCAGCATGCACATCGCATTGTTGCCATCGCCAATTGCCATTTGGCATTAAAACGTATAAATAACAAGCAAACAAATAAATAAATAAACAAAAGACAACGGGCAGCATCGAACACTGTAAACGGAAACTGAACACCGAACACCGAACACTGGCTACTGGTCATTCAATGGCGATTTAATTGACTCACTCATTCACCAGATTCCTTTGAAATTGGTTCAACCAGTTTGTACAGTATGTGGCAAATGTTATCTTTCATATAAAAATATACGTGAATATATTTTTAATTACCTCTTGATGAGTAATTTTACCAGACTCTAATATTAAATGAGAATAGAAATGGTACTTAAAATTTCAGCTCAAGAAATTGTAAATTTAAAAAACATGACAGTTTTTCTTGATCAACGTTTTCAAATCGTTTCAACAATAGTTCAGGTGGTCCTTCGAACCGGATGTTATGGATCTACAATCCGGCTCGAAGGACCAGAGGGACTATAGAAATTTATGGTTGTATTTAGTTTTAGAAAAGTGAAAATTTCCCAAGCAGTGTAGTGTTTTATTCCCGCTAGTTTCTCGTTATAATATTTTCAAATTAGTATTACAACAAAATATGCAATAATCAACTCTCCCACAATTTTGACAATTACAAAATTAAAATAAAAGCTTCAAAATACATTTCAATTATTAAGCCGAACCAATAGATTTCCAAATGAATTATGACAATTATTAAGGAGTAAAAATTAAGTGACAAAGAATGATAAATATTACAAAAAAAAAAAAAAAAATACTTTCTCCAGCTTAATACGGACTATTTATCTATATTTCAGGACACACTGTCTGCTCAGTCAAGCGAGCGCACATATATTTCGCTTCATTTTAATTGCGGAAAAATTATGTTTTCACCTTCCCCCGGTGCTCTCACCTTCCCACTTTTCCGAGGTTTTCCAGCGGCTGGCTTCCCCACCTGGCCCGGCGGGCGATTGTCTGCTTGTCGTCTGATAATTGTAAAAAATGGAGTGCCAAATTGTTCACGTCGGCGCGACAATCACAAAATACTTTCCTTCCTCTCGCATTAAATATTTATAAATATATATTTTATTATCGGGTCTCATTGTGTGTCGTGATTCGTTCTAAAACCAATGTGGGCCTTTGTGTTTATTCCCCAGCCGAAAGCGGTAAATGCGGTGAAATCGTATCATTAATTTTGATTTGCTTGGGGCCTTCGATGCCCCCGAACTACGGTCAAGTCCTGGGATAAAATCTCCACGATACCATGGCATTTAATGGTCAGTAAGGCCAACTAATTTGCAAATCAGTGCTGAGATGGCCTAATAAAACTAGAAATAAAACTAGAATGGCCTGTTTAAGTGCTGGGCAAGGCCTAAGGAAATAATTGATATAACGTTCAGATTAAACGCTCAGAAATAATCGAGCTATTGAGCTTATTTTTAAGTATAAAACAGATTTTCTTGATTTACATTTAGTTTTAATATTATAAATATTTTAAAATATCTCGAGAGTCTTACTGTCTAAAAGTAATACTGTTTAATGCAATTTGTTTTAACAAATAATCCTATTTTTGAGATTAGAATGACATTTTAAATATATACAGTTTTTATAGCAGTTTTGGCAATGAAAGATTATATCTATTATTAAATTACTTTAATGTTAATATTAATTTATCAGAAAGAATTCATTTTTTAAAGACAATATATGCAAGAATTTAACATTTAGCAATTTAGCAAATAAGCTAAATATAAAGTATTTTTGCTTCTTCTAAATTCTCATTTTTTTCTGAAAAAAAAAAATTCGAACTTACACAAAATAAAATGAAAAACTTGATAAAATATAGTATAAAATACCATATAAACTACTAAACTAATAATTGTCTTACGTTAAGATTTTTACAAGATCAGCATTGTTGTACAAATTTTAATTATCATTTTTGACACGCTTAAAAGAAAATTCTCAAAAAATAGAAGGCAGAAATAGTTAACTAGTCTTCCTATAAATGATAACTATCATGAGTTATTATTTCAAAAAGATAAGTATTAAAACATTATTTTACCTGCTGAATATGGGTGTAATACGAATTGATTTCTTTAAGCAAATAAATATGATAAATAACCTTTTTTGGGCTATAAAGCCAATAGTTTTCCGTAAACAAATAGGCCAGTTTACGGTGTAAATGCTGAGAAAACTACGACTAGCGGGAAAACTATTCCCATAAAGTTGATAATTATGCTGGGACGCGGCCCACGATTCTCTCTGGGTCCGCATAAATATTAAATACATGCAGATGTGCATATTTAAAGCACTTAAATCACGGCAAACAATAATTCCCCAGCGATAATAATAATAATGCAGCCAGGACATGGACCAAGGACCATGGGCCGGCGGTGGCGGCGGCAAAGGGGTTACAATGTAATGGCAGCTGATAATGATAAACATAAAAGTGAAAATAATTTTCAATTACAGCAACATTAATAACCGATAATAATCCTAAGCAAATATAAAGCGATGTGCGAGTGTCCCAGTGTGTGTGTGTGTGTGCCAGTGAGTGTGCCATACGATTGTGTGTTCTGTGTGTTGTTGGCTCGTTACTGTGTGTGCATATCAATGATATGCAAATTAATTGCCAAATGCCAGCGAAATGGGACAGCCATAAAACCACCCACAAAACCGCCCACCGGATGTGAAATGTAAGCTAAACCGCAATATGGCTAACAGAGCGAGATAGCGCCACCTTTTGCCACTTTTAATGGCCATTTTGCTGTTGCTGTTGTTGCCGCCGTCGTCCCTCGAGTGACTTAATTGATACCAACAACGGGCACCATGATTTTCATACCCCACTATATGGTAGTGTATCTTTTTTATGTTATTTTATTTTTTTAATTTCAATTTTCATTTCCCTTTGAGCTGGATTTTTTTCCCCGGCAGACTTTCCGACTTTTCTTCTCTTTTTTTTCGTCTTCGGCTTTTAGCGCCTGCGGTCAGCGGGAAAAGCCGCAGACGGAGTTAGTTCACTGCGCTTTTCCCCCATTTTCCGCGACGCAAAAGTTGCTCCATGCCGAAAAATGCGCGTAATTTGTAATTAATTACATGTGACGCCCAAGGAATAAAAATAAAAAAATTGTAAAAACAAAGTCTCCGAGCAGTAAGCCGATTAAAACACATATGTATGTAAAAGTGTGCAATGTGGATTAACGTGAATAAATTACAATAAACTGGAAAATATATCCAAAGTCTAGAGAATTTATTGAAACAAACATAAGAAAATTGTATAATTATTTGAAATACTAAATGTCAAGTGTTATAGTTTTTATTAATATATTGTACGTATACAAGAAACTGGAAATAAATCCAATGTCTAAATTATTAAAACAAGTATAAATGGTACATTTCTTTGAATTACTAAATGTGAAGTTTTTTAGTTTATTTGAAACGCAAAAAGACTTATTTGACTTACAAATAAAATTAATTAAAACCACTGCAAGCAATTCTACGAAAAAAGCTATCAGACTTTAATGTTTAATTTTAATAAAGCATTTTCTGAGTTTAATTTAATTTAATAACCCCTTATAAAATTTAAAAAAATTTGATAAAATTTAGCCAGAGATGGCTAGATCTACTCGGCTGTTGATGCTGATCAAGAATATATATGATTTATAGGGGCGGAAATGACTCCATCACGGCTTTTAAAGTTTTTGACTAAAAATATACCTAATAATCTGCAATCAGATTAAGTAAATGAGAGAATGATTTCTTTAAATATTATTGAACAAATATGTGAATATTCCCGCCTTAGCACCAAAACTTTGGCAATTAATAGCAAACCCTTTTCAAAAGTATAAAGAAAAAATTCAGAAAACAATAGAAAACAGGAAAGGAAAAGCGTGAAGCAGAAATCAAGGCACAATTAATTGCGTGACATTTGTTAGGGCAAAAAAAAGGCAAAACCAAGAAATTTAAATTGAATTTTCCCGTGGAAAAGAGAGGGGCATTTTTCCGAATTGGCAGTAGTTCAACGCTGGCCGTCGACGATTTGTAAAAATGCTAATTTCAATGCCAGCCGACAGTCATTTGCAGGCGTCTGTCCTTCGTCCTTATCGTTCTCCTTTTCTCCCAAGTCATTTGTTTGTCTTAGCCAAACTCGCCTTTAAGACGGCATTCGGTCGCCTTTTCGCTTTCAAACTTGAGCTTGAGTTTCATTTCGAGCTGTTCAAGTTTTGTGTCCTGTGTTTGCCTTTCGAAATTTGCCATTATCACCTATCATTGGTGCTTTGCCACTGGATTTGTGGGCCTGTCCACGTGTGAGGCCATAAAAAACGAACTGCCGAAAAAAAGGTGCCGAAGTGCACTAAAAGAAAATTATAGATAGTAGTCTTTAATTGGGAATTTTTATGGGAAATAAAAGTGATAAATTAATATATAATATTAACATTAGGGAAAACATATAACCCTGAAACAATTTTTGGATTTATATTCAACACCAATAAGTTTCACTGAATTCAACAATAAAGTATATTCCAAATGTAAGTTCTTTTTATAGTTCATATAGTTAGCCAATGCACCAATAAATTTAAACAATTTCAACAACATAGAAATTTAATTACACCTTAAAGTCAAAACCATACCAACTTGAATAATCATACGAAAGCAGCAACAATTATTTTAAGTATAAACTTTGGCTTCTTATTAAAATTTAAGCTTAAAATTACTAATTTAATGATGGAACAAACACTTTTAAGGGCTAATTTCTAAAGAGCCGGAAAACATTTTTGCCGAGTGTAAAAATCTCAGTTTCGGCTTGTCCCCAGTCTCCACAGTCACAGGCACTGTCAGTGCCATTCCCATGCAGATTGGCATCTTTGTATCGGATCGTATCGCATCGCATCGTGTGTACTTACCTTGCCCACACCCCGAATGACACATGTGTGTGAGTGTAACACCCGCCCAGGACACCCAAGCTAATACGTTTCCCTGCTTAAGTTCTGCCAATGTCCTTAGCCATAAATTTGGTTCGGCAAATCCTCATTGTCGTTGTGTGATTTAAACTTTTTCCCCGGACAACCAAGGGGAAATGGGGGAAAGTTGGGGAAATTTGTGTAAAAGGAGCCTCGAGCCTCGAGCCTCAAGGATGTGAGACAAAAATTGACAGGACTCGGTTCGGCGGGGGATTCCCCGAAATGCGTGTGTTGCGAAAGAAAAGGGAAAATTGAAATGAAGGCGGCTGGAATTTATGAGGCTGAGGGGAGTTGCGGAAAAGCTAAGGGGTTAATTGACTTTGCCTCCGGAAAATGCCAGGCAGAAGTGCCTCAAGTGGAATCTGCTGACCCACGACCAGAAGTCGGGCCAAAGTTCACAGAAATTCGGAGACCAGGAGGCGGCTGACAAGTTCATTGGGATTGGCACAATGCTGCAAAACATCTTCGCCTGCATGCGGACCCGACTCGACTCGACTCTCCAACAGATTGACAAACAAGCCGCAGTCAGCCAAGCAGCAACTGCAATGCAGAAGGGGCTGCAGCAGGAGAGGCTCCACTGTACCGTCCGCACCCGCAACACTCTGGCTTTGGGTGGCCAAAAACAACCGCACACACACACCGCCTGCTGTGTGTGCCGGACTGCATGAACTTTAGGGTGTTGTTGAATTTTTGGTATACAATTACAGCTTAGCTTTTGCCTCTGCACTTTGAAGAATTTCGCCACCAAAAAGTCACCAAAATTTTTCAACAATTTCAACAGAGAATGTCCCAAGAATGATACACATTTTATAATAAAAAATATGTTAAAGAAGAATTTAAATTTCAACAATTCACCAATATTCGCAGTCACGCCACAATAATCAATAGTTGAAACTACAATTTAATATATTGCCCCTGCTAGTTAAATTTGACTTTAAAATTAAATTGGATACCTTAAATATATTGAAATTTTCCAATAAGTTTCACCAGTTTCAACAACAAAAGTTGTCACTCATTTTAGTTCGATTAAAAGCCAATAAAATCAAGCAAGCAAATAATTATGGCAATTAATCTAACGAAACCAATAATTTCTGGGTAAAAACTTCGGTGAAAAGCCAACACAGTTTGCAATATATTAAAGCAAATACGGCAAATGCCACCATAATTTACTTTGTTAATTCTGGCATTGTGCACTCAAAGATTCTCTCAATAACCCATGACTTGACTGGTACTGAATTCAGCAGTAAATCAATGATGAATTCAATCAATTCCATCTTCAATTAAATCGCCAACAGAGGCACTGCCAGTGGCAGAGTGGCATGCATTCCACCAATTAATTCAGGACCGAATTTATTCAAATGTGCGAGCATGTCTGGCACTCGACACAAATAAAGTTGCTTAAATATTTTTAGCTTGTGGCCGGCAAGTAGATTATCCAGATTATCAACTGTAGTTGAGTGGTAGGAACTTCCGCCCGGCGTTCTCCCGGGTTCTAGGATCCTGGGATCCTTGTATTCTGTGATTCTGGGACTCTGGTATTCCGCTTTGCATTTGGCAGGCAGGCACACAGTCACAGTCACCGAAAGTGCGATAAATCATGCCTTTGGCCAATTGAGTCAATTCAGCAGATTCCTCAGCACAATCCCCCCTCTATATCTCGGTATATATAGAATATTTCTACACACAATATACACTCCCCCGTTCTGAATCCCTTCAATCTGCAGTGAGCCAACGGTACTGTCTATAAATATTTAAATTTCAAGTTTGCCAAAAGTTTTTTGCATGCATTACGATGATGTAGACGGCGATGGGAGAGGGCGAGGGCCAGCGGAGAGTCTGCGGCCAGGACAGTAGTCGTGCGTGGCTGCTGCTGTCTGGTCCTGGGTCCTTTCCCCTCAGCCTCGAGTATATATATCCTGCTTAACCTCCTTCTGTTCCATTATTTTGCATACCTATTGGAAAGGTAGTACTAGCTGGTAGAGCACACTGTATTGCAGTTTTCCCCAATCTAAAAGCTCCATTAAGTTATATTTACCATGAAAGGAAATATTATTAATGATATTTAGGAAAATATTCGTTAAATAATTGCAATTCAATAATAAATTATGTATTAAATATACATCCTGAGTATGTATTGCGTCGACTACCAGGCCGTGGCTTTCCTCCTGATTTTTCCAATTTTTTTTTTTACATTTACGGCCTGCGCTAGCAAACTTTTTTGCAGCACTTGCAAGTGAAATGTTTGATTTTCAATGATTCAATAAATTATTTATATTTGCGTGTGCCCCGAGCCCGGACCCGTGGATTGGTTCCGGACTCGGTTGCCCGGAGAGCATGGGGTGGAGTGTCCATGGTGCCGTGCCGGATGTCGATCTTCAATTAGCCGCCGCAGCTCTTTAAATTGTCTGCCGCCGGTTGTCTGGCACAGTTAAGTTGTTGGCAAGGCCGAAATGCAGGCGTGCTGGGCTGCATTTCGGCGGGGCGGCGGGTGGTTCGGTTTGGGTGGGAAAAACGGGCACATTTAAAAGCGATAAATCACGGACTTTTTGGCAGGCGCAACCAGAGGGGAGGCTTTTCGTGGGGCCAGCAGGGCGGCGGAGGGAAGGTCTGTGAATGCATTGCCAGTGAACTCGCGATATCATTAACTGCCACTAACACAGGCACACACACACACACACACACACCGCTGCACTCTAATCTAGTCGCTTTCTCTTCCTCTCTCCCTTTTTCCAGCAATTGGCGCCTTTCAGCCGGAGTTTGTGGAAAGCATTTCCAACGTGTCCGTCGCCGTCGGACGCGACGCAACCTTCACGTGTCACGTTCGCCATTTGGGCGGCTATCGGGTGAGTCAACAGTTTGTCGGGTTTTTTTCCCTTTTCCCCCGTAAAAAAGAAATCAAGAAAAATGCATATAAATAAAGAGCTCTTCTTATCATCATTTAATTTTAACTATTTCTTTACCGTGAATACCTGTTCCCTTCAGGTGGGCTGGCTCAAGGCCGACACAAAGGCCATCCAGGCCATTCACGAGAACGTGATCACCCACAATCCACGTGTCACGGTCAGCCATTTGGACCAGAACACCTGGAATCTGCACATTAAAGCGGTTTCCGAGGAGGATCGTGGCGGTTATATGTGTCAGTTGAACACGGATCCCATGAAGAGTCAGGTGAGTTGGTCATAAATAGAGAGGTGATCAAAATTATTTATAGTAGAAGAAGTTGAGATGTGCCAAAAATTGTTAATTTGTGTAAATACTAAATAGTATATGAACAAAGAATTAAAAGAGTACACAGTGCGTATACTTAATACAGTACACATCACGTATACGCAATGTAGTACTTATTGTAACGTATACTTAATATAATGTATAATAATGAATTAAAAGAGTACACAGTACGTATACTTACTTACTTACTTACTTATACTTACATATCACGTATACGCATTGTAGTACTCATTGTAACGTATACTTAATATGATTTCTAAAATATCACGTGTACGCAACGTTAACTTTATAAGAAAAAAGTTCAGTAATTTGTATGTAATTTTCAATTAGATTTAAGAAAAACAATAACAAAATAATGCAATTAAGCAAATTAAGGGTAAATATTTCAAATAATATTATTAAGAACTAGCAAAGAATTATGGGGAAGCAAAGAGAGCTTTTCCATTTCTACTATAACTTATATTTAATAATATAAGACGAGCTCTTCCCCCTCATATGTGTCTAATATACAAATATTTTAGTTCGCCCATTGTGAGCTTTTTCCTTGCCATTTACTTTATATTTAACAAAAATAGATATGCTCTAAATTAACAAAATAGTACAATTTAATCAGACATGATAGTTAACATAACAATAGCCTTGTCATTTACATTTCCCCACATATATGTATATGTGTAATATATATTTCCGATCGTTCCATTTCGCTTTTCCACGTTGTTGTCAAAATGCTTTTCCCATTTTTCGTTTTTTCATGCGGCATTAAACGGTAAAGTGAAATGCGAATGCATTGAGCTGTTGTACTTGCTGCTGTTATTGTTTGTTTTTCGCCATTTTCCTCCGTTTTAAGAAAAGCGTGAGCAAAGAGGGCAAGGAAATGAAAGGAAAGCGCATCAAATCGAAAGCGAAAACTATGCGAAAACACACACACACACGCATACGCATGAGGAAAAGCGATGATGGTGGGGCATATAAATTGGCAGCATCATGTACGCACACTCATGCACACACACCCTGCGAGGGTGTGCGTTTCCGCTCACACGTACACTCGTGTGTCCAGCGAAGTGAAGTTTATGGTGCCAATAAAATGTATTTCATGCTTCCTTAATTTTTATTTGCACTTTTACGCTTTTCATAACAACAACAGAGGCAGCAGCATCAGCACACGGTCCAAGTGGCAGCCATGGCAGGGTCAAAGTGCACCGTACTACTACCCCGCACCCCCTTCCCTGTGCCCTTGCCTGTGCCCTGCCCGGTCTTAAACTATTTAACGCTCCACCTTGGCTTAGTTTATTCTTAGTTTATTCCACATCACTTTGGCTTGCCATATAAAACACTTTGCCGTTACTCCAGCTTTACGAGGTCCTTGCATAATCAGCGAATTTTTGCCATCAACACACTGGCATAAAGCTGTTGTAAATACTATGCTAAATAAACTAAACAAAAATAGGATATTTACGCCTTCAACTAAATAAATATTAAATAATATTTATAACAATTTTGATTGCAAAGATTTTATAAAGAAGAAAATTAAGAAGTGCTAATATTTCTATATATACAATTTATAAATATACCTAATTTAATTTCAGGATTTCTTAGTTTATATTATATTGGTTAAATATATCAAGATTAGTATATTTCAAATAACAATAAAAAAAAGATAATATTAAAAACGAATATATCTTTAGGTTCCTACATTCTTTAATATTTTTACCACTTAATTAAAGTTAGCAATTACTAAGAGTTTCTCTCTGTGCACACTACTCTGTAGTTGTCCCCTTAGTAATTTGTGATAATTTAAGTAAGTGGAATGAAATCTGTTTCCCTGGTCGTGTGAATGCCTTTGTTGCCTTTTGCTTTATTTTATTTATTTTGTTTTCTTTTACCTTCTCATTTTCATTTTTTTGTTGTTTTTTTTTGCATTCCAGATAGGCTTTCTGGATGTCGTGATTCCACCTGACTTTATCAGCGAGGACACCTCGTCGGATGTGATTGTGCCGGAGGGCAGTCCGGTGCGCCTGACTTGTCGGTGAGTATGTACCGGTTTTATATATGGTTATTTCCTTCAGACTTTGATGGGCCTAAGAGCTAGGGAAACAGGGGGAATTAAAACAAGAAAGGAAGCTAACTTCTGAAAGAAGTATGTATGCCCTCGCAGAAAATCAATCATAACTGAGCCAAAAAGGCTTTAAATTCGAACCGGAAAGCATTTCTATGATTGTTTTTAAAAGGTTAATAAATCTGCATACATGATTTACAATTTGGAAGAATTAAAATTTTTGGCAATTTTTTGAAAATTTTGAAATGATGTAACCCCTTATGAAATTTTGAAAAAATTGGAAAAATTTGTTTTCTTGCAGGAGGTGTCTATATCGACTCGGTTGTTGATGCTGATCAAGAATATATATGATTTATAGGGTCGGAAATGATTCCTTCACATCGTTACAAGCTTCTGACTAAAATTATAATAACCAGCAAGTGTATGAAAACAAGATAAGATATAGAAACAAGAGAAAATTTAAAGTTTATGTCTACTTTAATAGTTTAATGGGTTATAAAATAATCAGGTTACATTCTAAAATTTTAATTATAGTTTTTCGCCTATATAAAAATAAATAATATCTCACTAAATACTTAACGAAGCATGAATATGTCAACTAGCCATAAAATTTATAATTCACCTAATTTGTACTCAAAGCTTGGATTAACAATTAACTCAATTAGTTGCAAATAAAATAAAAGCTTTGTTTTCTACATTCTGTTGGGAACTTTTCTAAACCTTCCATACATTCATTTTTTAATTATTAAATTCTAACACACAATGAAAGTCTTTTGTCTTAAAGATATAGCAAAGGAAACTTCGACTGCATCAAAATTACATTGTGTATTAAAAGGAAGTCTCCATCTCCACCTCCATCACCATCTCCTGCTCAACTTCTCAACTTCTCCCACTGTCACATCCCATTTTCTCTTTCGGTGTAATAATGTCAACAAATTAAGTGACACTTCATTTCTCTTGATTTAGCACCGTAACTCCTTAGCTACCCTGGCCTCAAGACCAGCAAGTGTTTTAGGCTATTGAACAAGGAATGGAAAAAGGAAGTCTCAAGGATCAAAAGTCAATATAAATATATAGTTTAATCTAGGATTATTTCTTTACTTAAAAATGCCAGGCATTGTTCTTATAATTCAGTATGCATTAAGCTTTGAAAATATTTGTTTAACTGACAATCGTAATAAGAATAAATAAGTAAAATGTTTTAAATTCTTTGTAGACATAATTGTGAAGCAAAAATATTTCACTGATAGATTTCCATTTGTTCCATGATGCCTTAAGCCATTTTCCAGGGTATTTGGATATTACGAACATTCCCTAAGTCCCTAATTTGTGTTGGTTACTCTCCAACAGCTAAAAGGGGGCTTGGGTTTGGGTCTGCTGATTTATGAACTTGACCGCAACCACGAAGTGTTGCTCTCGTTTTCCTTTTTTTAACGATTTAACCGCAAAATGATGAAACGATGGCGATAAGCGCGTTTCACCGCTTTTCCATGTGTGAATGTGTGAGAGCGTGGAAAGCTATTAGAGAGCTTGTCTGCGAATTTTCTTTTTTTTTTTTACGATTTTTTGTTATTTTTTGTTTTCACGTCTGTTCATTTTTAATGCCACTTAGTGCAAATCCCTTAAAATGAATTCAACTTTTGCGTTACCAACATTAAAAGCTCGAACTAATAAGCACAAGGGTTAAGCTGGATACCAATCAGAGGAATGATGGACTGAAAAATGATGCAAACATAAATAATAATAAATATATGTTCTATGAATTTAAGCTTTTTAATTCAACCTTTAGACAAACTCCGATTAAAGCCACTCTCATCAGACAAGGAGCAAAGAAGGTCACACAGCAAGGGGCTTTCCATCAGTTGGCGGCTAAAATTCGCTTTGTTTGAGCCAAGTTCGCGTCGTATGTCTGGCTCTGTCTTTGGGCCATGTAAATTGCACTTGATTCCGCAAAAGTTCCTGCAGATTTTCCTACAGATTTTCATACAGATTTTCATACAGATTCTCCTTTAGATTTCCCTCCCGCCGCAAACCGCTTTCACACAAGCATTCCATCTTGGCCCCGACTAAAAATGGCTAAGCAACTGCCGCTGACTGTTAGCCAACTGTTGGCCATTGTGTTGGCCATGTGGGTGTGTTGGTTGATTCTCTTTTTAGCCATTTTGCATCTGTTTGCGGCATCATAAAAATTTACCACACCCGTGTCTGGTTCGCTGTTGAACAACTGCTGTCTTAACACGCATTTCCCTCGCCCTCTCTCAGGCGATACCCTGTCTTGTCTGAGGAGATTAGGGGTTGTATGGGTTCCCTGACTCATTGCTATATTTTTTTCATACATGTAAATTATTTGGAGTGCTTTAAATTTGGCATTAAGGTCTAGAAAATATGTATTCAAAGCCAAGCGTATTACTTCCTTAGGCCTAAGTTTTAACCTTGATTTCAGAATATTGTGTTCTTAAATTCTAAATAAAATATTTATTATTTACATATATAAAATATAGTTTTTAAGAAGTATCCTCAGTTTGATCTTTTTCGCTTGCACCTATTTCTTTTTCCAACTGCATCACACACTTGAGCATCGGCGGCGGCGCCTGCTGGCTTCAAGCGTTTTGCCTATTTTCCCGCTCCTCGGCTTGCACAAAAGTTTTTGCCCCAACACGGGCACAATGGAGCCCTCGGCCGTTGAATCTATGCTGAGGCATCGTCATATTAAATTTAATAAGCCACTGAACTTGAATATTTCCCATTTAGTATTTGCCATTTGCGCCAAGGCGTTAGCCATTTCCGTTTCCGGTTTATGTGTTATGAACGGGGCCCAATAACTTAGGTTGTTAGACTTTCAAGGTTGAGTTGGAGATTGGCAGGTTAATAATTCCAATTTTAATTAATAGTTTTAAATAAATTTCAATCAAACTCCTTAATTGTGTATACATTATCAATGTTTTTCTCCGCAGAGCCCGTGGATATCCGGAACCAATTGTCACCTGGCGGCGTGAAGATGGCAACGAAATAGTCCTCAAGGACAGTGTGGGCACCAAGACTCTGGGTGAGTACCTAGACTCCCATTTAGAGGGGTATCTAATTTTTCCATTTATATTTTTTCTATTTTTTATTTTTCCCCCGTTCTTGCTTGCAGCACCCTCCTTTCGCGGCGAGGTCCTGAAGCTGTCGAAGATCTCAAGGAACGAGATGGGCTCCTACCTGTGCATCGCCTCCAACGGAGTGCCCCCATCGGTCTCCAAGCGGATCTCTCTCAGCATACACTGTGAGTACCCCTATCTCTATATAGGTATACATATATTAATATATAGATATATACAAATGGTGCTCGGTGTGTCCGCCGCACTGACCGTCTCTGGCCCGGCGCTGCGCCATTAATTAGAGGCGCCTGCGGTTGGTCAACTTCATTCGGTGTCGGTGTCGGTGACGGTGCCTCGGTGTTGCATATCCAGTGGCAGTGGCAGTGGTACCAGTACCAGTACCAGTCCCAGTTCCATTGCCAGTGCCACTACCTCATCATCAGTTGTCTTACAGCCTTACCAGCGGCATCAGTCAGCCAGCTTGGTTTTGGCCACGGAAGCTGCGGCGTTTATCTTACATTAAGTTCTACACACAAAGAAATTGGGCTAAAAAGGTCAACGTTTCCCTTAAATTTCTTTATTAGCAGCAACCTTTATTTAATTTTAATATATTGCAAAATATAGATTTTAACTTTAAAAATGGTGTTGTTTTTCAACATAATGTATAACAAATAGTTTTTCATTTATTTTCGCCTTCTTGCGATTATAAATGTTAGATATAATAAACCGAAAATCGGTTCTACCCACATATTAATATCGAATCGTCATAAATATTCAAATATCAATTTCATTTTATCGAAAAAATGTATATATATCCAAATTTATCCAATATATGTTGTTTTATTGATTTGTCTTTATTTATATTTTATTATAAAAATTATAAACATATCTATTAATATATCAACTTCCACCCCAAAGCAACGTTAGCCTTAAAATTCCTATAAAACTTGTTCCTATCTCATGTTGACCACCAAGTCAATATGTTTGTATACTGATAATATATCAGTAAAGGAAATATCATAATATTCGCTCAGTGCACAGGAAGTCCATTTAAGGAGCTGACCCCGCAGGCCAAAGAAGCAGCCAGGAGTAAAAAGGAAAACTGGGAAAGTCCAGCAACGAATGGGGGGTAGGTGGGGGCGTTAAAAGGCAAAACCGAGCGAGGACTGAAGACGGAAGGTAAACCCAAGGTTTCCAGTGCTATGTCCTATGTTCTATGTGCCGTGCTAACTCGATTGTCCTTGTTGTAATCCGTTTAAATCCTGTCACTGATACCGGGGCATTACCTGCGCTCCTCCTTTGTTGTTTTTTCCGAGGCCGGAGGAAAATCGAGAGGAAAATGCGGGGCAGCGGCGGCAGGCAGGTGCCTTTTCGGTGGGCCACAGCTTTTTTGTCAAACTGTCTGCAGCACGTGCTGGAGCTCCACACCGCCCTGTCCCCTCTTCCACCCCCCTCAGTGTGCACTTTTGACTCTGCTGCCATGTGGCAGTTCACTCAATCATCAAGGCAGCTCAGAAGTGGGACTGGGGGCGGGCTACTGCGTTTGTTTGTCCTGAAGCCGCCCCCATGCCCGCCGCCTTGTTTGTTTTTTGGCTCGTTTGCCACTGCTGCAGCAGCACCAGCAGCAGCAGGGGGATCCCCTTTGCCGCCCCTCGAGTTAGGTGGCAAAATCACGCCTCTTAACATTTTGACATTGTGTTAATGCGGTCTTTAAGTGGCACTCGTATGTGAGGAATAACTTTAAAGTTAAGTACGAAAAGGTTAAAAAAAGAATGAGTACTCGTTGGGTTTTTTTAAAGTAGATTAAACAACTTATTTATTCATATCACTTTGTTAAACATATAATTATATACATATTTTAAAAGAATTAATAATAATTAGAATTTCAACAAATATTTCTGACCCTTAAATATAATTATTATGAGTAAAATAATAACTACCAAAAAATTGAGCTGGAAAGATAAGACACTTATGAAAAGGTTTTATGTACGATTAAATTTGTATTTTTACATATAATTTTTTAAATAAAATTGTCAAGACACTGTAACATTAAGTTTTTTTTTAAATTTATTCGGGCTGCCTGTATAACGTTTTTCCTGTAACGTTTTTCATAGAGGAACATGATGTTAAAGGTGTCAGGATATGCCAAACTTTGTGAAGATAAATAATATGCAAATAATTTGGAAAATATATATTTATTTTCATAACAATTTTATTTCGAATCTAAATTTAGAAAAATCGAGCAACTACCAACAGGTTTTCCACCATCCAAGTCCAACTTTTCGGACTGCTTGTCAGCAGTTACTGGTTAACAGTTATCTTCAAGGAGCAGCGACTGCCGCTGCTGAGGTGGAAACCTGGGAAAACTTTTTGATCAACTCGAGTGGAGAGTGCTTCGCATTTCCCCCTTGGTTTTCCCTACTTTCCGCTGCGTGTTTACTTTTCCTGTTGCCATTTTGCAACAACTTCCTCGCAATTTGTTTGCCAAAGAGTTGGTGGATGCACCCACCCTCATATACCCCCAAACCCCTGTCCCGCGCCACACACTTCTCCCGGTTGTCCCCGCTTTTTCCGCTTTTCCGGGAAACTTTTCCGGAGTCAGTTGCACGAGCAGATGCTTTCCAGCTGCTGCAACTGGCTGATAAAGCTGCACGGCTAGAAAAATCAGGTATATCAAGAACTGATAATTTTATTTTTAAACATTTAAACGTAATGCCTTATTAAATATTATATATGTGTATACTTCCTTAATATTTATTTTCCTTTTAAAAGATAAATTCCTTTTTGATAATATAAAATTTTCTCTCAGTGTCTTGAAGCTTGCCGCTTTTGCGTCTAACCATTTCCGTTGCACTGCGCCTTCCGTTGCCGCCTTATTAGGCGCTTCCCCTAATTAGCTGCACCTATGGGATGTGCAACAGGAACAGGGAAAACATCCCGCTGGCAACATGCAACACATCCTTGCGCCAATGTGTGCTATATACTAGGCTATATCTCGGTTGCCGCCGCGGATGTGGCGTCTTCATCTATACAATTTCATCCTCCTTTCTCAGATGCAAGTTGGTCAGGAGGCACGTTTGCTCCTGTTATCCTGCCAAATGTGAATGCGGCAAAAGGCGAAAAATCACGTTCGTGCAAAAGCCACGAAAAACCAGCGAAAAAAAGACCTGCGAGGAAAGGAATTCAAATTGAAAACTGACCACTTTCTTTTAGAGATTTAGAAGAGTTTAAAAGTAATTCGACATTTTTTAAAGATGTGGCCAATGGCCACTGTCTTGTGTACTCAAAATATTCTTCATCGGTTTGTTTCATTTTTGAATCTATGCTTGGTCTATTCAACTTAAAAAATCCCAGAGACCTTACTCCTATTACCTTCCAGCCTGTGTCCATGAAACTCACTGTACGTGGAATCTGCTTAGACCACGCATGAGTTCCGACTTTTTGTCACCTTCAACCCAACTCGAGCTCAGGCTCTCTCCAAAAACAATTGTCCACCGAAATGGGAGTCTCTACTCTGCTGCTGCTACTGCTGCTACTGCTACTGGCTAGAATGCTGCGAAATGCTGGGAAAATTCAGGGAAATAGGAGCAAGGACTGGTGATAAGGGGGTCCCGATGAACAGGTAGAAGCGGCAAGGTGGTCGAGTTGTGTGGGGATTGTAGCGAGTGGCAGCAGCTGACGACGTCATTAGTGCATATTTGTGGCTTTGTTTGCCGCAAAACTGAGCGAGCTGCAGAGCCGGCGAGGACCTGGCTGAATGCCCGAATGCCTCAATGGCTGAATGGCCCAAAGGTGAAAGGTGAAAGGTTGAAAGGTGGCCGTTGGCCACCAGGCAGGAACATGCTCAGAATAATCATTGCAAAATTGCAAATCGCCCAGCGAAAGTGCCGAGGGACTGTTGCAGCTGCCCGACTACTGGCGACTGGCGACCGGCAACCGGCGACCGGCGACCGGCGACCGGCGACCCTTTATCCATAAATGCACTGGGGATAGACCCGAAATGTGGCAGTTGCCCGGACCATATCCCCCGATCCCTGTGCCATGTGGATTAATCATCATCACGTATGGCCGATGGTCAGCTAGACGAAAATCACCTCACAGAGGCGTCTGTTGTCTACTACTATTTTGTTAAAAAAAAAACAAATATTTCTAATTATTTTCCATTTCATTATTACTTTTTGTAATTTCTGGTGAAATTTCTATTAAATCGGTCAAGTATTATGGCCGAAAATTAAAGATGTAATAACTGCAATGACAACCCTAAAAAGTAGGCAATATTTTTCATAAGCCAACTAACTCTTAAGGGAATATAGTATTATTTTGATATTTTCAAGACAAGGATTTTATTTTTAACGAATTTTTCTTAATATTAATTTATCGATTGTGTTAATTCATAAAAATTATACATTTCCCTTACGCTTTTTAAGTTTAAAATTCGTTTTAATTTGCATACATTGCAAAGGTTTCAAATAAACCTTATTGTTTTTAGTGTAAAAGTATTGAATTTCGTGTCAATTTTGCAGCGATCGGCGGCAAAAGCCAAGTCAGAAAGTTATTCCATATGCATATATATGAAATTTAAGAGAGAGGGGCCAACCGCAAGCGGGATTAGAGATAGTTGATGGCCAAGACAGAAGGCAGTCGGCCATGGAAATCAATTAAAATCCCTCCGGCTGGGGAAACTCTACGCACGGCGGGGGTGGCGCAGGGACGTCCGGAGGACACTTTTCCCAGAGTCCTGCAATCAACTATCAATGCACATGGCCGCAAATGTCTCAAGAGCCAAGGGGGGACGGAGAAATGGATGGGGACAATGTGCAATCTGGCAGGGATCGGAGCGGAGCTCGGAGCTCGGAGCTCGGGGCCCTTGCAGGTTTTACAAAACCACCAATTTTGGTCATGGCCGTGCCAGTCTCCGTCCCAGCTCACTGCCACCCCCCCCCCCCCCTTAAATGCACGCCCCTGCCTGGGTCTCACCTGAAAGGGGAGCCTAAGTGACAATAAATACGAAAGTTCGGCCATCGGCAAAAGAGTTGTCAATGCAGAATAGACGCTCTCTGCATTCTGATGAGTTCCCTGGCTGCAGGAAAATGAGTGGGCAAAATTTGCTGGAAAGTCTAGGTCTGCAGGAGCACCCCCCCCTGCACACACCATCAAATTATGCCACACTCAATTGGCCTTCAAGTTCGCTAACCAGCTTTTGTTCCGCTTGCCTCAAAGGGTTGAAATAATTTGAGTGTCCTTTGAATTTGGTGACAGGACGCCGTCTTTGTGTTAGGTTTTAATTGGTCAATATTGGAACATATTTCAGATTGCATGGGGGCTTGACAAATTACAAAATATATACATATGAAATGGTATGTATCATATTGATTTATAGCTATTGTTTGTTGGGTCGTGATGGCGCTTGGTCAGGATATGATATGTCTCCGTTGCTCCTACTTCGATATAATAGCGATCGTATCCTCCTCGCCGAGTCCCTGATCCACCTGCAGCGGGTCCTGCGGCGGCAAGGTGTCGTTGTCCATGCCCATGGCCGGCATGTTGGGGTTAATCTGCGATCCGCTCACTATATTGATGGACATGCGCTTCATTTTGCATGCAGCTGCGTTGTCGTCTTCACTTCCGTTTCCGCCTTTGTAGCCGCTTCCGCTTCGGCTTGCCTTTCCCCGTTTCTTCAGCGACTTGACCGTTAAGCCCACCAGCATACAGGTCACGGTGGCGGCTCCCACGCACATCAGCGTCTTATGGGTGGGACGCAGGCCGGTCACAAATCTACCAAGGCCGGCCAGGACGGCGAGCTTATCCTCCGAGAAGACCAGCTGGTCGGTCAGGTTCTTTGTGTAGTTCAACATTTTCTCGGCTGATCTGATGAATCTAAAACTTGAAAATAAACATACCATAAGAACGGCACCCTTGTAGAAAGTATAAATTCAAAGTGAATGAATTCTATGAGACTATACACCAAGTTACAGCCGTTCAACTGCTTTTTGGCTAAAACCCTTGGCTAATTTGAGGGCCCATCGGCTGCATTTGTTTTATTTAGCCATCTCTCAAACGATACCCCCACTCACCCTGCATATTTCTGCTCCTGTGTCGTTACAGTTCACCCAGTCATCCAAGTGCCGAATCAATTAGTCGGCGCACCACTTGGCACTGATGTTCAAATCGAGTGTCACGTCGAGGCCTCGCCCAAATCAATTAACTACTGGATTAAGGACACGGGTAAGTGTGTGAGGAGACCTGTCTGCCCGATATATATGCATATATAAGGATATATATGGATATATGCATGCACATATGGTATGGGATGTGTATGTGCCGGATGGCCGGGACCGGGACCGGGGCCGGGCACATGCATCTATGCAGATGCCGGGCCATGGGGCTGAGCGCATCATTACTCCGACATCGATTCGATTCGAATCGAGTCGGCTCGGTTGGCATTGTCATTAGTCAGTTGTCAGATTGTGGCACGTTCGTTCGTCTGCTCGTTCCAGGTGCCGCCGCGTCCAAAGGTTCCCAGTCCCAGTCCCTGTCCCTCTCCTGGTTTCTGGCCCTATCCCCAGTTTGGGGTTTCCTCGAAAATTTCTAAATCCCTCTAAGTCTAGTTTATATGCTAGTAGCTCTGTCTCTCTGTGTGTGAGAGAACTTTGTAATGAAATAAACAACTCCCAAGACTGGTTATCCCTTCACTAGTTTGTTTATAGTACGCATTTAAGTCCTTTGTAAAATGATCTATGATAACATCCTTGGTAAAAAGTTCTCAGTCGCAGATGTCTTGAGCACTCTTTAAAACTTATTTCCACTCACCTAAATGCAAATTACCATGGAGTTGAATCACGTTTCAAATACAGAATTTCCTTGAGGAAATATATTTAGATATTTAAATAATTTTTTTTTCCTTTTGATGCGAAGCGGTCTATACGAGAATATAATTTGAACTGAGTTCTACCGAAAGCATTGGACACTGACATAAGTACAACTCAGGGGTCATAGCCTGCTTTATATATTTAAAAATATAATATATTCCACATATTTTGGTAACACTTTCCTTTTGGTAATTACAAATCAGGCGAAATGATTGTCACATCTAACAAGTACCATGTCCAGGAGAGTACCCAGTCCATGTACGAGACAAAAATGTCGATGATAGTGCGAAAATTCCAGAAGGACGACGTCGGATCCTATCGCTGCATAGCCAAGAACTCTCTGGGCGAAGTCGACAGCAGCATCCGGTTATATGGTGAGTTTTAAGCGCAACTTTCCCTCCCACTCCATGACAGCGATCTACACTTTTGTTTATTTTTCACTTCAAAAACGCCATGATTTATGTGATTTTATTTATGTTTATTTACCTCGAAGAAAGTCGATAGTTTCACTTGAATATTTGCCCCATTTTTGACCCCATTTTTGCGAGTGCAACTGTGCCAGCTCACGTCAGACGTATCCGCGAAATGGGACGTATTTGCACCTTTGTTTCAATTACATTTTCTCATTTGCTCCTTTGTTTTTTGCTCCTTTCTCGTTCTCTGCTGGCAACAGAAATCCCCGGACCGAATCGTAATAAAAATCCGTCGAACGGCGGCGGAAAAGGCGGCGGCGGCGGAGGTGGAGCTGGAGGCCTGGACGCGGATGCCAATGACATTTTAAAGCAGAAACAACAAGTCAAAGTCACCTACCAGCCGGACGACGAGGAGCTGCAGTACGGATCCGCCGAGGATTTCGACGGCGACGGTGGCTACGGCGACGGGGGCGGTCTGGGCGGCGGTGGTGGCTTGACACCGTTATCGCCGCACGTTTACTACACCAGCGGCAATAAACCGGCCACACATAAGCCAGGCAGCTCCGGCGGCAATCAGCATCAGCATCAACATCAGCAGCACCATCACCACCACCATCACCAGCAGCACGGAGCGGGCACGGGAGCAGGTGGCGTTGGGGGAGTGGGTGGAGCAGGTGCAGCAGGCGGTGGCGGTGGCGGTGGCGAGGCGGCGGGTGGCGGCATCACCCGTAAGCCGACCTATTATGGCGGCAATACGGAAGGGCGCGTACCCATCGACAACAACGAAATGAGCTCCGGCGGCTCGCGATTACGGGGCAATACCCCGCGAAGCCCCATCCTGCTGCTGCTACTCGTGCTCACCCTGCCACTGTCACTGTCCCTGTCCTTGGACTCCTGGCCACGGAGTAGCCGGCAATGTCGACAGCCGCTCTTAATGGGTTTGTCGGCCGTGTCCGGCTTTCTGCTCGCGCTCTGCCTCTGCCTCTTATAATACGCAACGGAGTCCAATGGAGCAGGCAACCCAGTCACCAACACATTCGCCGGGAGGA
This sequence comes from Drosophila bunnanda, assembly GCA_035046265.1. Taxonomy (NCBI): domain Eukaryota; kingdom Metazoa; phylum Arthropoda; class Insecta; order Diptera; family Drosophilidae; genus Drosophila; species Drosophila bunnanda. The sequence continues at coordinate 1,030,944 of JAWNOB010000074.1, forward strand.
CAGGCTCCCGGGCGAACAGCACACATGTTTTAGAGTGTAATACGCAGTCGAAGGGACATTCGGCCGCAGTTTCACAAATACTGCAGACACACCAAGCGACACATTCACCAACACAATCAGCTAAAACACTCAACATTCACCAAGAGATACAGTTTCATAATCAGCTATAAATTCCCCCAAGAGCGATGTTTCAGACAAGACATTCAAACTCTACGATCTCTATTTCTTCAAGAAGCAGAACGTAACATTAACATAACTACACTTTCAACAACAGATACACCAACACATCTGGGCCAGCATTCAGCAATATATATCCACAAGAAATACTTTCTCTTCTAGGTGAAGTTGACTCATTGACCAACACACTTACCTAGTCATTCAACAAAATAGTAAGCGTTCACCAACAGATCTCCACAACAGATACTTTTTCTCTAAGAGATAATACAAGTCATTAACATGCATACTCAACTAGAAAATGTATCTATGAACAAAAAACACCAACCAAACACCAACACTTACACTAAAACACCTAAAGCCAAATAACAAGCGTAAATACATTCAACACTCCACGGAAAAACATTCCAACATTTAAACATACACACACGTTGTAGTAGAAAATGTTAAATTGTTTAAAACAAAATGAAAACAAAAATCGAAAACAAGGCAGAAAATTGAAAGAGAAAAACAGGGATGGTGTTTGGAGGCATCCATATTTAGTGAATGTACTTATTAAACGCAAGAATTTCTAGTGTTACCGAAACTTTTTTAAGGGGGTTGCACAGTTAAGTAATCACAGCTAGCTTAAGGTTGAATTTAATCACAGTGCTAAGCGGTACCCAAAAGCATTTACAGTGTATCGAGCACTGAACAAAATAAGGCACCCCCCCCAGAAGGGCCATCAATTTCGTACTTCACCATAACTTAAATAGTTTTAGGAGTCTCAGTCTTGCATTTTTACTGTTAGTATAAAATGTTGCAACGATTTTTAATAAGTGAAAACAATTGGTTTTAATTAAGAATTTCGAAGAATCATTATTCAAAAAATACAACTTTTTTCGGGCTTTCGATGAATTGTAAAACAAGATTATAAATACAAAAATTGCTAAATCATATTTTGTATGGGGTTCCTTCCTAAGGTTTTATTCTAATCAACAATGTTTATGTAATAACTGCCTGGGAAATCATATTTTCTTTAAATACTTTAATTATTCTTAAATTAAAATGTAAAGTCCGCAGTCAATCCTTAAACAGGAAGTCAACTCATCTTTAAAGTTTAGGAATATTTCGGTTCTTAGTTAGTAATTGGTTCGGTATTGCTTTTATTTCAAAAAGTAGTTATCAATCAAACTTTTAGCTAAAATTATCAGATATTTGCTGCCTAGTTGTAGGGTCGGTGAGTGTCCCCTTTTGATTGTTCATTAATTAAAGAGACTTCAGACTTGATTTGCCCTTTTCCGCCCACCCTTTTATTTTCATTTGATTTTATCATTAAATTTTTGGCGGGCCTCTCACCCTTCCTCGATTTTCGATTTCCCAAACCGATTTATACACATCTCGGTCGCTTTCCAAAAAAAGGTCAATTAATGTGGGGAGAAATAATAAGTAAAACATGGTGAAACTTTTTGATTTCTGCAAAAGAAAAGAAGAAAATCATTTCCTCAGCTTTTACTCCTTTTTGGTGGCCTTCCGTTAATTTCGGGGCAGTTTCGGTGACATTTGTTCATTTGTTAACTTTGATTGACACTCGGCGTATAATAAATGGGATTTGAGGTGGAAAGAGGGTTTCGGTTTTGGGGATTTATTTTTGTAATCCCCTTTTGCCGCCTGTATTATCTTTCGTAATTTATGTGTTCCAGAAAATATTTGATAATTGTGCCGGCGTTAAAGATAATTAAATTTCGCATGTTTATGCAAATTATTCTCACACGCTGTGTTAACCCCATAAGCTCCTGTTTCTTAAGTCCCGACACCATCGCCTTAACCCCCGTGCTGGCACTGGTCTTAACCCAAAACGTCACCTCTCTCCGTCTAGATAGATCCTTATGCTTGCCAAAACTTTCGCTTTTTTCTTTTTCCCTTTACTTTATTTAGTTTTATTTTTTCTTTGTGAAAAAGTCTTGCGTCTTGCTTTTATTTTTGTATTTTTTTCCGAGTGTATGTTGTGTGTGTGAGGCACAAGTTGTGGACACAGGAACTCTCGGCTCCCAGCTGCCGTCAGTTTTGTTGGTTGCATTTGCTTTTGATGAATTACTTGCATGTCAGTTAACCACACACACTCGCAGGCACACACACTCCCAGACACACACTCACACGTTTTAATGAAATGAAAACTTTTTGGCAAAGTGAATTTCATTGTAAGCAACCCTGGCACAGCCCCCACCAAAAACCAAGAACAATCCTCTGCCAGAACTTACAACTAAGATGATAAAAACAACAAAAAATGAAGAAAAGGAGTCCTTCTTCTGCCTGCAAATATACAAAACCGCCAAAAGCTGCCACTGATGATGATAATAAGACGCTGACAACCGCAGCAACAGCAACACGACGAACAGCAACAGCAGCAGCAGCAGCAACATCCTCCACCCCAAAGAAACATGTCAGCAGCAGGCTTGGCAAAGCGGGGCAGAGGGGGACTCCGAAGGGGGCTCGGAAAATGGGCGGAAAATGCGAGGGAGTGTTGGCCACGTTGACACAAGTGTTTCGAATTACACCGAGACGCCCAAGAAGAAGGAAGCCAAGCGGCAGCAGCAGTTCCACATCGGAACTAGTCAAGCGGCAGCAACACTCATCCTGTTGTTGCAGCAACTACTGCTGCTGCTGCTGCTACTGCTGCTGCTGCTGCTGCCTGTTGGCCGTGTCAATGTTGTAGATGTGGCCTGTTTGCTGGACGCCTCATGTTACCACTACAATATATAACTTCCTATAGTTTACTAATAAATAAAAAGGCCACAGAAATAAAAGCAAACAAGTAGCAAGTAAATATATTATGTATATATTTTTTATTTAAGTTCTCTTTAATTTAATAATTCTTTATTATGATTAATTATTAAAGAAATATATTTATTTATGTAAAAGAAAATTTTTCCAGGAATTAGCGTAGCTAAAAAACTTCTTGTCTTAATAACCTTCAACAAGAATAATATTCCATATTCATAATATATGTTATAAATAGACCACATTTATAGCTTATATTTCATATTATTTTATTTTATTTTCTTATTTTTGAAAGTCGAAACCAGACAACAGCTAATTCATTTGGTGTTCATTTTAAGCCTGATATTGTTGGCAGGATGTTGCTGCTGCTCCTTTGTTGCCTCTGCAAATAGTTGGCGCTGTTGCTGCCTTTAAAAGCGCGAGTCCTTTGTTGTTCCGTATTGTATTGCGTAAATGGGACAACAAATACAAATGTGAATGTGGAAAATATATGCAGCTCGGCAGCAACAATGCCAAACTCCCGGGTGCAAAATACACTGGACACAGTTAGTAATTGATTAATATGTTAACTAAATACTTTAAGTTTAAGTTCAAAAATTCAAATTCTGATACAGTAAAGGAAATTAAATCAGAAAATAATATTAGGAATATATAAACATCTGAAAGTACTCAGAATATATTCCAAAATATTTAATAATATTTATTATTTCTCTATTTTATTTATTTTTCCCCCCTTTTAGAATCATTATTTCTAATTCACTTTTATGCTATTATTTTCTGTCAGTGCATGCATATGTATTTTGCTGCTTATGATGGTTATGGAGCCGCAGTTTAAGTTGTTTTTTGGGGCTTTCCGCGACACTTGTAATCAAGTTTTCCACCCAGTTTACCCCGCTCGCATGTGTTCCACTGTTGCCTACTTTTGAGGGCGGGCAGAGGAAAGGACGAGCTGCTTGGAAAACGAGCGTTTGTGGGTGGGGCGGTGCCGCTTAATTGCTCTATTTGATGCCGTCAAATTGTATTTTAATTTCGCATTTCCCTTTTTATCATTCCTGCTTTCTGCTGTTGCTCCTTCTCGAGGAGCGACTGCTGTCTTTAAGTTGCCTTTGTTTCGGGGGGAGAGCATAAAAATTAAGGAAGCGAAATGAGAGTCCTAGAGAGTCCTTGGAACATTTAGTAATTCACATTTTAGTTATTTATTTAGAATATATTTTCCTCTCCAGGAGTCACTTTTAAAGCCTGTATTAAATATGACTTACCATGGCCAACCTTAACCTGAGTGATATCCTTATTTTCCGGCTTCTTTGGAGCCATCTTCTTAATTTCTTTTCTTTTCCTTGTCTTTTTTCCTTCTCCCTTTATTTTTTTGGGCCATTCTTTTGGCGTTCTTTTTCCATCCGCTTTGTTTTACTGCGGTTTATTGTGTTATGCAGTGTGGCAGCAAACTTGTATCTATTTAAATTTTGTGTGTGGCAACATGTTTATTTTATAACCCCGAGGCAAGTACTGCAGCGGCACGAGTGGCGGGGCGGAAAATGTGGAGTGGGGGGGGGGGGGGGGTCTTTGGAAAATGCAGGCTCCGAGGCGAGGTACGGGGGATAGGGGCCGGGGAGTTTCCTTCATGTTTGACGGAAGTTTAATTGAATACACCGCTTACCGAGGAGGACAGGGAGGAGGGGGGTGGGCTGCTCCACATGTACTTGTGTGTGTTTGTGCGTGTGTTGGCCGCAAAACATTTCCCGCATTTTCCGGATAGGGGGGAAGGGGGGGAGAGACAGCCGGGGTAAAACGGGACAGCAGCCCGCTAAAACAAATGGCAATCAAGTTGAATTGTTACACACACACACACACTAAGAGGGGGATAAGGGGGGGTTGGGGGATCAAGAGTGGAAAATATATAGGGAAAATATGAGGAAAATAAGTACGGAAGAGAGTCTGTCAGCCGCTGGCTAAAATTTACTCAACTTTTTTGATTTAATAATGAAATGAGTGTCGGCTTGAATACCCTTGCGGGTGTGAGTGTGTTGTGCCTGTGTGTGCCAGTGTGTGTGTGTGTGTGTAAGAGAGAGCATATATCCTGGTAAATGGCTTCGCTTTGTAATGTCTCAATGGCTGACAAGCGGCTGTCGAGCAACAGCTGGCGAAAGCACCAAAGCACTGTTCCAAAACTCTAGCTAAATTTAAAAATAAATAATTGCATAAAGAAGTACATAAAAATGATGAACTTTTCAGCTAGGAACGGCCCAAACAATTAACATTTAATTAAAGTTACACACAGATTTTGTTTTAAGTATTTATTTAACATAAAAGCAGAAATTTTAGGAAACCTTTAAATTACATTTATTAAACATAAATATTAACAGTATGTTGATCGCTTTTAATTAAAGAATACAGCAATCAGATTTGATCATTCAGATACATTACAACACAATCTAAAAAACCAAACTTGATTGTTGTTTTCTTTAAATATTATATATATTTAAATATAATTACCCTTAAATATATTTCTTACATTTTAGTATCAGGAGCTCTGATCACACAAAAACACCTCTTAATGGCATAAAGTAAAAGTGACGATTGCTTCTTTAACTTTTGAAATTATTGGTATACATTTTCGTGACAAATGATGGTTATGTTAACCAAAAGTAAACTTTAAATTATTTGTTAAATAGTTTTTATTCGACATACTGCTTCTGTATTACAAGGCTTAAAATATGCTTAAATAAGTGCCTATTTCTTTTGAAATTTCACTCTAACTTATATTAAATTTACTAGTTTTTCAAAAATTGAAGAAGGCATACTTTTTTTCTAAAATAATACCATAATATCGGTATATAGCTTTTTAGGATCGGAGTCTTGTTTCTTGATTTTTAATTCTACGTTATATATATTGTAATAGTCGCCTTCCATACACTTGCAATTTCAACTGATTAATTTTGGTCATAATAATTGCTAATGGCAGTTCATGTTTTTGCTTACATTGGATTCTGACTTATTGGTTTTGTTTGTTTGAATTTCTCAAATGACCCAAATTAGCAATTCTATTTATTGTATTTAATTGAGAATTGAAAGTGTGTCAGCATTAAATAGTTGCTTGTAAAGATATATTTCCATATAATTTAATCTGTTGAAAGGGCAAAGCAAATTAAAGTCAGGCTATTTTGGTTTCTTGTATTCTTTATTTCGAAGTTGATTATGTTGGATGAGAGATGAATTATTCTTTACAAAGCTTTAAAATGTATCAACATTAGGTAGTGAGTTATAAAATAATTCTGCAATATATATATATAGTATTTACAACTTATTCTATTCAAATATTTGTATAAATACTTTTATATCAAAGCAATGTTTTACCTGAAGTCTCTTTGATTCTTATTCAGTTTTTGTTAAGATATAATTTTGCCATTTGTTAATAGAGGTTTTGACCCTTAAAATGTTTTAAAATATATGATGAAATAGCACATTTTCTTTGCTATGTATTTAATTTCCTACAAATCTTTAAGAGTTGCTTAGTTAATTTTGAAACAAGAAGGTTTATTCTGGTTTTCTTCAATGAAATTCGCATTCGCTCTGTGCATTGACCATGGCAGCGGTGGAAACAGCTCAAGTTGAACGGCAACTTTGGTAATCTTTGCATCATTTGATGACTGGCGAGCGACCGAGCGGGAAATAAAATTAAACAAATACGAGATAACAGGCCACTCCAGCCGTAGAGCCCGAAATTCAATTACATCCGCTTCAGGTTGCAGGTTGCAAGCTATGTACGTGTGCGTGTGTGTGTGTGTGTGTGGCACACTTGAGGCTAAGGCAGGACACTTGAGAAGGGACCCTCTGGCCACATGCTCGAATTGATTTAATTGAAATTTTATTCGAGTCCATCTCGGGCGGAGCAACAGTTGTCCTGGCCAGGAGCCGCCTTTGTTCGTTTGTTCATTTGTTGCATTTTAATTAAGGGTCGCTTTGTGCTCTGCTGTGCAGCGCTGCCCCATGTTGCATGTGGCCACAATAAAATCAAATCTAGGCAGCCCCCCTCCGACACATACCCCCCTCACACAGACACTTGCATCTGTATATATATTTATATTATTTGGTTCATGTATAAAGCAAAACAAGCAATGGGGGCGGTGCGTAATGGAAATTTGTAAAAAAAATACAGAAAATACAAAAATAAAAACAAAAGAGGAAAACCCAAAAAGAAAAACTATTAACACAGATACTCGAGGACATATAGAAAAACTATACATAGTTATACAGATGGATCCTGGCTTGTAGGACTCGGGTCCATTCAAGGTTGTTCATATGCTAAGCGGGCGCTTGAAGGATATATATCCCTACACACATATATCTCTCTCTATGAATGGTACTGTACTTATATCAAAAATCAAAGGTAAAACACAACACACAGATAAACAATAATATTATGTGCCATTATTAGCAGACCTAAATGCTGAACGAATATATAGAGAATAGTGGATGGAGTAAGTGGAGTGTTATAGCGGAAAACATACCTTCCTTTTTTTTTTGATCGTTCCAAACATAAAATAGCAACTATTGTTTCACCTACGCTCCTCGATCTTTGTATATAGTTTTGTTTGTTGTGGCTGAAAGTTGTGTGTAATATTGTACTCGGAATAAGTTCTCCTTCGTTGCACTTGAAATACCCTACGCCTAAGAGTTGTATATAAGAGGGCGCATCAAGTTAAAGTAAACGATGTATATAGCCAGCGCAGCGATACTATATCGATAAATTGTAATATGTATATGTAGGATGGATGTACGGATCCATTGCAGAACGTTCACCCAAAACTGAAGCTTAATCAAAGTCCTCTCGATAATCCCCACAGAACAGAGAAGAGAAGCAAGGAGAGCAGCTCTATATATAGGCAAATATATATATAGTGCTATAAACCGGCATAAAACGCATAAACTAAAGTATATCTTATATAATAAACGAACACATATATACAAAAACAAATGATATATATAAATATATATATATATATTATGGTAAACGAACAAATTCTACAAATAAAGGACAAAAATATATTTATTAAAATTAATCAGAAAGTTTAAATTGCCGGGGTCGGGAGGGGCTGCGGGTGTCGGGCCTGGGCACAAGTCAAAGTTTGAATCGAGAGTTGTAAAAGCAAAATCTGCATATGGCGAGGGGCGGCCGGGGGCCTCTTGCAGCTAACAACAGACAAGACAAGGCGACCGACCAGCTGCACCAACAATAATTTTCCAACTGGGCCCCCAGCCTCCGACTCCTCCTCCGCTGGATTTTCCCTGCCGCCGCCCACTTCATATCTGGATCTCTCACTCAGAGGCAGGATATCCGTTTCTGCGCCGAGCGGAAGTTGTTGTGAAAATAACACAGCAAATAACTTTTGCCACCGCAATGAGCACTGCACCAACCCCACCCTCGCTTTCCCACACCTCGCCTCTCCTCACTTTCGGAAAACACTACGAATTTCCACTCACCACAATTTAGTCTGCAGCTGCATCAACGAAGTTGACATTTATCACTATTAAGCAATATTTTAGGGAAAATGAACTGCTGCTTTTTTTCATATAATATAATTTTTAGGAAAATTAAATATATGTTCTTATATATATGTTCAACAGACGAGTCGATCTGGCCAGCTCCTGCACGAAAAAACATGTTTCAAGTTTTAAATTTTTGAAAAAATTTTAAGGGGTTTCATAG